>CAMQGK010000634.1:24637500-24690000 GCA_947000775.1 Pterois miles | reverse complement strand
GATGGTGCGACTGCCGCATAGCAACTGAGAACAGCTGTGACTTCACTGTGTGTGTGTGTTTGTGCAGTTTTGTGTGTGTGCAGTTTTGTGTGTGTGCGTTTATGTCTGCGTGAAGCCGCCGTTCGCTGTTCGTCTACGCGCACACCCACAACAACATAATATGGCACACTGTCACTTCCACACAGTGTGATTGCAGCGTAGACTCAATCAGCCAAAATGCAACCCCCCCCCACAACACACACACACACACACACACACACACACACACACACACACTCAAACCCTGTTGTCAAATCGTAGCCGAAAATAGAGAGCAGAGGGAGCGACGGAGCAGTCATTTCCCTGAAGATCCATTCATGTAAAATACTGTTATTCAAACCTCCCTCCCCCTTATTCAATAGTCTTATTCATCTCTCTCTTGACTGCAAAACCAAACACGCCTTGTCTTCTGCTTCCCGGGAAAGAGCCTCTGCTCTCGCGTGCACGCCGGCGCTCGTTTTTGTGTGTTTTCTCCTCTCCTCTCCATGAGAGGAATGTCCTTGGCCTGTCCGACCTGCGTGCTCCCACCGAGCCCTCCGTCAAACACCTGGGGCGGGTTCTCCCGTGCCGCCACAGCCAATCCGGAGCTCCGGCAGATAATGACATCAGTTAGCGGAGGATCTTTAGGACCGGCCCCTCGAGGTGATTCGCCGGAGAGAGAGTGCTCTTATTGTTATGATGATTAAGTGTTATATGAAGGGCTATCAGAGGAGAGCCCCTTAATGAAAGTGGAGCACAGAGGCGGCAGAGCCGTGGAGAGCTACAGAGGGGAGGCAGAAACTGAGCAAGATTGGAGTGAGACAGAGAGAGAGAGAGAGAGAGACAGAGGTAGGAAATAAGGAGAGTTTAAGGTGGGAGAAGGCGAAAGAAAGAGGGAGCGCAGGGCTGAATATTCAGCAGCTGTGCGTCCAGACTTGCTGACTCTGGGTGTTCATGCTTTGAATGTACCATGAGAGGTAGACAGTGTGCGCAAGGAAACCGCCATAAAAGAGCAAAAAAGGAGAAGGAGAGAGAAGAGAGAACAAGTGCATGTATGCGTAACTGCATACAAATGTGCGTGGTTTCGTTGCCTTTCATGTGTGCATCTGTGCAGGAATGCAAGTGTGAACACTGGAGTTTCCCTCGCCGTTTGGTAAAAGAGTGGAACGCCCTGCCTCAGAGGAAAATTCCACCCTCAGCTGCTCCTACGTTGTTGTAAATCACCAGGCTGGGATGTCCAACGCATTCTGTTACTTTCTGAATAAAGCGGTTGTCATTTGGATTTTTGTTGTGTCCACTTTCCCCTCAGCCTCTCTTGTCATCTTCACATCGTGTTTGACTTCATTTCCCAGGATACCTCTAAACTCTAAGCTTTTTCCCTACCTGAAAATGGGCTTTGACTTGTTGATTTTCAGCTGCTGGTGTCTGCAGAGAGAGTCTTGAAAACCAGTTACTTGCCCACTTTAAACACACCATGTCTTGTGGTTGCTGTCACTGGCGAAAT
The DNA here is from genome assembly GCA_947000775.1 of Pterois miles. Taxonomy (NCBI): domain Eukaryota; kingdom Metazoa; phylum Chordata; class Actinopteri; order Perciformes; family Scorpaenidae; genus Pterois; species Pterois miles. The sequence continues at coordinate 24,688,478 of CAMQGK010000634.1, read as the reverse complement.
ATGCAAGTACGTCTCCTCCGTGACGGATTGCTCTCAGTATGAATGCATGTCCTTGGAGCCTCTAGAGAGAAGCTCTTGCTCTTTGATCTTAAATAAAAGTAAAGCCCAAAAACCCTCACTAAACAACCAAATGAGACCAGACTTCCTTCAGGTTCATGTGTTTTAAAGGTGGATTTTTCATTTGAATAGCTTCTGGCACATCTAAAACTATTTCATTAGTATGAGTTCCACTGGAGGGCTGAAGTGTCTGATTCTGTTATTTGCCTGTCTAGTTGATGGTTTGTCTCCATACTATGGCTCAGTTTTTTTCTCAGGAGGAGCAAAGACAGAAATCAACCTTTTGGCTCAGAGTTAATCTGAAAAAATTAACCTGCCAGTAATCAATGTTACCATCCTCGCTATAACTATGACTGCTACTACAACATAAGTAATATACATTTCCATGTAATCTGTTTCCATACTTGTTTGCAGTGCCATTTGTGCATAGATTCATGCTCACACAGACAGTGGATCACAGGAGCTGAAGTGAAGAGCAGTTTTGCAGTTTGAGATGAGGCTAAAACAGGAATACTGCGCAGTGATGCATTTAGACCTTATCAGCCAGCAACTCAGCGAGTAGATTGTATGACTGTCGAGACATACACCCTTGACACACTAACTTAAAGAGAAACTATGCACTAAATATTTTTGGCGCTGTACACTAGGGCTGAACAGTTAACAGCCAACTGCGAATCGATGAGCAATATTTGTGAAAGGCAAAATGTGTGACAAAATACCATTTTAGATTAAGTACTGTGGTGCTGCAGAGATGTCTCGGCCTACATGTCATACACTTAAAACTAACACTTAAAAAATCATCTTTGTCTCAAGAATAACACCATAATCACTGAGAATAATGATATAAAAATGATCATTCCCTTTAATATTGAAAATCATATTGAAATTGTATTATCAGTCAAAATGACCGCAATTACTGTATGCATAATCACTTTTGGTGGTGTATGCTGTGGTGATTTTTCCAACAATACACACATTGTGTGCACAAAATTAGCATTTATCTGTCTGACTTGAGAGTTTGGTTCAGCAAAATGCTCTTAAAAGGCCACAAGTGTGCTTCTAGGGACTGTTAAAGCCCCACCAGACTTCCTGTCTGTCCAGCAGAGAGGACAGTAGCTTCTCATGGCTGGTTAGCTGGCAGTTATACGTGGGTGAGCGATGGTCAGGCAGTGTCCCCTCGTCCCCTGACCCCTTGCTCCCCTGTTGCATTTTTTTAGGTATGCTGGGAGGGAGGGTTCTAGCTGGATGTGAGGGTGTAGTTACCCTTTAAATCTGTCCAGCGGTCTGAGCTACACTGTCTGCAGAATAAGAGCTCAGCTCAAAGTCGATTCATCATAAATTTGACATATACAAGAAGTGTTTTATCCGGCAAGGTGCTGCGTTGGCCAAACAAATATGTGCAAGCACTTAAGCATCAGCCTTCACACCCCTGGATTTATTACTCCAACTCAGTATCCTGGATTGTATTTCATTGTCTCACCAGTACCTGAAACAATACGTCCCCCACTGACGCAGACCCTTGTTTTTTTTTGTTTTTTTTTTTACTACACAGTGCTGATTTCACCCACTTCAACTTTTTCCTCTGGAAACTCAAAGATGGTGTCTGTGTATGGAGGACAGAATTTGCCAAAATCAAAAATAAATGAATAAATAAATAAATAAATGACCTGATGTTGTTAAATGTAGCAAAAATAATATTAACAATAAGTGTAGCTAGTAATTAAGTGATAAAATGTGACCTAAATGAATATTTTTAAGTTTTAATTTGCTTCTTTATTTATTTCAACTTTGTATTAATTACCTTTTTTATTTACTCTGCTGTTTAATTTCCCTTTTTATTTATGTATTTATTTTTTAATTTTTGTATGTTTTATTTATTTTTGTATAATTTTTTGCAATAAATGCTTTTTAAAATTAATAGAAATAAATACATGAATGAATAAAAGAGATTAAAGAGAAGAGTAAATTAAAAAGGGAATTAATACAAAGATAAATAATGAAGCAAATTAAAACAGAGCTATCAATTTATGTCACATTTTATCAATTAATTAATGGCTATATTTATTTTTAATATTATTTTTGCTACATATAATGAAGAGCTGTTCCTCGGTACAAAGATGCATTTTAATGGGTAAGCTGTCACTCAGCTGTAATCAGATTGTACATAATTTGACAGGTCATCAAAGCCCAGGGTTAAAATTCTGTGTGTCGTATCAAATTATGCGCAGAAGAAATTCGGCTATATTTAGACAAACAGTAACGCTGTATGAAACAAGGCAGCATCCTCATTTATTTCACTGTGACCACTGCGATAATGTAGAGAAAGCTCCGGACAAAACCTAGCTTATCTTTTCCCAGAATGCAATGCAACATCATCTGGCAACAGACTGCAAGGGTTTCTTTTCTTTTGTTATCTGGCTTGTTTCTTCACCTTCTCCTATTTGCATGAATGTCCAAACAATAACTGAAATGTTCTCATCCTAGTGTTGAGACTGAGGCCTAGTCCACACATACACAGGTATTTTTGCATTTTTCCTCCTTTGTTTAAAAAAAAAAAAAAAAACCTTATCCACACAAGCAGGGTTTTAAAAAAATCTGTCCAGATGAAAACGCAAAAGTGCTGTTGAAGCATTGTCAAGGCCAGTGGCAGTTTCGACCACACACACATACACACCAGCAACAGGGCCTGTGTTGTGTGAGTGTTGCTTTGCATAAATAGTAGTGACCTCCGTAGCGCCTTCGTTCCTCCATATTTGAAAGAATAACTGTACATTTATGTGTAAACATGTAAAAAGTTCTGTTAGCAAAGTTATTTGGCCATTTCCGCCATTCATGGATGTATCCATGCCACCTCATTAGGACACCCCCCAAAAAGGGGACGTAAAGGTAAAAGTCCCTAGACGTGTCTGATTATACTTTTTCCCCTGGTCTAGAGGCCCAGGAGCCGTTGATGTCTCTGTCCCTTCCCCCCGGTGCTCCGTCCTCTTAGTGGTCTGCCATGTTTTGACTTACAAGAGATTTCGCTTCTCTGTGACCTTGGTTGCCCCAGCAACTGGCTCCCCTCCCTAACTGTACATGCAGCTGCACGGATAAGAGGTCTCACTCCCAGACAGGAATACAACCCCGTGATGTCAACACGACAGACATGCTGACCCCCGACCCCGGCAAGAGAGGAATAGGCGGAGAATTACATCACAATATCAAATCGCAGTACATATCGAATGGGCAGCCATGTATCATGATCAGGAGATGGGTGTATCGTCCTAGCCTTGGTAGATGTGGGCAAGGCCTTAGAACAGACTATGAATGTCGTGACGAAGAATAAAGTCCTGTGATATTCTGTAAAAGTCTTCCTCGTGGTGTTGAGTGAAGTTCTGGCATCCAAATCATGGATCTGCTACTCCTGGATGGTATTTCCTCATCTCAGTGGTATTTGAGTGGGCACGTTGGTTGTGTGTAGGGTTAATGTAAAAGTGGGTGTGTCTTTGAGTTAGTCTGAAGCCAACAGATGGACCCTTCTCAGTTTATCCAACAAACTCTACTATCACTGGCATTCATTTGGCACCGGGCAGATGGAGACTTCAGACTTTACTCCAGAGTCGCCGTCGGGAAGGAAGCTATGAGATGAACTGCAACTATGTAATGTGGTAATGCAGAGAAAGCTGCCATTGTTGCATCGGAGCTCACGTCACGCTATCATAAAAGGCCGAACGAGTGGCGGCAGACAAAGCATCGGCTGCCATCCACTTTCTTCTCTAACAGGGAAGCTTTACCACATATTTAGCGCTGGCAGAGAGGACGCCCCCCTTCTTCTCCTACACACCACCCCTGGCTAAAGGAATGTCGCGGAAAACGAGGGACTCAAGATAGAAGATCAGAGGCCTTTAATGTGAACCACATTGTGTGTTGTTCTCCTGTTTCCCATCTCCTGTGTTCTCCGCATCAGCAGTGAAACGGCCTTTGATGAATATCTACAAAGAGATTTGAGACTTATAAAGAACGGCAATTTAGCCAGGTGTGTTATCTTAAGCCTGGTAATTTGGGAATTCAATTCACTCATAGGGGGAGCCAGGGGAGCCTGTGGTGTTTATCAGGCCGACTAGCATGAGGCGTGTTGAAATAGAGAGTTTCAGGGCTATCTGATCAATGACTGACCACCTCTTAAGACGGGGGTTATCATATCTCTTCCTTGTCCTCCTGCTACATGCATGTATGTGAGTGTGAGTGTGCTGTAACCATGGATCAGGCCCTGTCTTTCCCCTGAGTTACACATCTAATCATGCCACCATCATCTCTCATCCCTAATTCTGATGGCAGGGCCTGTCAAACAGCATACGCTGGAAGATGGGGTGACTTTGAAATGCTGCTAATGACCCCAGGATATAACTACCCGCTCTCTCTTTTACTCCCCCTCACTCTTTTCTTTCTTGTCCACTTCTGTCATTTGCACTTGCGGTCATCCTCTTTCTTCAACTCTGCTTCTGCTGATAAGAAAAGTACAAGGGAGAGACGGACTCATACCTAATTTTCAAACTGGACATGGACAACGCTGGGAGGCAAAGTCGTTAAGGGTTAATGTGAAGACGAGCTTCTGTCCAAATGTTATTTAGCCTGTATTTAAACTGGGCAGCCCCACAGATTAAAAATCTCCTCCATCAAGGGAGGCCTTACAAGACGCTGCATCCAGGCAAACATAAAAGTCTCTGAGAGAGAAAAACACACAAAAGCAAAATACAATCAAAGCCACATAGCCGAGAGACTACTTTATAAGCAGTCCAACAGGCAACACTTCAGCGTCAAACCAGCAGGCTCATTGCCAAACCTATTTAAATCTTGACTAAACAAAGCAAAGACAGCTCCTTATTGAGTCTGCCACAAGAACCTTCATTAACCGCATAAACTCACCAAGAGAGCTCTTGGCTTTAAATTATTTTGCAGCCGGTTCCATGAAGAGGGAGCGGAGTACATAAAGGCACTTTTGCCTAATTCAGCTTTGACCTCAGGGACAGATAACACAAACAAATCCTGGGACAGCAAATAGTAATTTTCCAACTACTTTTTTTTTTCTGTTTAGAGATGTAAGAAAACAGTGAATTAGTTGACCCAGAGTGGCCTTATATATTTATATAGAAAACTGAAGCGAGTGGCTGTCAGCTGGAGCATAGAAGGTGACACTGATGAGAGACAGAGGTACAGTCAGTAATGCAGCTCAGTGCTACAGCAGCTAAGACGAGAAGGGGTGATGCATGTGAATATAGATCTACTTAATTAAATGCTAGCAGGGCTATAAAAGCAACCGTTCTGTCTCAGCAAACAGAAAAAAAACATGACGTGTGATTTTGTCCCGACCTTTTATGCATTTGAGTCCCCTTACTCCTTTGCACAAGCTTTTCCAACTTTCCATGCTGCCCCCTTTTTTTTCTCATTCAGCTTCGACAGCAACAAAATCAGACTGCAAAGATTTGAAACTTGCTTGAGATAGGCAATCAAACTTCAGTAGTCATGTTAGTAGGGTGCACACATTTTGTAGTAAACTTCCAAGTCGACTCCAAAACATTCAAAGAACTGAGATAACTGGGGTGGGAGGGTGCTGAGCAGAACAAGTGAAAATAGCTAGTCCACCTTAAGTAAGCTTGGGCCAAAATTGACACAAAGTTTGGGGCTAACAGCCCTCACTTTAATAAGCAGGCAGCAAGCCAGACACAGGATCTTGGCTGTGGTCTTGAGGAGTTATAGCATTTATTATTAATTAATTAATTAATTAATTATCTAATTAATTAATTATCTATGGCTGTGTATTGGCTAGAATCTGACCATACAATACGTATCATGATACAGGGATAACAATTCAATATATTGCAATATCTTAAGATTTTTTCAAATCTAACTTTAGGAAAACTCATAGTATAAAGACACACCATCATATGTATAAAATTTGAGTAAAAAAGTCTGTATGTGAAATGGCTACTATGGGGACTAACATCATCACATATGAATACAGTTGAACGCAATGCATCCACAAGTGTCTCAGCTTTCCAGTTATATCCATCCATACATCCATCTGCAACCGTTTATACCGTTAGGGGTTGCGGGGGGAGCTGGAGCCAATTCCAGCTGCCATTGGGCAAAGGTGGGGTACACCATGGACAGGTCGCCAGCCCATTGCAGGGCAGACAGACAACCATTCATGCTCACATTCACACCTACGGGCAATTTAAAGTCATTAGTTAACCTAAACTGAATGTCTTTGGACTGTGGAAGGAAGCCGGAGAACCCGTGGAAAGCCCACACTGAAGAGCCCCAAGCTGGATTCGAATCTGTGACCCTCTTGCTGTGAGGCGACAGTGCTAACCACTACACCACCCTGCAGCCCTCCAGTCATATCCAATTTATGTAATCCCAAAACTGCATGTGATTATCATAAAGTGGGCATGTCTGTAAATGGTACCCATAGAACCCATTTTCATTCACATATCTTTAAGTCAATTTTGCATAACTTTCAGAGTGTTAATTAGCCTCTTTAACAACATGCTAGCATGGCTGGTGCCAATGGATTCCTTAGGTTTTCTAGTTTCTTATGATATCAGTACCCTCAATTTAGCTTTGAACCCGCTGCAACCTCCGTAAGACAGAATAGCATCTGGGTCCATTGGTGGGTGATACTCAAGTGTATGGATATTTTCCCGACAGCCTTAACTGTGCACACACTGCAGTGTGTACATTCACAGCTATGACTTATCTAACTGCAACTGTTAACTTCATACTCACTGACCAGACTACGCACTTTATTCCTCAACAGAGTCTGCTACTTGTAGAACAGATATTAGTCTAAAAAACATCTTATTTTTAAAATAAAGTTGGTATACCTAACTTTAATTAGAAAATTTGTGAACACATAGAGTGGGTGCATGGTTGATGTTTTGGGATGATGCAAGTATCCAGTTAACCAAAAATAAGGCTGATGTGCTTTGAAAATGGGCAGTAGTAAATACACTCTGCATGTAATGTATTATTTAATCGGATAAAACATGCATATTAACTTCCCACCGAGGTGCTGAAATTTCTCATATCACTTTTCCGTTTTTTGGCCTGTTTGTGAGTTTGTAAACAGTCTGAATTCTGTTTTGTCAGCATTCAGAACGCGTTTCAGTTGACATAAGGTATCTTGTGCAGTGTTAAAAACAGCTTGTAGGAGTGGGAGGGAGGAGTGAAGGATGTAAGCAGAGTTGTATCATCAGCAGAAGTGGTGTAAGTGTCGTCAGCAAAGGCAGGACTGTATAGGCTACTGACAAACTGCTGCATCACTCCCTTGTCCTTCTCTTTTCACTTTTTCAAAATGCACTTTCTCCTCTCAACCAGAACACATTTTTTGTGCTCCAGATGTCTTTTCTCTGCCAAAGGTGATCTAATAAACTCTTGATGCGCTTTCTCAACCGAACTTAGGCCGTTCGATCACAAATTTCTCTCACTCAAGTTTGAGCTCATTTGCTTATTGATTCCAATCTACAATTTCAGCCAAATTTGCACTAGGCTCAAAGAGCGGAGCGAGTTGGAGAAGCCAGAGAGGGCGGACCTTTGGAACCGGACAGGCTCTTCCAGTGGTTGTTGCCATGGTTTTTTGTTGTCGGGACAAACTGTCGGCCAGTGGCTGAGAGCCTGAGCTGCTGTTTGTTAAAGATAAGTGGAAAAGCCAGAGGGAAAGAGGAAGAGGGAGACAGACAGAGACAGAGAGGGAGCCCTGCTTAATTTTTTTTTTTTTTTTTTGCTTCTTGACTGCGGGACATCCAGCTGAAAAACACTCGCTACCTCAAAGCTTCATCCACCCCACTCTCCCCTCAATGTGGGGATCCGGATAGATCATGCTCCCCTCTTTAAACAGTTCACTGAGCCTTTCTCCTTGCGTTTTCCTGACCCGCACCCCTCCCCGCCCGCTATCAAAGCTCTGTTGGCTGTGCACTGGGCTGCTTTGATATCGTATAGTGTTTCTGGCAGTCTCCCTCTCTCGTTCTTTTCTTTCTCTCTCTCTCGCTCCCTCTCTCCTTTCCCACAATATTGTAAAAGAGCACAGAGCGCCAACAGGGACCTGCTCACTGTCCACGAGAAAAGACAGGGAGGCCTTAGAGGGAGCGAGGGAGCGACAGGGTGAGGAGGAGGAGAGGAGGAAAGGGTGTCATCATTGCTAATCTTCTTGTTAGCATCTAGTTTTTTTTTGGTTTCAGCTTTTAAAATTTAGAAGTAATTAAAGGTAAAAAATAAATAGCAGGTGTAGTCTTCTAACCTGTCTTTTAACCCTTCTCACCGAAACTAGCACGTATATGTGGGATTTTTTTAACCTGCTAAAAATAGGCAATTAACCCCTTTCCCAATTCCAGAGGACCATGCAGTAGACAAGTATGCGTTTTTCTGGTGATTCACATTCGATGTCACAAAAGCACCAGAAAACAGGGTTAGTAAGTAGAGTAGAGTAGAAATCTGCATGGAGGCCAGTGAAAATGTTACAGTAGTTCCTCCTTTTTATATCAGTCACTTACTCAGTCTGTCTTCAAACTTGGTGACGGTTAACTTGGAATGAAGTTGGAACGCTGAGGTGGACTGAATTAGTGGCTGTGGTGGCAAAGAAAGCGCCGGGAAAGGGGTGAAAATTTGCATCCACCAGGTTTCCATCACTGCCGATTGGAGCTGGAGCATGGATGTATTAAGAGAACTGGATACAGCGTTGGAGGCAGGGCCGTGTTCATTCCTATGAAAGATGCTCAGTGGCGCATGATGCAAAAATGGTTTCACTTCACTCGAGTGCCTGGATCTACTGGTGATCTTCAGCATCCATCGGGTCCATGGAACATGCACAGTAGCGTCCATTCAGTCACATGACTCGGTCAGGGGGTCCCAACATCACTCCTTCATCACGGTCTGGGTCTCATTCACCAGAACGGAGGAAATGAAATAACTCTGGATTCAGCTAGTAGTGCATTTTACTTTTTGGACCTCATGACTTAAATAAGGACTATTAGAGTGTTTGTACTAGGGAGTTGATTTATCTAAAAAAAAAAATTATCCAATGAGTTCCAAACATCTATGGGAAAAAGTCTTTGTGGGCCCAGTGGCATCACGTGACGGACATGGAAGTTGTAGTACCACCATTTGGCCTCTACAATTGGGATCAACAACCGATGCTCTTACTGGGGGCCTGAGCTGGAGCCGATAAATACTACTGCAGTCATTTGTACTGGGAATGAATGCCGACGTTAGCCTGTCCCAAAACTTGAACAGCATTTTAAATTCCAGTGTATAATGTACATAGTATATAAACATAACATTGAAGTCATTAGATCGGCCCCTTCGTCACAATATCCGATCCAGCTATTTGAGTCAATATTGGCCCGATATCGGTGCACACCCAACTAAAATGGACATAATGCATTAAGACGATAATTTCAAAAGGTAAGACCCATCACTCTGATGAAAGACTACATTAAAGGAACAGGTTTACATTTTGGGAATGTGCCTTTTTTATCGAAAGTTAAATAAAAAGATGTTGATGATTGGCTCAGCTTGGCATCAAGCAAAGTTGCAAAATGATCAACCACCACTTTTCATTAATAGATAAAGTACATAGCTCATTAAAACACAAAACATATGTTGCACTGTTGTGAAAATATGTGCTTAGCTAATCTAATTGCCTCCCTCCTCCAACTCTGCATTCAAAGAAAATGAATGAGTGTATTATTCCCCAAAATACTGAACTATTACTTTAAATTCAGAAATGATGCAAGCAGTTTGATCATTACACGAGAGGAGAGGAGCTTCGCTGCTCTGTTGGTCTTGTTGAACTGCAAAAACACAGTAATAAAGTGGTTCTAAAGAGTTCTGTTGCTTTCTCTAACAAATGATCTTCAGTGCAGCACACCCTCTGGCTTGAGAGAGCACATTAACCAGACAACAGCCGAGAGTTTCATTTGGGCCTTTTGGCTACATTTGTCATTTTAACCAGCAACAGCTACGATCAGTGGCGGGTAAAAATGAGATGTCTGCAACTTCTATGTGTTGTATATTAATTGCTCTTTGCTGAAGGAGAGACAGATGATTCAGTAATAGATTCATTAGACTTTCAGCCTATCAGATCTGGGTATTTTAGCAGTGTGGACTCTAAAACAGAAACTGACCCTATTGGGATCTTGATATAGTAGTGGTAATGTTGTATAACACATGCTGAATGCCACAATGGGGTTGCACGCCGACTTGATCTGGACTGAGTGACAGAAAATACAGGATTGGCCGAATGAGCGAGCGACTGGGTGGGCGTGCACGTACGTGTGATTGCATGCGGTGCGTCACAGCCATTACCATGGAAGTCTGGAGCCCTGAGCCTGGGCTTTTTTTAAGCTTGACCTGACTGTCGCAGTCAGTCCACCACAAACACACACGCGCACACACACACACACACACACACACACACTATCCCTGCACTCTGCCTAGGGACCTCCAGGCTGCACACACACAAGTCACCTTCAAGCGTCCACACTCCCAACCTCAGTTTGCTTTTGTGTGTCTGTGCACGTGTGTGTACGTCTGACTGTGATTGTTCGGCATCCTCGGAGAACGAGGAAGAGCGTGACTTCATGATCGCTGGCTGTTGATGAATCATTCCAAACTTACTCTGTTTGCCTGATGCAAATGTCTGTTTGCTTTGTCGGGTAGCCTACTTTGGAGGACGGAGGCTGTGTGTGTGTATGTGTGTGTGCGCTTGTGTCGTCTTGAATTATTCACTGGCAATATTTTCTTTTCCTGCACCATACATTACATGTGTCCTTTCTGAGAGTTTGCCTTTAAGTTACTGTGTGTACATCGGTTTGTTTTTTTAATTTTGTTTTGTTTTTTGTACAGTACAGTGTGGTTCTTACAGCGCAAGCAGTGGCCCCATTGATGTGTTTTGTGCTATCATTTTTCAATTTGAAAGTTCTGGGACTCAGTTCCCCTAAATATACTGTATATTATGTGCTTATTATCTGCTTAGTTGGTTTGCCAATAGACAGAGGGGCAATGTGGCAATGCGTTTAGTCTAGCAGCACAGGATCTGTACTAAAACTTAGAATGTTTGTTGTTTGACCCATTTTATAGTGAGCTCCAATAATTAAGTTTACCATACCTTGTACGTTACTGCTATGCAGTAACAACATACTGCTATTGTGTAGCTTTGGACAATATGTAAGGGATAATGTACAGCAGACCAGTCGCTGTTGTGAAATAGACCCTGACGTGAAGCAGAATAAGCTACTTGTCACATGGCTACTTACTTAAGAAATCAATAATTTGACAGAAAAGTCTGCCAGAGACTGATATCAGAACTGCGCCGGTCTGTTATACATAGTCTGCTATGTAGAATGCTGTGATTGACCAATCAGAATCAAGTATTCAGCTGTGTAATATATCGTAATATAGCAACTTATGTCTATTTTGATTATCAATTCATCTCGCAATTATTTGCTAATTAATCCGTAGATAGGTTTAGAGCAGGGCTGCCCAAAATTGAGACCGCAACTTTTTTTTTTTTTTATTAAAAGACCTGCGGGGTTGGTAGGGATTTCGAACGACTTCACTGTCTTTTAGAAGCTCAGTTTTAGAGCTCGAGTGAAGATACTGGTATCATAAAACTAGAAAAGCCAAGGAATCCATTGGCACCATGTCAGCTTGTTAGGAAGGAGGTGAAATAACACTCCAAAGTTAAGCTTAATTTTTGCAAGGAAAATTTGAGATCTGCAGGGATTTCTTGACCCCCGACCTCAAGCTATGTGAATGAAAATGGGTTCTATGGGTACCCAACCCACTTTATGATAATCACATGCAGTTTTGGGCAAAAACATGCAGTTTTTTGAATGCAGTATAAATGTGTTATTTTCACCTCTAAAAATGGTGTGTGTGAATATTTCTGCATACTGGAGTCCCTAAACAGTCTTGGAAATGCATAAACTGGGTATGACTGTAAATGAGCTCAACTGTATTCAGCAGGTGGGTTTTAAGGGGTTAACTATGTAAATGCAAAAAGAATATTCAATTAGGGGAACTTGGGATCCTAGTATTTTTTTTTAGTATTTTGCATCTTAACAATACAATACAATAGATGTTTGCTCTAAGCCCATGACCATTGAATTCCAGTTTTTGGGACAACATCTGGACACCCCTGATTTAGACTATAATAATTTACAAAATTTTCCCAAAAGTGACATCTCCGAAGTGCTTCATTTGTCTGATCAACTGTTCAAAACCTATAGATGTTCAATTTACAAAGACAAAAATAGACAGCTGCTGTTTGAATGTCCGCTTTTCACATATAAAGCAGTCCAGTGTTGCTTTGGTGAATTGCCGTGCTGTGCACAGATCAAATGTGTCCTCAGAGGAAAAGCCTACAGTGAGTGTGTGTGTGTGTGTATGTGTGTGTATGTCTGAATGCGTGCATGTTTATACGTACATGCATGTGCGACTGTGCGAGTTGCCAAGCAGCCGAGAGCAGAAGCCACGACCGAGGGGGTCACGAGCAGTCCTCTGGGACACCCTGACCCCTGACTTCTACTCCATAACTCCTTGCTGCTGTGGATGATATAAAAGGAAGACACAGTCAGACCTCATAGGATGTGATTGGTCTTGCTCTGCTTCCTTTAAAGCCCCCTGGAATCCTGACATTTGTCGTTAGGGAAAAGCAGGAAATACAAACGGGGGGAAACAATTTCATGGGCTGAAAATGGAGAACATCACAAGGCTTCCTACAGCCGGTGTTGACATATATGTAGCAGAAGTTATTATTTTCCAGTCTCTGAGAGAGTTCTCATTTTCTCCTTCTTTCTGTTGGTCTTCCTCTCCCCTTCCATCCATCCAGCGAATGTGTAGGAGGGATAAAGGTCGTCCTTTTGTCATCAAAACTCCAGATTAGTTTTGCCTCGGTGCATCTGACTCTCTGCTTTATCACTGTGGCCAGAGGAGCCACAAGGTTCAGCCCACCCCTCTGCAAAGTAATAACTCCTACCAGCTACTATTGCATTCTTCGCTGCTATCTCCTACACTACTATTACTACTCTATTCTGGGGTAGGGGGATTATTTTCATGGCACTGGCTTTTATTGGGCTGTATAGAGAAGACTGACAGTAAAGCGGGGAGCAGGAGGCTGTGACATGCAACATATGTCAGGAGCTGCGATCAGACTGACAAAGTTGTAATAGTCGCTTCAGTCCGCAGAGAACCAGAGCAGAGCATAAACGCGCTGCTGACAGCATGTCATAAGCCTATCTTGGTTTTATTTTAATATTTTTGCACTGATGTGGTTTTTGTGGGTTCTGTAACTTGATGACTTGGGGATTTCTCTGAAAGTCAGCTTGGCTAATATTGCAGCAGGCTCCAGCACAAGACAGTGAAATGAAATGCATTATTGAAATGTTTCTTCTGGCTTCGGCACGCGAAAACGCCCGCAAGTCAGACAGAAAGAAGCTGCCAACAGGGAATGAAGATCTTCTGAGGATTACGTAAATGTGGCATGTGATTTAGACAAGTATCTGCGAGAGCATGAATGCAGTGTAAGATGATTACACCGTCAATTAGAGAAAATGAATTAGCCTACACCCTATCTACTCTCAGAGGGGTTTGTTAACCTTCTCCCCTCCGTGTAAACACTGCTGGCCTCTGCTTTCAGTAACAGAGGCTTCAGAGGGTTTCAAGCTGGTCAGAGGTCAGCAGGGTTACATCGATGTCAACGACATGAACGAAATGAACAGTTTCTGGGTTTGCCTTTAGTCTCATCCATTTTGGTCATCTTTAAAACTAAAAAAACAAATGAAGCATCTCTGTCCATTGAAATTTGAATGTTGATTGCAAAAGATGTATGTTTGACAACTTCTAATCTGTGGTTTGAACTTGTATATTGGTGCACTATTAGCTCTTGAATCTGTAAATAGCACTGTGTCTTACCCCTTCATTCTTTTATGCAGACAACAGTGTATTGATTTTAAAAATGCTTTGCTTTTAATGGCGCACCAGTGTTAGCTGAGGCTTGATACAGCTGGAACCAAGCAGCACACTTTGGGCAAGGTCAATATCTTGTTAGACATGCAATGACAAACCAGTTCCTGACAAAATATGGATGAATCCAGCGACTGCTTTGTGTCTTCTGCCATCTAGCAGCACCTCCATTACTGTGGTAGCAAGTCATAGTGACTCTTCACTAAAAGTATTAACTGGTGACTTTAAGCTGAACGTGTCAGTGGTTGCTCGTGGTAACTCAAACTCAACGTGTCTCAAGGACTAGCTTTTTCTCAAACCTTCAAATGCATCACACAGACTTCATCAGTGGTTTGCTCAACATTTTGAGAAATACATTTATTTGCTTTCTTGCTGACAGATGATTACTGCTCACACAGTCTGTATGATGTAAATTAAGCTGGAGCCAGGAGATGGTTAATTTTGTTTAGCATGCGGGTTGAAACAGTGGAAACAGCTAGCCTGACTCTGTCCAAAGGTAACAATATCCACCTACCAGCATCTCTAAGTAAGGTATAATGTACAGCGAGCTGGTCATTATTGTGAAATAAACCCTGACAGGGGCGATGCTGCACCCCGCCACAAAGCCTATTGGTTTATTACACGGCTATTTACTGAAGAAAGCAATAATTTGACACAAAAATGGCCCTCCAGATTCCCACATCAGAACTTCATCCTTACCAGCGGTCTGTTATATATAGCAACGGTCTGCTATAAAGAAATAACAGACCACCGATTGCTGTGATTGGCCAATCACAATCAAATATTTAACAAAGGTGTGTAATACAGTTAAAAAATAAGATTAGCATATTATATCTTGTTTGTTTAATCAGTACAGTTAGCAGTTGTGGTTTAATACTGAGTTATGTATCAGACTATTTCTTGGCCAGGTGCAGTCACTCCTCGTCTTGTCCTCATTGTGAGGTTGCCAAGCAACCAGTGGAGACTGGTACGCCAACTGGCTGAGTGGTACAGAACTTTTCATCTAACTCTCGGCAAGAAAGCGACAAAGCATTGTTTCCCAAAATGCTGAATTATTGCTTTAACATTTAAGCCAACATTATGTGCTTAGCATGCATGTCAAACAGATCCATCTCCATGATAATTGTGCAAACTCCATCCATGTGATATAGTTGAAAGGTCTGGGGGGATGGTAGTTAGTAGGGCTGTCAAAGTTAAGGTGATAATAACGCATTAACACAAATTTGTTTTAATTGCACTAATTTCTGTGACGAATTAATGCAACTTGCTATTTTTGATATACCTCTTAAAAAAATCTGCCATGCCACAGATACACAGATACAGGAGGTCATAGCTCTCTTTAAAGCTAGAGAAAGGATGCTGGCATCATATGAACCAACTAGAGAAAAACTAAAGAGTCCATTGGTACCAACCATGTCATACTAGCTTGTCTTAAAGGAGGCTAAATGACGTTCAAGAAGAATGTCATTTTAAAAGGGGTCCCTTGACCTCTGACCTCAGCATATGTGAATGTAAATGGGTTCTATGGGTACCCTCGAGTCTCCCCTTTACAGACATGCCCACTTTATGATAATCACATGCAGTTCTGGGCAAGTCATAGTCAAGTCACCACACTTGACAGCTTGCCATGTTATGATTTCAGCATTTTTTTTTATGCAAGTGAGGGTTTTTGGACAGAAAGTATATTTGCCCACCCACTCCCATGATGAAAAGAGGATAAAATACTTTCTTTTAGAACAGAAAACATGTGCAGTTAATTTGTGATTCATCGTAATTTTTATGGCGAATCATGCAATTAATTCTGATTAATTATTTTACTCAATTGACAGCCCTAGTAGTAAGCGGATCTTGACACATTGAATTGTTTTGTTGAAGTCAAATAATAGTAGAAATTGCCCTTCACAAGTTCCCAGAGCCCAAAGTTACTTCTTCAAATGAACTGATTTGTCCAACCAAAGTATAATAATACAACAATATAAAACAGCCAAAATTGAGACATTGAGGCCAGAAAATGTGTGATGTTTTTGCTCACTTTAACAAATTGTCAAAATTGTTGTAGAATATAATTTTCTGCTGTCATTTATAATCATGCTACTGAACAGAGGGCTGTGTCACTTGTGAAGTCGGAGGAAGTTTGAATGTGCAACACAGTTGGCACAGTAATTTCCAGCCTTTGTTACCTGTCAGAGCCTTACGAAACCTATATTCATGGCGGGCATAATAATAGAAACAATCTGACTTAAGTGTACCACCAACCTCTAAGTGTTGAGTGTTTCAAACGGGGGAAAGTCATTTACACTAATTGAGTGGTGTCTTTTTAAGTCCATGTTATCAGAGTGCAAACAGAGCCGGTGTGGCGTCGGGGTCACAGAGGGAATAGAGAAAACGCTACGCAGATTACAGCTGCTTTAAATCGCACTCTGCAATTTGCACAGGGCGCACGGATGGAGCGTATCAGGCAGATAGTGTGCTTTACAGTCCGATGCAAAGGCATACAAATGCAGGGAGGAGGGGGAACACATGCACATGCTAAGCCAAATGTGGACATGCCAAACAGAGACGAACACAAATCAAAACAAAGCATGCAAACACAAAAGAGATCCAGCGAATGAAGACGACAGAGAGAATAGCACAGTCCCATCTGTCAGACAAATGTGAGGATGCTTCTCACACACACACACACACACACACACACGCAGCAGGCATCATTTAGTCTGAACTTGAGCGATATCTGCCTTTGTCCTTTAGCAGTTGGTCCTGAGGGGCCGCTGTAGAAGTTGCATGAAAGTTTGTTTAGAGCTGAGCAAGTGTGTTAAGCTTTATGAGAACCCACGGGAGACGTGGTGGCACACACACACACACACACACACACACACACACACACACACACACCGCATGCATCTACTCATACACACACTCAGGCACGAGGCTTGGGCGGCAGCTCGCGCTGGCCCCAACCAACAGTGAGGAGTTTGTTGTCATAGCAACAGTAAAATGAGATGACTTTACTGTCAGCCGTAATGTTTCATGGCCCCCTTGCCGCTATGGCAACATAACAAGAAGGAGGAAGAGGAGATGGAGAGAAAGAGAGCATCAGAGCCATCTCCGCATTCCAGCGGACTCCTACCAGGAGCGATGTCACCACGATGCCCTTACTTCCTTCATACGATGAACACACACACACACACCGTGACAAGCCTGTCAAACACACGCATAAACACTCTCGTACAAAGAGACTCGCACACCTTGAAAAACCCGTCAAAGCCCCCTTTCCACCTCGCCCATCCGTTTGATTATGCGCTCACTATTTTCAGCTACGGCGTTATCGTCGCCGGGGCAATTTGAATTCATTACGCTCAATGTCAATATTGGTGCAACAACGGCGTGCCTCAGACAGGTACAGCTTGTTGAATGAGCATGCTGTGCTGTCAGAAAGTGTGAGGAGTGAAAAGAGAGGAGAAGAAGCGGAGAGGAGATCAAAGACATGCAGCTCCGCCGAGCGTTTCCCCGCGTCGCGGAGCGAGTCGGAAGGAGCAGCGGGGTGACTATAGGCTGGCCAACTATACGCTGAGCAACAGCACAGCAGCTATACATCACAATTCTATATTTAGCCCAGTCCTTCCACTACAGCCTATCAACACTGTTAAGCAGAGTTATCGGCGCTGGTAGAAAAGACACGGGGAGGGGGAGATAGGTGGAGGAGTGGCAGACACTGAGAAGAGAAAGGAAAGAAAGAAAAGCACCCGAACCAGAGTTGTTTTGCTCTGTTGCCATGGTGACACGGCGATCGGAGCTGTAGCGAACTGACAGTTGTCACGGCACAGCGGGTTGCCACGGGTGACAGCTGTCAGTCAATCACGGAGAGTGAGGGGACAGATCGGCCGATGATCACCTTGGATTAGAGAGCGATCGCACCACGATCACGGGCCAGCCAGAACATATCTGGATTTAATCCCCATGTCCTAATGGCGCTGCGCTCTGGTGTGTGTGTGTCTGTGTGTGTGTGTGTGTGTGTGTGTGTGTGTGTGTGTGTGTGTGTGCGTGCGTGCATGCTTTTAGTTTTGCAACCTTTTCGTAGCCCCATTTGTCCATTTGGATTTTTTGCCAGAATTTGTATCTGCATGCAAATTTAGGTTTCACTTGCATGTGTGTATTTGTGTGTGGCACACGTGCATCCTAGCGAGGATGTGTGTTTGTGTCCAGACGCTGAAACATGTTCACAGGGCGAGCGGAGCAGATTACATTTAGCTGTAGCTAGCTGCCGCCCGGGTCCTTCCCCACAGCTGTCTGTGCTAGAGGACAATCAAAGGCTCGGTTGTGAGTCCTCTGATTGTGGTGTGATACTCAGGCCCTGTCTACACGTATGAGATATTTTCCCCTCTGTTTAAAAAAAAAAAAAAATCTGCCCACACAGTCTTCATTTTACAAAATATTTCCGTCCACACTCAAAAACAACTCGCTGTAATATTTACAAGTGAGATCACAAGTTAAGGGTCAAGGAGTTTTGTTAGCACCCTTCTCACTCCCTTTCCTTCTGCTTCATTACAGTCAGTTCAATAACAGTTATTGTTGGTGAGAGGGGGGCTGGGATTCATCGCCCTGCTGTCCTAACTGTCTCTTTACATGCATAAATGAGGAAAGGAGGGTTATTCAGGTTTATGTCCGTAGCCCCTCTGCGTGCTCCAAACCTCGCCTTCAATCACCCAAAAGCTCATTCAATCACCGTTAGGCCTTGACATTTTTACCATGTTCCTGCTTTGGCCTCTTGTGACTGGACCATTTATCAGATATAAAGTAGTATTTAGTGTGAGCAGTGCTTGCAAAACTGGTAGTCAAAAACTGGTAGCCCGCCATCTTTGTTGTTGTGTCTGGCACATGCTCATTACACAAAGCAGCAATGGGCGTGCACAAAAGTAACCAGAGTTCGTAAAAATCTGCACCTCCACCTGGAGGGCGTGTTCAAAAATGAACAATTTTGTTACCCAAAGCACCCATTTGCTTGTGGACAAGTTTTTGGTATAATATATAGGAATATTTATCACTTTTTTTGGTGAGAAATATTCAAAGCCGTGCATCGCAGCAGGCTGACGTGTTCTTCTGTCTGTCTCCATCTCATAGGGCTGTGTAAACCTGGTGATACGATACGTATCATGATACAGGGGTTGCATTTTAATATATGCAGTATATTGCGAAACTGTAAGCAAGTTGATATATTGTGATTTTTTTAACATAAAATTAGGAATCATTTGGAAAACTGTTGTAATATAAAGAACCCATCACCATACGCATAAAATCAGAGTACAAAACGTTTTTTTTTATACAGTCACAAGAATGGGATCTGTATTTGCATTTATCACAGTACTGTAACGTCCAACATCATGACTGAGTTCATCTTTGCAACTATTAATCAAAAATGGCCTTTAGAATCGATACAGTGTCACAAACCCCACGATATTAAATATCACGGTATTCAATATTTTCATCTCCCCTATTTCATTGTCCAGGACAGTGCAGCACTACTGTACACACACAGGTACACATAACAGCAATATCTGTCTAGGAATAAGCAATAATAATTCATGTTGAATATGAAGAATGTTGTGGGATTATTCCTTATTTCATGAGTTTGGGATTTCATCCATCCATCCATCCATCTTCAACTGCTTATCCCGTTAGGGGACGTGGGGGGCTGGAGCCGATCCCAGCTGGCATTGGGCGAAGGCGGGGTTCACCCTGGACAGGTCGCCAGTCCATCACAGGGCACATAGAGACAGGCAACCATTCACGCTCACATTCACACCTACAGGCGATCTAGAGTAATCAATTAACCTGCATGTCTTTGGACTGTGGGAGGAAACCGGAGAACTCGGGAAAAACCCACGCTAACACGGGGAACACACATGCAAACTCCCAGGGACCCAAGCCAGATTCAAACCTGCAACCCTCTTGCTGTGAGGCAACAGTGCTAACCGCTGTAAAAAAAAAAAACAGAAAACAAAGCATTGGAATAGTGTTTTGGAGGTTGAATACCTTGGCAGTGGTTTAAGCTTTAAAGCATTCGGGTCAGCCTTAGTGTAGACAGGGCCTCTGACCCATTCTCCGTCAATTACCACCCTTCAGTTACCTGTCTAACGAGCACAGCAATGCTCTTATGTTGGGAGAGTTATGGTCTGATTAAAATAATGATGCATTTGAACTTATATACTGAGTTGTTTCTTTCTTGTATTGGCAAATCTCCCAATCATGAGCTCCAACCTTCCTCCTGCTGTAGCGTTGTCAAAGCACCGCAGTCATGACCCTACAACTATTAGACTTTTAACAGTGTTCATATGTTATGACAGCAACCCCATGTAATGTCAATACTTTGCTGGTACGCTAGTAATTAGAGGGTGGTTATACAAGGCAAGATTTCCTCAACCAATGAAGCACTAAATTTGCCGTCCCAGTCAGAACTGGATAGAAAGCCCCAGAGAGAAATGATGATGTATACTTTTCCCCTCAGATCTAACGCAGCCTAATTGGGAATGTGGTCAAAATCTTGTTGCGCGTCTCCACCCGTTGGCCTTTAACAAAATGAATGCTTTACTGTATGTGAGAAGCCAGCTGAATTTCACAGCTGACCTCCTTTCTTTTTTCTCTTCCCTCCCTCCTCTTCCCCTCTCTGCTGTTTCTCTCCAGGAGTGAGCCCTGGGCTGGATGGGACCCACCATGCCCCCCAGTAAGAAGGCCCAGAGCCCCAGTAGTGGAGCCAGTGCCTCGCAGGGCATGAGCCCGCCGTATCGGCAGGGGGACGCCGCCACAGCCGCCTCCGAGGCCGAGGCGGCCGACCTCTCCCTGTCCCTGTCCGCCTCCTTCACCAAGGCCGAGGACGAGGAGCTCACCAGCCTCTCCTGGCTCCACGAGAGCACCGACCTCCTCAACAGCTTCAGCCACTCGGGGCTGCGTAGCGTCTCCCCACTGCAGGACCCCGACGGCCAGCACCCCCGCTCGCCCTCCTCCTCATCTCCCTCTCCGGACGACCCCCTGCTCGGCGACGCGCACTCGGCGTACGACTTGGCGGCAGGGGCCAACAGGAAACCACCGTACTCCTTCAGCTGCCTGATCTTCATGGCCATCGAGGATGCGCCAAACAAGCGGCTGCCGGTGAAGGATATCTACGGCTGGATCCTGGAGCACTTCCCTTACTTTGCAAGCGCCCCCACTGGCTGGAAGAACTCAGTGCGCCACAATCTGTCACTCAACAAGTGCTTCAAGAAGGTGGATAAAGACCGGAGCCAGGTAAAGACATCAGCTGTCGTATAATGTTGGATAATCTTTACTTTCTCTCAAGCTAAGGGCTGGGTATCAACTTGACAGTAGTGGAAGAAGTACTCTGATCCTTTACTTAAGTTAAAGTAACAATACTACAGTTACAAGTGGAAGAAAATTTTACACAAAGTATAAAAATATTAGCTTCAAAATATACTTAAAGTACTAAAAGTAAAAGTACTCATGATGCAGAATGGCCCATTTCAGAATCATATATTATATTATCGGATTCTGATTATTGACCCATCAATGTGTTCCAGGAGGGTTTATATCTTTTTACTTATATAGGGGCTGTCAGTCGATTCAAATATTTCATCCAATTAATCACAAATGAATCACATTTTATACCTGTTCAAAATGTACCTTAAATTTGTCAATACTATTTGTCAAGTATTTAATACTTGTCAAGTATATAATACTATGCTTGCTTTACGCAAATGTATGCATTATATTTATTTTTTAAAATCAATTAACAACACAAAACAATGACAAATATTATCCTGAAACCCTCACAGGCTCTGCAGTGGATCAGTAAATAGTCTGTTTTTATCCATAATAATACATCATCATTTATATGCTGATTAGACAGTATTTTGTATTATTATTCTGAATCTGCAAAGTGAACTAAAGTTAACTAACTAAAGTTATCAAATAAATGTAGTGGAGTAAAAAGTACAATATTTCAGAATAAAGTAGCAGAAAATGGAAATAATAAGTACAAGTACCTCAAATTTGTACTTAAGTTCAGCACTTGAGTAAAAGTTACTTTCCTCCCCTGCTATTTAATTACCAAACCAAGTAGTATGAAAATTTGCCCGTCAAAAACATGATCTGATTATTTTCCAGTTCATTTATTCTTTTGTCATATTTTCTGACCTAAACAGGAAGTGAGGGAAAGTTTTTGTATGACTACTTGAGTCAATACAACATTAAACAAGAATATATTTACAATTTTAGCTCATTATATAACAGCTTTGTTGGAAAAAACAAAAACTAATGTAGTGAAAAGTATTATTTACTATTAAAATAAAACTCAGCAGGGTTTGATCCAGGATGCAGCACTGTGGTACCACCTTAAAAGCAAAGGGCAGACTGAATGTTATTACCAGGCTTCTCATTTTTACATTTTATCTGCTGACTGTAATCTACTAAACACGTATCATGATTCTTCTGTGCACTCGGCCAAGGACTTATTGTCATGGAAAGATAGGCTACTCTGTATTGTGTAAACATTTTATAAGATGGCGAGTGGATTGGGTTTTGTGCCATTAAAAAAGACGAGCAGATTGAAGAGTGGCACTGACCAAAGGTTGCAGACTCTCAGTACTTTTACAGATCTGTGTTTTAACATCATTTCATGACCTCTAACAGTCAGGACCGAGGAGCAGCTTGTTATGTCAGAATGTGAAACTAGTTAACTGGAAACTGAATAGCGGTCCTCACTAAATATAAGGCAATTTTTTATGTAAAAATTGTATAATTATTAAGCATCCCAGGAATTAAGCTATCGCCTCATGCAGTATATGAGCTATTTGATCTGGGTTTTTCTACATACACATGAGCTCCTTGAAGGTGACTTCCAAGTAAAATAGGAAATAAAATACTGAAAAAATAAACAAAGGTTGTATTCATCCATATGATTATATGATCTCCCAAAAGTTTTAATTTCCTTAAAGGTGCTCTATAAGCGTACCCCACTGGCTAGCTCACAGTAGCTGCTCTACACCGCGCTCACAGGGCGGCTCCAGCCGATGGCGCCGTCCCGGCTGGCGGCGCCGTGTTGAGAGTTGTGTGGATGCAATAGAAATGCTCCCAATGTCACTGACTCTGGTATTGAAAAATTCGATGCCCATGATACCCAAAGATTTTTTTAGGGTTGTCGAAAGTTAACACGATAACACGTCAACACATATTTGTTTTAACGCCACTAATTTCTTTAATGCATTAACACAAGTTTTGGTTTTTACATCATAACAGGCTCAGTTTTAGAGACAGAAAACCTAAGGAATCATTGGTACCAACCATGTCATGCTACCATTTGTTGTTGCAAAGGAGGATAAATAATGCTCCAAACTCATGCTAAAGTTTGGTGATTAATTATTGATTGTTTAATTGCTATGTGACAATATGTCATAGGTGTTTTTGGATTTGCTGATGTTGGACCAGGTCCTGTTTATTCCTCTCATGCAATCAGTGATTTTTACATTTGACACTTTTGCATCTCTGAGTATATTCAAGTGACAGATTGAAGTTTGATTTAGGCACATGGTGAGATGGGTTAACCATCTGAGACCGGACCAACTCGCAGGTTCAGTTTTGGTGAGGAAAAAGTGTCATGGCCATTTTCAAGGGGGTCCCTTGACCTCTGACCTCCAGATATATAAATGTAAATGGGTTCTATGGGTACCCACGAGTCTCCCCTTAACAGACATGCCCACTTTATGATAATCACATGCAGTTTGGATCAAGTCGTAGTCGAGTCAGCACTCTGACAAACTGACAGCTGTTGGTACCTGTTGGGCTGCAGTTTGTCATGTTATGATTTGAGTATATCTATTTGAGTATATTTGTTTCTTGACAATAATTGTCATTGTTTGTGTTGTTTAGTAATTTCCAATAATAAATATATACATACATTTCATGAAGTAGCATATTTGTCCACTCCCATGTTGATAAGAGTATTAAATACTTGACTGATCTCCCTTTAAGGTACATTTTAAATCAGCTTAAAATGTGCGACTAATTTGTGATTAATCACCATCAACTATAGACTATCATGCAATTATTCATGGTTAAATGTTTTAATCGATTGACTGCCCTGATTTCTGTCTTTTCCGAACACTCCGATGGTAAAATAACACTTCAGCCATATGGCGAATACAGCACGCAGCCCATTTTTCACTCTATCATGTGTGGTTATAAACTTGCTTCACAGCCAGACAGTTATCAGCGGTTTGCAGGCATATCCAACTTGAAGTCAAACATATTCTGTATTTTGTCTACAGCTGTACCAGATTCGGCCTTATCAATAGTTGATGATCTCTGCTTTCATAGTTCTCTTTCACTCAGACGTTCTGCGCTTCCCCAGTGGGAACAGCATTTCGCCTTTGATTTAAGTCTTGATACAGTCTTTTATACCGGCTTTCCCATCCAGATTTTACTCCATTAAATACTCGGGGTAAACGGGGAATGAATCCCTCACTCAATTAGCGCTAAATTAATACTGGAGGATTTAATAACACAGATGCCAGCAGACTTTAGATTTCATTTTGCCCGAGGGTGTTGGGGGGTGGGGGGGACAAACAGCAGAGGATCAATGCTGGCTTTGCGTGTTTAGTTGATTGAGATTATACTGGAGAATATGGGAGCTCTTTACGCTTTCCTTGACCAGCGTGTGAACCTGGACTTTTCCTTTTGAGTGGGCTGTGTGTGTGTGTGTGTGTGTGTGTGTGTGTGTGTGTGTGGTGTGCGTGTGCGTGTGTGAGGTACAAAATGGTTGAAGGATGAAGAGGACATGGTGTGTGTGTGCATATTCATGTGTGTGTCTGCGCACACACCCTCACGCTATGCTGTCATCTGGCCCTTGACTACAACGGCACAGAGTTTCTCTTGTATACATATCTCCATAGTAACTAGGTTGCAGTTGACATAAAAGTATGCTGTTGCTGTAGCAACGGGAAAACTGATTTGGCTTTACTGACTTAGGCGTGTGTGTGTGTGTGCGTATGAAATATGTGCATGTGTGTAAGAGCTTCAGATGGGCACTGAGGTGCTGAGTGGGGGAGAATGAGTGTACTGTATGAGTGTATGCCCTCATTTTGTGTCATATGCACGTATGTACTTGTGTGTGTGTGTGTGTGTGTGTGTGTGTGTGTGTGTGGAACAGCATGCGTAGAGGTGATTTTGGCAAGGACAGCCTGTCTTGTCTTCCTGTCGCTGCACACCGTTTAAGACAGCACGCTAATTAACCCTTCAAACCTATTCCCCCTCTCGCACACACACACGCCTCCAAACACACGCCAGGCATGTCTGACACACAAACAAACAACCACGCAGACACACACACGCTCTCGAAACACGCATGAATGCTCAAAAAGGACTCTCACACACATGCACAAGCGCGGTGTCGGTGTAGAAATGAGGGCACATCTCTGCAGACTCCTACTCTACCTGCCAAGCGCCACGCTTTATCTGAAGCTGCAATTACAGAATCTCTGTAATTTCAGTCAGACTCTGCCATTCAAAGCTTTTCACTGAGAATATCTGCATGTTTTTTTCTCCCCCCCTCCCTGATTTGCTTTTACCTTTACCTGTTTATGTCTTTTTTTTTTTAATCGAGCATTGCAATTACAGGGTGTGAGATGTATTTTTATTACAGGGTGTGAGATGTATTTATTTTATGTTGCATTATACTCGCTGTGGGAAAGAAGGAAGACGGAGGGTTTTGTTTGAGGGGAGGTCAAGCTCTCATTGTGAGTGATAGACGTAGACACACGCAGGGAGAGAAAGGCGGAAGCAGGCCGACATGGCGTTACTGTGAACGCACCAAATCATATTTCCATCAATTTACAGAGGTGGAGATTAATATGACAGCGGCCTATTTGTTCCAGTGACTGTATTTCTGGGTCATATCCAGGCAGATGACAAGATGGGGACTAGTTTAGAATAAGCTTGCTGTTCCACTTGTGTGTGTGTGTGTGTGTGCGCATGCGAACTTGTGGGAGAGAGCGTGTGCGTCCCACGGTTGCCATGGCTTTGTTTACAAACAGGATTCTTCACTGTGCTGAATGACATGCCTTTAATGACAAGTGTTGTTGCCCTCAGACTTCAGGATCAGCGCTGAAGATCAGTGTTGTAACAGCGACACACACACACACACAGTGGTGTATTTCTCAAAGCCTCTTATGAAATCACAGCAGAGACAACAGGCAGTTTTGTAATCTAAGACTCACTGTGAAGTCTCTCGGTGTTGCACTTAAGTGTGTCACCTCTAACTTAACCCCGGATGAGAGGCGCCCTTGATTCTTTCACGTTTTAACGGGGAACATTATGAACTGTAGCATCTGGAGCGAGCTTAGATGTTTCAGCCTGAGGTGTTTTTTGTTTTTTTGGGGTTTTTTTGACGTTCATTTATCAGCAGGTCGCTGCCACTGATGTATCTGCAAGTGAAAAGCATTTTACTCTGTTTTCTCTCAAATCACTAACACATGATATTTTTGGTATTCTTCTCACTGTATTGATTTAAAGTATGCATGGAGCACAACACTTGCACACAATTAACAAAGACGCTACCGTTAAACTAAGACAAAAATAGGATAAAAAAGGATGTAGTGTATGTATGTGAGAAAATAGGCTTGTGCCGGTGGGCTTTAAGATCAGAATTAAAAAAAAAATAGCCATTCAGCCACATTAAGCGAGTTCAGCACATACACCGTTCTGAAATGAGATGAAAATATTAGTGAAATACTGTACAGCCACAAGGTGGCAACCATGACAGCTCCCAAAAAGTGAAGCCAAAACATTTTGATCGCCCCCTGGTGGTTGGTTGCAGTATAGGTCATAAGTCCCGCCTCCATGTTACCAGATGGGACATGTTTCAAACAAAACTGTCAAAGTGCACATCAAATAAATTTTTCCAAGGATAGTTTTTGTCATTTTAGGTAGTTCTTATCACATTGATTGTGATTGGCTCAGGTGAAAATCTGAAGATGGCAGCTTCGGTATTTGAGATACTTTGCCCTCACTTTAGTACAGTGGGAGGAAGTAGAGACCGTCCATCAATTTATAAAGTCTATGCTAGCAGCACTTTAGGTTTAGCATAAAGCTAGCATCTTGTAGCGTTTTAGAACAATGTTTTTTTTTTTTTTTTTTTTAAAGCTGCACTAATCAATATTTTCACAATGAAAAACATTTCAATTTACTATGAAAGCACTCCATCCAATCGGTTACCATCCGATTCAGCATTTTCCCTCAACTCTAGGGAGCTTTTTAGCACCTTTCAGTTCATTGTTTTGGTTTTGCAGTTGTCTTTTTAAGCCGCAACAGGGAGATCTTTTCAGAGAATGGGCTAAGATAAATCCACTGTACGCTACCTGCCCAGCACCAAACAGCAGACAGAGAAAGTTAGCAACTAGCATTTCAACACAGTGGAGCATTTAGATGCTAATAAGTCAGATATTTCCCTCAGGAGTTGGTGGAGACCAAAACACAGTGCAAAGGAAAGACTCAAAGACAAATAGACAAATAATTGCTAATGTTGTAATGTAATGTTGTTTGAAGTGGCCTTAAAATCAGTTAAAACTGCTTTAATTAGTTATATAAATATATAACTGTCTTTTTTAATATAGTTTGTTTCAGTCATTGTGAGTCATGAGTAGGAGGACAAGCCTTGCTGACACATACATTTGTTCAGTGTAGCCAAAGGGAAGCAATTTCAACATCTCTAAGACTGGTACTTGGTCATGTCAGCGGAGAACTTTCATGGACGTTAAAATGACGCAACCATGACAAGCTCAGGAAAGACCGAAACCCCACGGAGCTCACTGAAATTAATTGATAAGTGACAGCATGTCATAGGTGCTTTGGGATTTGCTTACATTGGGCCAGGCCCAGTTTGTTTCTCACATGCAATTGGTGATTTTTACATTTGAGACTTTTGCATCCCTGAGTATATCCAGTCACAGATTGAAGTTTGATTTAGGCACATTGTGAGATCGGTTAACCATCTGACACACGACCAACTAGCAGGTTCAGTTATTGTGACGAAAAACTGTCATGGCCATTTTCAAAGGGGTCCCTTTACCTATGACCATAAGATATGTGACTGAAAATGGGTTCTGTGGGTACCCACAAGTCTCCCCTTTACAGACATGCCCACTTTATGATAATCACATGCAGTAAGGTTTGGGTAAAAAGGTTTTTTAATGCAGTATAAATGTGTTATTTTCTCCTATTTTAAAATTGAGTATTTGAATATTTCTGCATACTTAGGTCCCTAAACAGTCATTGAATTGAATAAATTGGGTCTCACTGTAAAGCTGAGGCTCTTGTGGATCCAGTGATTCCAACTGTATTCATGTGTGATGATGTTAGTCCCCATAGAAGCCATTTTATTTTAGTAAAACTTGACCTCACTGTATAAAATAACCTGTGGTGACCTCTAGGATAATCACAGCCTCATGAAACTTTACAACAAGAAACTAGAGACCTAGAGCATTCAGAGGATGGGTGGCTTCCATAGCTATATTGATAATAAGGGGGTTTCTGAATCTTAATCAGAGGAAAACACAGACTTGTAACTGGATTGTAATAGCCAATGCCAAAGACAAGAAGAAATGTGTAAATGCAAACAGGAGAAGCACAAACTGGGGCAACCTTTAGCTTAAATTAGAACCACATGGGAAACAGGTTTGGTACTTGTGGAAAGGAAAGTCAATTCATAACACCTGTAGAAGAAGTTTCCACATATTTCTTCGCTCCATTTTTTTATGTGGTGACAAAAATATCCTGTTGTCCAACCAACATGTAACTTCCCAACAGGGCCTCTTTGTCCCGTTGTCTCTTTGTTGTCAAACGGCCTTCGACAAGAACAGAAATGGCCTATATCAAGCAACTTTATCAGAAGAAATATCCCCCCCCCCTCCCTTCTTCATCTTTTCCCTCTTTCCTCTTCAAAAGCTCTGTTCATCTTCGCTGTTGGAACATTTGCATCCTCTGCTGTAATTCGCGACTCTCTACAGTCACGCTTCTGCTTCATTTCTGAACAACAGAGCTCATATTGTTTTGCTTAGACTCTGCTGAATATCTTAATTGGTGTTCAGACATGTATCTGGTCCACGATATACTATAGTATTAATCCTCTGTTTATCTGTATACAGTCTATACAGTAAGTAATGACGGATCCTTGTATCACAGTGGGTTAATACGGCTTAACCAAGGTTGATGCTTTTACTCCGGCTGTGGATGTCCATCATAAAATGATACGCAGTCATAATACTTTAGATTGGTGGTATAGGTTAAGTCATATTGCACATGGACAACAAAGCCTCTTATGCTGATGCCTGGCATGTTTCTCTGCACAGAGTGATAGCTCTGTGCTCTCTGTGCATCACATGTCTTTTTTAATCTCATTTCATTGCTGAGTTGAAAACAAAATTTACTTCCTCCTCTCTTTATAGTCAATATGAACGGTTTAAATGGGTCTCCACAGTATATGGATGCCATTGTTGATTATGATGAAACTAGTTAAGGCTGTAGTTTCAGTGATGGGAAGTATAAAGCTGCATTTTAACAGCTGTTGTAATATAGCGGTTGATTGAAGAGAGATTTGTTTTCTTATTATCATCAAATGCCATAAAAAGTCCAGGACCAGGTCCTTTTCTTTCCCTCTTTTTGCCGTGTCTCCACTGCAGATCGTACCCCCTCAGTGTAGGTGGGATTCTCAGCTGGTCGCTGTAGCAGCAACATCATCTTTAACAGGACACTCGCCTAACTATTTCAACCAAACAGAGGAACATCTGCACTTTGTCTATTGTACGGTGTAGTTTTGTGAGCTGCCATTTTTTTGAGTGTTGTCGAATTGTTGAGCGAATTAAAAATTTTGGCCACTGCTAATGGCAGCTTGGTTATTTAAAAATGGTGGGTTTGTGCAGGATGTCTTGTGTTGCACTAGTGACGATTTTCTCGGACCAATCAGTGGTCTGCAGTGATCACCTCAACCTCGACTGAGGCGGTTCTATTGGTACCGACTTTTGCTAATTGAAACACAAAAATAACCGTTCTAATGTGTAACAAACTGAACTGCGTGGTGGAAATGTGCCATAAACCTCAAGCCTGTTGGTTCCTACTAAAGAGCTTTACTCTAAATAAAAAACAAGATTATAAGTAAAAAGTTTAATTTACCAAAGCAGCTGGACATTGTAGTTTCTTAGCAAACATTACTTGAACCGGGGGAATTGTGCATTTGTTGGGGTACTATTTCCTGCTGTTGATTAAAACACGTTTGGTCCACTTTACAGCAGCATGGTGGTGTTTAGGGGATTGAGTGATCCAAATAAATTGCTCAGTTCATTGCAATAAAGCAACATGTCAATCAGTGAAACGGTGTGGCTCATTGAGGTGTTTTTAAGAGGTGGTGGACGCCAGTGGAGCGCTGTGGCCGAAGAATCACATCTATCAGGCTCACAGGTAATAGTTAGTTAGTTAGTGCCGTAAATTCGTAGTGTTCTGGTGGTTTTTATGGGATTTGTTGACAAGAAGAAAAATATAGAATCTCATTAAAGGAGGAGTTCAACATTTTGGGAAATGTGCTCATCCACTTTTTTTACCACTGTTATTAAATATGAAGCAACAACCATGAGACAATTATCTTAGCTTAATTTAGTTTAGCCCAAAGACTGGAAACAGAAAAACTGCTAATAAAAGTAGAAAATTCTGAAGCACCTTTGAGCACAAAGTTCACTCATTAACTTATTTATTTGTTTATGTTGTTTGGTTAACGCAGAGTAAATCTTTCTCCATCTAGTTTTTGTATGCATTAAACAAACAAAATATAATGTGCTGATTAGTGAACTTTAAAGATTTTGTCATTTTGCTACCTTTAGACAGAGCCAGGCTAGCTGTTTCCTTCTGTTTCCAGTCTTTATGCTAAGCTAAGCTAACTGGCTGTAGCTTCACACAGTGTACAGACGAGAGTGGCATCAGTCTCAGCTAACTCTCTGCAAGAAAGTGAATAAGTGTAGAGCTGCAGTGATTAATCGATTCGTTGTCAGCTATTTAATTTTTGATAATCAATTAATCGGTTTAAGTAATTTTAGGGGAAAATAAGTCAAAATTCTCTGATTCCAGCCTCTTAGATGTGAATATTGTCTGGTTTCTTTACTCCTCTATGACATTAAACTGAATATCTTTGAGTTGTGGACAAAACAAGAGATTTGAGGACATCACCTTGATTGACATATTTCACCATTTTTTATTTATTCTGCAGACCGAACAACTAATCGATTAATAGAGAAAATAATCAGATCAATTAACAAAGAAAATATTATTTCTTGCTTTGAAAATAGTCATGCCAGTTTTTCTCTGGCCAAAATATAGCATAACTTTGGAGCATTATTTAGCATTCTTCCCAATAAGCATAACATTGGTTGGTACTAGGGATGGGCACGGTTCGGGTAAAAATCCAAACCGTTCGGTTTGCTAGTCATGGTTTGGGTTGTGTATGTATCGTTCGGTTCATTTGACAGAGGTTATGAGGCTGATTTTGTATTTTTTTAATCCCGTTTGTTGTCACACTAGAAATCAAGGCTTATGGAAAGAGGCTGGGACACGGGCGGACAGGAGTATGAGGTATAACACATGCATAACTGAAGCTGCGGTCGTGCGTTGTTATTGGCAACAATTGTTATTGGCACAAATATACGACGCGTTGATGACGCGTGACCTGCCTCCTTCCTTCTCAAACTTCTCAGTTGGCAGAGACATTAATGACAGCGTTGTTTCGCTCTGCTGTGTGGGAGCATTACAGATGTGGTGTTACGTATGAAAAGTGGTGGGTAAAACGTCAACTGTGTGTAAGCAGTGTGCAACACGTGTGGCTTATGCTAGCAGCAATACTTCCAATATACTGAATCATTTACGGAGACATCACTCCGGTGTCTCCGTTGATAGCACAAGGAGGAGAGTCCAGGAGGAAAGAGCAACTCCTTCTCCCAGCAGCATTTAAACAGCCTCTACATGCAGACTGAGACGGAGCAAAAACATTGATGGCCTCTGTATTTTATTTTTTAAATATCAGGGAATAGAGACATACTGTATGTTACCGCTGTTAAAAAAATGTCTAGTGCTGGCTGCCCTGATGCACTTTTTGTTTATGGTCTGAACCTATAATTTGTTTATTTGTTTATTAATTATTTTTAAATAACACAGTGGCATTTGGTCCTTATGTTAGTCTAGTCTACTGTTGTTCAGGCAAACAGTTGAATTATTTTGGCAAATAAATGAAAAGCTGTTCAAACTGAAATTGGAAATTGGCCTCCTCGCTATACCATGAATACTGAATACCGAACCAAAGATCGTGACCCCAAAACCATGAACCGAACCCAACCGTGAATTTTATGAACCGTCCCACCTAGTTGGTACCACTAGATTCCTGATGTTATGATACCAGTATCTTCACTCTAGTTTTGAGACCCTGCTAAGACCTCAACAGCGGACAATTTTTCACCATTTTCTGACAGTTTTTTGAACAAACAGCTAATCGAGGAATCAAGAAAACTGATTCAGACAGATCAAGATCGAAAATAATTGTTAGTTACAGCCCTAAATAAGTAGATTTCCCAAAATGTAAAACTGTACCTTTTAAGCCAATAAGTATGTGAGTAAGGAGTGGTTAAATGTACAGACTGAATATGTATGGATTGTACAATTAATGTATTACTCTAAGTATTGCCGTCTGTGTATTTTTGTGAATTCATTTGTCTAAAATAAACTGTCCTTGTGTATTTCAATTCATGATTTACAGATTGTGGTACAGGTAGATGGACAGTATATGTGAAAAGATAGTAGCGCAGATAGGAATGCAGTAGCAGTAGTAGAGTGTTACTAGCGGGGTCAGTGGCAGCAGGACTTTTTAATATCTCCCATTTCCAAGGGAGACCAGCCCCCACAGCTTATATAACACAGGAAACAGATGTTGGCAACACACAATCATCTCTCTCTCTCTCTCTCTCTCTCTCTCCCCGCCTTTGTTTCCTCTTTCTTTCCCTTTTGTCTTGTACTCACACTATGACGTGTCTAGGGCAACTTACAGTATACATGTTTTCTCCATCATGAAAATATCTGTTCATAGCCATGTGTTGTACAGTTTTATAACACAGAGGCGCTTTCTTAAACTCAACTACTACAAACCGGTGTAGTGACACAGATACATGTAATTAAATCAATTTCTTTTAAGTTTAATATTGCTTAAACTTGCAATTTGAAGTCTGATGCAGTGCCATGTTCAACACTGTAGGAGGTATTTCTTAAAGTGGGGGTTAACGCTTTTCGAGTGTGGATTATTTGTTGTGTAATCCTGCTGTTTAGCTGCAAACACTACAGCGATGTGACTATTTTCCAGCACATAGATGCAACACGAACACATCCAGAGAATGGCGTTTGTATCAGAGGAGCGAGACCAGATGGGATCAGAGGATGGAGAGAGGAAATAATATAAATGGAGATCACTAACACAGGTGAAAGTCAAGACCAGAGTCCTTCATCACCTGCTTTTTACGCTGTACAATCCACCCTTGTGGAGGCGTCCTATTTTTAAAATCTGTGTCACACTGTATCAAAGTTGAACCTCTCTAAAAACTCGAAGCCAATCTCTGACCTCAAATACTTTTTGTGATAATCGATTTCGAGACATGCTGCCTTTTTCTCAACTTGGTCAGAAAATGAAAAAGTCCATTTCACCTCCTCTCGCTTCCAAGCCCAGATGATGCCTGTTGCCAAGGCGACCGCTCTAACCCAGGTGACAGACCCGTCCTGTGAGCTGCGCCCTGTGATTGGCCTGTTGACCGGGGGGGTATGAATGCTTTGATTGGCTGGCAGAAGCAGGGGACCCAGCAGACAGAGATTCTGTAGAAAGCACTGAATTAATCGACTGGCAAGTGGGCGGATAGTAGACGTGCGCGCACACACACACACACACACACACGCGTACAGCATATACACAAACGGCTGGAGGTGCAAGGGGAAATTTGGCCCAGTGGGGGTCACCTCTGTGGGAGCGAGTACATGTGTGTGTAATATCATGCTCTCCAGGAGAGGCGTTGCTGGCAGTAATAGAAGCACTCCCAGGAGCAGACCACGCTGGGTAATATCACACTCCCTAGGGAACTTGCCATACACACACTCACCTCTCTTCACACACACACTCAGCAAAGCATATGGCCCGTGTTCAACATGGCTCACATGCTAATGCAAAGATCCAGACAAGGGGGGGGGACACAAATCAACAGTAGACACACATCCTATTAGCTTCTTGCATTCTTACAAGGTCAGAAGGTGTAGTGAGTGATTCACTGGACATCCTGGGATCAGGATCCACTCAGAGACGCAGGGTGTCCACAGATGCTCTGCATGCTCATCACTCACTGGAAATGACAGTGTGTGTGTTGTCATACAGTGTATCGAGGAGTTTATAAAAACCCAAAAAGTCAGATATCAGATATGAATGTAGGGTTTATTTGAGACAGACTTTGAAGCATGCAGCTGGATTTGTATTCACATGTTCATACTTTTGTTTGTCCTTTGCAGTTACTCTGGCCATAATGTACTTGGTTTTGTAAAATAGTATTTCAAGGGTTTTCATGTTCACATGAATAGGTTGGTTTAGGTGTCACCTCCTGTCCTTTTTTTGTGATATGCCCATAACAGAGCACTTATCAATGGAGCAAACATTCACTTAATAGAGCTTATTGAAACATGTTTTAGTGAAGGGTAGTGGTTTCAAGGCCTGTATTTTAACAAAATTTTGAACCTAAAGGAACAGTGTGCAACATTTCGGGGGATCTATTAGCAGAAATGAGACGTAATCTTCTTAATAATAGGGCTCATGCGATAATAATGCCTTTACGCAAATTTGTTTTAACGCCACTAATTTCTTTCATACAACTTCCAATTTTTAGACTGTAGCAGGCTCAGTTTTTAAACTAGAATAAAGACAGAAATCCTACCTACTCTACCAACCATGTCATACCAGCTTGTTGTAAAGGAGGCTAAATAATGCTCCAAACTTGCGCTAAATTTTGGTGAAGACAAGCTGTCATGGCGATATTCAAAGGGGTCCCTTGACCTCTGTTTTTAAGATATGTGACTGTAAATGGGTTCTCTGGGTACCCACTGAGTCTCCTCTTTACAGACGTGCTCAGTTTATAATAATCACATGCAGTTTGGGGCAAGTCATAGTCAAGTCAGCACACTGACAGCTGTTGAGTTTACTATGTTATGATTTGAGCATATATGTCATACTAAATGCAGTACCTGTGAGGGTTTCTGGACAATATTTTTCACTGTTTTGTATTAATTGATTTCTAATATATATATTTGCAATCACACCTCTAGATGTTGCCAAATTCTACACACTGTACATCTAAGTTAAAGGTAAAAACAAACTGAAAGATAAATTTTTTTTTTGTCTATTTATACTGACTAAAAACATAAATTCAAAGGAGCTCCATACATCTCTGAAGTTGGTTTGCTTCGTAGAGGTCTTGATGGCTGCAATATAGAGACAAAGGAGAGCATGCACCTTCTGGGACATTAGCCACTATTTGACGCTGCCGTATCGTCAAACGCACATTAGATTTGATGTTACAAAGCCTTTTTTAAAAATCCCTCAGGGGCATTGCTTTCATCCCTATTTAGATATCAGAGATATATAGATTGTTGTTTATGGCGTGTGTTCCTCGCTTCAGGGGGTATTAAAGATTTCACACAAAATGAATTTAAATTTAAATAATAATAGCATTAATAGGCTTTCGCAGAATAAGATGTGAACTGAGGAAATGTCAGGATTTTTTTACCCTCATCTCCCCATTTTAAAAATAAATAAACTTACGTTTTTGTGGTGTTTGGGAGGTTTCTGATTAGTTATGCATCCTCAGAGCGCTAAGAACACATCAATCATGTCATCATTTAAGAGCTGCTCTTGGATGTTGTGGCAAAATAAACGTGAGTGGTGACAAAATTATGGAAAGCATATAAAGTGTATTTCTGATGAACTAAATAATGTTTATTATTCTTCCCCAAATGAGGGAATAAAAAAATATACATAGAATATATAGAGTTTTAATATTTTTTTATTAATACCATTTTAGTTTTGTTATTAAAACAGCATAAATATGTAGCCTAAGGCCTTATTATCTGGCTTGCCCGCAGCATCACCCCGGCGCATTACCCAGTTAACGTCAATTACTCCCACCTACAACATAATTTTGAGAAATCCAGTTTTTCTGTGTCATATACATTAATCTCAAAGACATAAAGCTGTGTAGTGTCTGTGTGAGTTTGTGAACACATTGATTGGTGGTGGAATTAGCTGCGATGCAAGGGTCACCGGCTAAAGTCTTGCCCAGGGCACCAAATTGCATCATGAATTAATGAATCCTTTACCAGAGGCAACATGTCATGCAACATGGACTTTATTTTAGTCAGAAAGTAGTTTCAAAGATAACTGTTTACGGTGAGGTCAGTGGATTATCCAGAGTAACATCTGCCTAAAGAAACAAAACAGTAGTCGCATGTTTGAAATGTGGCAAAAACATCTGATATCTGTCAGCCTGGGTAAATGTAACCTAAATGAACTGCATAGCAAGCCACTACTAGAGATAAGTGAGTGTTTCCGAGGCAACAGGGTGTGTTTTTCTCATCCGCTTCAATACAAAACGCTCCTCAGGTTTTTGAATCTGTCTCCAATTAATGCTCACACACACGGCTCTAGTATATCTGACATTTCCCTCTTAGTAGATTCCTTGCAGTATTTGCAGAAATCACAAGCCCGCAGTCATGACATCTCCCCACCCTGCAGCCTGTACCTGCATCAAATCACAGAGCAGTACAAAGTGAGCTGAACACGAGGCAGGACGACTTTAATTTTATATTTACTTTGCTCTCTCCTCCTGCCGTTCTCAGTCTCTGCAGTACACAAACTCCAAGATTTTGCCACGTTGAGATGACAAGGTAGATGAAAGCACGGAGGAGGCTGTGAGAGATAGAGACAGGGAATGTATTTTCATAGCAGCCCCGTCTGAGATCCCTCCCGTTCTCTATAATCTATAGGCTGGATTCACTCCGATTGGGAGCCGACAGCTTCATTAGGTGAGGGGGGAAAGCTGCTTTGATCTAAAAATACACACCATCATCGCCTCTGGAGTGGAATAAAAGTTAAAGAGTTTCCCTGTGTCTTAATCAGAAAAAAAGCCTCCAGATTTTTTTTCCGAGGAGAAGCAAAGGATTGGAATATTGAGGATGTATTAACGCTCGTTCCTCCGAGCATTCCTCCGAGCGTTCCCTTCCTCGCGAATGTGGGAGTCGTCGCTGTGTGTACAGGTGGTTTGGTAAATAAGAATCCAGCATGAGGTCTGGATTTTGAGCTTGTGTTTGAGCTCTGGACTCGTCGGCTCACGCCGGTGTGCTGCGCTGTGTTTGTGATGTGCTTTGAGGGGCCCGATAGCACTTCAAATAACATCCCTCTGTCTTTTTTTCTTGCTTTCTTTCTTTCAGAGCATAGGCAAAGGCTCTCTGTGGTCCATAGATCCAGAGTATAGGCACAACCTGATCCAGGCGCTGAAGAAGACGCCGTACCATCCCTACTCGCCCGGCCTGGCCACCCCCTCCACCTCCCCACCCACCCTGCCTCAGACATTTCACCACAGGTAAGACGGATCAGCTGACTGGTTGATTGATGGATGAGTTAGAATGTAGAGAGTTTGACTTTATCCTGCTGAGGTGAGCCTTAATCTGAGTGAATATTTATTAATAACACGTTAACTCAAAATTATTTTAACACCACTAATTTCTTAAATGGAGTCAATCTTTCGGAGGCTGCATTGGTTAAATAACGCCCCAAACTTAGGCTAAATTTCGGTGAGGAAAAACTGTCATGGCCATTTTCAAAGGGGTCCCTTGACCTTTGACCTCAAGATATGTGCTGAAAATGGGTTCTATGGGTACCTACGAGTCTCCCCTTTAAAGACATGCCCACTTAATGATAATCACATGCAGTCTGATGCAAGTCATAGTCAAGTCATTGTTTATTGATTTCCAGTAATAAATAATAATAATAATAAAATAAAAAATGCATATATTGTATTTGCATAAAGCAGCATATTTGCCTACTCCTATGTTGATAAGAGTATTAAATATTTAATAAATCTCTCTTTAAGGTACATTGTGAACAGATAAAAATGTGTGATTAATTAATCATGGACAATCATGCAATTAATTACAATTAAATAGCTAAAATAAACGTAATAAGTGCAAAGTAATATTCCGTTATCATCATTATCATGGCTCGCCATTGCACCGAAAGCAACATAGAGGTTTTTTTTTTTTAGATTTAACGATTCTGTTGATATATCTTAGCGTAGTTGTAGAAATGTTTTCTTGCCTTGCAGGTCTGCGATGCACCGGATATTTCAATGTCGCCTACCGCAGGCTTATTCAATTATTGGCCTATTGACTGAATCCAGCCCTGTACCGACCTCAGTCCAGCCCTTTGATCATTTATAAATGTGAAAATAATAATAATTTCTTCTGATAAGAGAATTTATTCTTGTCCGTCGACATCACCACTCATGCTATTGATGCTGTTATAGAGTGTTAAATATCATCATCATCAGCTTCCATTCTAAGTTAATGGGTGATTACACTGTTTGATTATTAGAAGATGATCATTTTATTAGTAAGCTGATTAGTCCTCTTATTAGTTATGTCTTGTTAAACACAGAAATAATCATTTTGTTAAAAAGTTTTAACCCAGGGTTAAGGGGGGAATTCAGGAGAGTTTAAATGAATTAATAATATGTTAAATGAATTGTGTTTTTACCAACCTACTAAGAATGCAAAGGTGTTTTGTTTCATTTATATTCCTAGTTTTGCAGATCAGACGCTAGAAATGTAAAAGTCCTGCCCCTTGGCACTAAAAAGTAATTGACTAGGCCTGGCCTACTGTCTAAAATACTCTCTTGTCTAGTATTAGACATGTGCACTTGTCCCCCTCCCGTCTAAGTCATTGTCCGCTTTGCTTTTTAAAGATTTATTTTTTCCAGCATATAACTTAATGTCAAACCATTCTCTCTCTATTTGTGTCACAACTGTATGTGTAATGTTTCCTAATAGTTTTAGGTCCCCTTAAAGCCACCATGACTCCTGATTGCAGGACATGAAGTTTTTTTATTCTTGGGTGACATTGTTGTTTTGATGAAACTTTCCTACAAACAGACGTAACAGGCAACATTATACAGCAGTTTAGGGGCATTGATTATTACAAATAAAACCCCACAAACACACACACACACTCATGAACAGGTGGCAGGTTAGAAAGAGCGATTTCCGAGTTAAACAAACCAAAAGTATCAGTTTTACTCTGATTCGGAGGAGGCCAAGTGGACTACGGACTGGGAAAGTGCCCTAAGTCCATTATTTGAAAAAAAGAAATGATTTCTCTTTCAGTTGAATGATTTTAACAGAATTCTTGTAATTCTGAGATCAGTCTTTGCATCACTGCCTTTTCTGTGCTCCACATATAGACCATGGCTATAAATGTTATAGCTGTCTTATACTGGGTTGTTTATTTCAGTCCACAGTCTTATAGCAGGATAATGGCTTTTACACTTCGAGCAAACAGCGTTGTTTACTTGTGGAATAAAAAGAAATGTACGTTCCAAGAGTACAGTCTGAGAAATGGATTATTACAGTATAGGCATTTATCTAATGTAAGTCGATCTTTGAAAATCAATCCATTCACTACAACTCTCAAATTGAATCAAATGGAGAAATTTGTGCCAAAAACCAGTCCTATATATCATTGTACATTTAGTATATTTGGGTTTTAAACTGCTTATTTTCTGGACAAAACAAGCAACTATTCATCACTGTTTTCTGATTTATTTGCTTTATAAACTGAACGATTAATCAGAAAAATAATCAATATGTTGCTCAATAATAAAAAAAAAATAATCAGTAGTTGCAGCCTCTAGGAAAATACAACATAAAACATATACACTCCCCCACCTTTCTAGCTCGCTCTCCGTCTGTCGCTCTCTCTCTCTCTCCACCCACCTGGCCCCGGGCGTTATATAGCTGACCCGCCCCATCCTTTCCTTAAATCTTTTTGCACGCTGTTTTCATGCAGCAACACTTCCATCCCTCCTCCTATCTCTTTCTCCCTCAGGCACATCACCGGTAGAAGCGCTGGTTGCCTTTTTTTTTCCCCTGTCCTCTCCACATGTTCATTCCCTCGCCCTCTCCCCAGCACATCTTGTCCATCCCTCTGTTTCGCCTCTCTTTCGCTCCTCCGTTCCGCTCCTCTCCCTCTCTCTTGTCTCCTGTTTTAATGTCCCGCACACCCTCCCGCTCATCCTCAGGCATACATTACAACTACTGGGGCACCCAGTACTCCGTCTTCTTTATTTATCCCTGCTGTGATTTATTCCTTCTCTCTCTCCACCCTTTTCACTCTCTCTCCACCACTTTATCATTCAATTAAATCCTCCTTTGTCTACATTCACTTCATTCTCACAGTCCACACACACACCTCTCCACAGCGTACACCTGTGTTGCCTCCTCCACACTCTCCTCTCCTGACCTCTCCACTCCCCTCCATCCTCACCTCTCGGTTTCCGGCTCTTCTGCCCATGCCTGTGGATATGTCAGCGAGAGCTACCATTAGTCGTCTTTTTTTCCTTTCTTCTGCTTGCTTTCTTTCTATCTCTCTTTCTTTCTCTTTCTCTCTCTTTCTCCACATACCCACCACCATCAGCGCCGCCGCCACCCCACCCCGCTCCCCAGTTGATCCGGGCAGGTTGGCTTGCAGAGCCAGCGGACTGTGTAAGACAGAATAATTGGTTCACCATAAAATGTAAAAGTGTCATTTTGAACAATGAGGTATGTGGAAGTGGAACAAATTGGAGGCCGGATTCGGAACATGAGGAGGAAGGGGAGGCGGGGTGTAGTGAGGAAAGGTTGGAGTATGTGGTGGGGGGCGGGGTGTGTGTGTGTTCATTTGCATTGTGACACACAGTGGGATATGAGAGAGTAAGTGAGGGGAGTCCACTTCTTGGTTAGAGGGTCCCTTGTGATGCAGCACCTGAAGTGTCACACTTTGTGTTTGTACTGGTGGTGTCAAAGTTAAAGCCATAATAACGCGTAAATTCATTTTAACGCCACTTCTGATTTTTAGGTTGTAGTGGGCTCAGTTTGAAAGCTGGAGTGAAAGCTGACTTAAAGTGAAACTAGAAAACCTAAAGAACCCATTGGTACCAACCTTGACCTCTGACCTCCAGATATGTGAATGTAAATGGGTCCTATGGATACCCACCAGTCTCCCCTTTACAGACATGCCCACTTTATGATAATCACATGCAGTTTGGAGCAAGTCATAGTCAAGTCAGCACACTGACACACTGACAGCTGTTGTTGCCTGTTGGGCTGCAGTTTACCATGTTATGATTTGAGTATATTTTTATGCTAAATGCAGAACCTGTGAGGGTTTCTGGACAATATCTGTCATTGTTTTGTGTTGGTAATTAATTTCCCTTCATAAATATATAAGTACATTTGCATAAAGCAGCATATTTACCCACTCCTGTGTTAATAAGAGATTACATACTTGACAAATCTCCCTCTAATGTACATTTTGAACAGATAAAAAATGTGCGATTAATGTGATTAATCGCAATTTACCATGGACAGTCATGCAGTTAATCATGATTAAATATTTTAATTAGTTGACAGCCCTTGTATGTGCAGTATATACTATGACAACAAGTCCCACACAAATATTTACAGTTTACTGAAAACAACTTTGACAAAACATATACTGTAAAGTAAGGGTGTAATAAAATATTGAAAATATATAGTATTGTGATGATACTGTATCTATTCTCTAAAACAACTGTTAATTACTAGTTGCGAAGATGAACTCGGTCATTACTTATTTCACTTGCAAAGATATGCACCCTCTTAGTGTTTGTCCTCTGGATGTAGTACTATGATGTGTGATAAAGCAAATGCAGAGCCCACTGTTCTGACAGCACAAAAAGTTTTTTGCTCAGATTTTATGCATATGGTGGTGTACTCTGCATACTATGACAGCTTTCCTAAAATTAGATGTAAAAAATTGCAATATATCGCCTTGCTTACAGCATCTCAATGTATGAATCTTAACCCCTGTATCATGTCATATTGCCAGATTCTTGCCCATACTCAGCCCCACTGTAAAGCCTTCTAAATGTTACCTGACTGAATAACAAGCATCTTTCAAGTCTCTGTGCGCTCACTTCTTTTTTTTAATATCAGCCTTAAATTAATGGAAACTAGCGGCTGCCTGGAACGTCAAATGGAAATCAATTTAAGAATTTATGGTGTGCTGTCGAAATTGGCCGGCAGCAACGTAAAGCACGCGCACAGCATGTACAGTATGCACAATTTGTTGCTAATGGGCTAAAGCATGAACACCACTTGTATGGTCCCTTAACCTCTCAGGCAGCAACAGCAGTGCTGCTGGATCCACAGCCCACAGTTTCCACATTTTGAGCCAAGTCAGG
The DNA here is from genome assembly GCA_947000775.1 of Pterois miles. Classification (NCBI taxonomy): domain Eukaryota; kingdom Metazoa; phylum Chordata; class Actinopteri; order Perciformes; family Scorpaenidae; genus Pterois; species Pterois miles. The sequence goes on along the minus strand of CAMQGK010000634.1, from coordinate 24,645,795 downwards.
CTGAATTAGTAAAAGGTGTGAATGAGGTGTCTGTAATGATTCTATTTGATGTAACTGTGCATGAATAAAAAACATCTATCTTAGGTTTATAGTAGTTCATGTAATCTATCCTGTTTTTTTAAGTTTTCAGATCACTCAATTTAAGCACTAGGAAGGAATTTGAAGTATTTTTTTAACTTTGAAGCTACTTTAAAGTGGATCAAAATGTGCATGAAGAGCGGCACAAACGCTTTACAAAAATCCTTTCAGCTGTATCGTACAATCTTCATCATCTTCATAGTTGTTATGTATCTGTCAACATACAGATTTCATTCAAAACTTGACTGAAAAAGGAAAGCAAATAAGATAAGATAAGATAAGAGAAGATATTCCTTTATTGGTCCCACAGTGGAAAAATTCACACGTTACAGCAGCAAAGTGGATAGTGCAAAAACAAGAAGGATAGATTTTAAAAAACAATATTAATACAGATAAAATAAAATAATATATACATAATAGAAAGTAAAGCCAAAAATATGTCCAACATATCAATAAATAAATAATTGTCCAGTTCCTATAATTTGAACAGATGATATAATTGCATGAGTTCTTATTGCACATTATGTCCGGTGAGTTTGTTGTGAATGTGACTGTGATTGTGGTTTACTGGGAGCAGTGCTGGTTGTGGAGTCTAACAGCTGCAGGCAGGAAGGACCTTCTGTAACGCTCCTTCATACACTTAGGGTGTAGCAGCCTGTCACTGAAGGAGCTCTCCAGAGCTCTGATGGTGTCTCTCATGGGGTGGGAGTCCTTCTCCATCATGGATGACAGCTTAGCCATCGTCCTCCTCTCTCCCACCACCTGCACTGAGTCCAGAGAGCATCCCAGGACAGAGCTGGCCCTTTTGATAATCTTATCCAGCCTCTTCCTGTCTGCAGCTGTGATGCTGCTGCCCCAGCAAACCACTCCATAAAATATGGCTGATGCCACCACGGTGTCATAAAATGTTTTCAGGAGTGTCCCCTGCACTCCAAAGGACCTCAGTCTCCTGAGCAGATACAGCCTGCTCTGGCCTTTCTTATGGAGTGCAGAGGAGTTTGTAGTCCAGTCCAGTTTATTGTTCAGGTGAACACCCAGGTATTTATAAGATGTCACCATCTCAATGTCTGATCCCTGGATGTTCACCGGTGTTGGAGGGGGATGAGTTTGCCTGCGGAAATCCACCACCAGCTCTTTAGTTTTCCCCACGTTGATCTGGAGGTGGTTCCGCAGGCACCAGTCCACGAAGTCCTGGGAAAGTTCTCTGTACTCCCCATCGTCCCCATCAGTGATGAGGCCGACGATAGCAGAGTCGTCAGAGAACTTCTGCAGGTGACAGGTTGGTGAATTGTAGAAGTCTGCAGTGTAGAGCGTGAAGAGGAACGGAGCCAGAACCGTTCCCTGCGGGGCCCCCACACTGCAGACCACCGTGTCTGAAATGAAGTCCTGTGTCCTCACATACTGTGGGCGGTTTGTGAGGTAGTCCAGTATCCAGGATGTTAGATGTTGATCTACCCCTGCAGTCTCCAGTTTGTCCCCCAGAAGTGTCGGCTGGATGGTGTTGAAAGCACTGGAGAAATCAAAGAACATGATCCTCACAGTGCTCCCAGGTTTCTCCAGGTGAGACAGAGCTCGGTCCAACAGGAAGATGACGGCATCATCCACCCCAATGCCAGGTTGGTAGGCAAACTGTAGTGGGTCCATGGATTGACTCACCACAGGGCGGAGATGTTGGAGGACCAGGCGCTCCAGGGCCTTCATCAGGTGGGATGTTAATGCCACCGGCCTGAAGCTGCTGGGGTCCTTGGGGTGTGGGGTCTTGGGCACAGGTACCACGCAGGATGTCTTCCACAGTTGTGGTACCTTCCTCAGCTTCAGGCTCAGGTTGAATAGATGTCCAAAAGTCCCACACAGCTGGTCTGCGCAGGACTTCAGGAGCCTGGAGCTGATGCCATCTGGACCCGTAGCCTTCCTTACATTCATCCTCTTGAGGGGGTTAAGGGGTCCTTGTTTGTTTTTGTTTATAATTTCTGTTCAGAAATGAAAAACGTCACTTTTAATGTCCCCCTGTATACTATTCTGTACACCATGCTTGTAAAATAACACATAAAATACTGAATCGTGATTAATCACATTTTTATGTTATGTTATTATTTCTGTATTACGCTAAAGGGAGATTTGTCAAGTATTGAATACTCTAATCAACATGGAGTGGGCAAATATGCTGCTCTATGCAAATGTTGTATTTATTTATTACTGGAAATTAATTAACACAATGCAATGACAAATATTGTCCATAAACCCTCACAGGAACTACACTTAGCATAAAAATATGCTCAAATCATAACATGACAAACTCAGTTTGTCAGTGTGTTGACTACCAAACTGCATGTGATTATCATTAAGTGGGCTTGTCTGTAGAGGGGAGACTCGTGGGTACCCATAGGACCCATTTACATTCACATATCCTGAGGTCAGAGGTCAAGGGACCCCTATGAAAATGGCCATGATTTTTTCTTGCCAAAATTTAGCGCAAGTTTGGAGCGTTATTTAGCCTCCGTCATGACAAGCTAGTATGACACGATTGGTGCCGATGGATTTATTAGGTTTTCTTGTTTCATATGATGCCAGTATCACAAGTTGTGTTTTGTGTTAAAGAAATTAGTGGCATTAAAACGATTGTGTTATGGTGTTATCACGTTAACTATACCCCCTTTATAAAAAATTTTTTTTTTAAAAAGGTCTTTACTTAGAACTTTAAGGTCAAGGTTATTATTTGTTTAAAGTTAGAGAATAATAGTGAGTCTTAAGGTTTGGATTAGAAAGTAAATGGGGAGTACATCCAGTCAGAAGAATACTAAAACAAATACACTAAACCATGTACAGTCCTTGTTTCATACATATATTGGAACACAGTTGGTCCAATCAATACAACACAAAATCTCTGTCAAGAACACTCGCTCTCAAGAATATTATGTTATGAAGTGTAATGACGGTGAATGGTTGCAGTGTCAAGGACTGTCTCAAGCCGTTCTGCACAGCGCAGGAGTGGAAGATGAAGAGAATGAGAAGATGTTGAGAGAGAGAACGTGGGAGAGTAGAGAAAGAGAGAGAAAGAAGGACTAGCTGAGGAGGGAAGAGAGGGAGAGCTGTGATGCTTCTTTGTCCTCTCCTTTGTCGCTCACACCTCTTGGTTTTTCATGGACCATAATAACTCACGCGCCGCTCCGGTCGACCCCCACCTGCAGTTTGCTTCAGCGTGTGCGTCCACATGTATGATTGCATCTGCATGTGTGTGTTAGTCAGACCAGTTTTCAGTCCAACTCGGTGTGTGTGTGTGTGTGTGTGTGTGTGTGTGTGTGTGTGTGTGTGTGTGTGTGTGTGTGTGTGTGTGTGTGTGTGTGTGTGTGTGTGTGTGTGTGTGTGTTGGGAGAAAGAGGGAGAGAGGAGAGAGAGATACCATGCTGGGTAGGAGGTCAGCTCCATGGTGCATTCCTTCACACCCCATCAGCATCTGGAGGAGAGGAGGAGGGGAGGATAGGATGGATGGAAGGAGGAAAGGGTGTCTCAAGGGGGTTGGGGAGGAGCTCTCTCCCTGTCTTTCTTTCTCTCCCACCCTTATTTTCCCCTCCCTTGGAGGAAAAGGATAAGGGGAGATGTTGGAGGGGGGGGGGGGGGGTTGCAGAGCGAGCGTCTGCCACGAGTTTAGCCCCTCGCCCACTACATTAAATGCACAGGGTTGCCTTGGCAACGGGAACGCCGCCATGGCAACACATGTAGTATACTGTAAGGCAGGTGCTGTCGCACTGTGAAGCCATTTGTTGAGAGAGAGACAGAGAGAGACAGAGAGAGAGAGCGCGCACAGGAATGGGAAGACAGACAGAAAGAAAGAGTGAGAAAAGAGAGAGAGGGGTAGGGAGGGGGGGATGAGATGGGCGGGGGGTGGGGTGGTAGGGAAAACAGACAGGCTGTTAGCGCAGGAAAAATATGTTATCGCCGTGGCAACGCAATGTGGCAACTCTCCATGGCAACAGCAGGTGGCTCAGGGCTGAAATTTGCGTTTGCTGCTTTTGCTTTTTCGTATTGCCGTGTGTGTGTGTGTGTGTGTGTGTGTGTGTGTGTGTGTGTGTGTGTGTGTGTGTGTGTGTGTGTGTGTGTGTGTGTGTGTGTGTGTGTGTGTGTGTGTGCCATCTCTCCCCTGCATCTGGCGAGGTGAGAGCCACATCACAAGTGCAGACGTCCAAATCCTCTCATTCAGCAGCTTAGCAGAACATAAAACAGGACTCACGTTACAAAGGAAACTCTCCCGATGAGTGGAAACGAGTGGGTTGCTTTTTTGCAGAGTTCACAGCATCCCCCAGGTGTTTTCTGTCCTGTTTGTCTGCTGTGTGTGTGTGTATGTGTGTGTGCACATATGACCAATATCCATGTTGTCAGACACACACAGACTGTGTTTGAGAACAGCCTGTCTGGCTGCATGGAGAAAGGAGCAGTCAGACGTGTTGTCTAATGGGGAGCTAAAGACCACTCAACCTGGAAAAGCTCTCACAACCTCTCTCTCTTTTCTCTCCCTTTCCCTCCATCTTTTCTCCTGTCTTAAAATGATGGATTCACCAGCAGAACTGTATCTATTGTCTTCCCACGTGGGCATATGTGTGAGTGAAGACGTCTCCGTCTATGTGAGAAATGCCGTCATTACCTCCCTCATTAGTGGTGCAATGATCACCTAAACTGAGTCCCGGGCTTTGTGTGTGTGTGTGTGCATGTGTGAGCGTGCATGTGTGTGTCTTTGCGGCACAAGTGTGTGTTTGAACGTGTCACACTGTCTTAAACATGCCCGTGTGACACAAGCTAGTGTTAAAATGTGTGTGCGGTGATGATTTTTTTTTCTCCTCCTCGTTGAATGTGTGTGAATGGATGGAGTAGTGGCGGGCGGTGGGGGTTTGTCATGAGAAATTACCCCCATGGACTACAGCGGCGAGGCTGTAATTCTCCGAGGTAATCACAGGGAATAATGGCAACAGTGGGACACCCGGGAATCTAATCACTATAATCAGACGCACTGGCTTATGGGCTCAAATTCCTGCCTTGCTATCTGCCTCGTGATGAAGCCCGCTGGGCTGGTTGGCTGCTGCAACATGATCAAATGGTTGACCAGTTTTCTCTTTCTCTCACCCCCCCCCCCCCGTCCCTCCTTCTTCTTCTGTCCTTTCTAGTCCTCCATTGTGGTCGGGGAGTCCCCTCTTCAGAAAGAACGGAGGAGTCCTCCTACAAGGTACCGCTTCACCTCCGCAAGTCTTGTAGTGTATGTGTGTGATCTCCCGCCTCTTTCTTTCTTTCTTTCTCTCTGTCTCACCCTCTCCCTCCCTCCCTCCATCCATCCTCTACGGATGTGCCAACTCCAATCATCTCAATTCCAAATCCCTCTTTTTAGAAGCGCACCTTGAGAATACCGAGTGCTGAGTTCTGACACTTGGCTCAACGCCAGAGGAGGAGAGCTTTTTCTACGGAGGCGTATTTGAAAGTAAAAAAAAAAAAAAAGAAGAAGAAGTGATGGAGACCCAGCAAGAAGTGAGGGAGGGACAGAAAGAAAAGAAGGGAGAAGGGAGAGAAAATCTCAGCTTCAAATCCTTTCCTCATTCAACACAACACACACTCTTTTACGCCTATACACCTACTTTTCCCTGTATTTCCCATTATTCCTCTCCTCCTCTTCTTCTCCCCCCCTCCCCAACCTCCTCCCTGGTGGCTGGACGGCAGTTTAAATGGACATTCAATCCCAATCAGGGAGCACTCCGGGAGCTCGCTGGGCTGCCGAGTCCTAAATGGAGGGGGAAATGGATACATTAGGCGTCTGCGGCGCGCCCTCCATCGCCGCTGATAATGGAGTAGTAATGGTCAAGGAGCCGAGGTTGGAGAGAGTGTCTGAAAACCTGGACTCCCTCTAGACGCACACTGAGAGCGATGTGTCTGAGCAGCCGGACAGATAGATAGATAGACGGAGAGGGAAGCAGTCAAGTCCACATGTGACGAGGGAAAGACAGGAATAGGAAACTTTTTAAATGTGTTTTTGAAAGGAGAAAGGATGTAGGATGGTCAGTGTGACATTTGGAGGCAGTGGGGAGATGGGAAGTTGTGACAGACAGCCAGAGGCAAAGACAAGGAAAAAGAGGATTGGGGTAGGAGCGATGGACTGCCAAAGATTGTGGGTTCGGGGCTGTTAGTGCCCTCCGTTATTACTTCTGTCTCCGGTTCCCAGAGCTCTCAGAGGCTGCTCCGCTCTGAGCTGAAGTGGGCTGAAAGCTGCCTTTCCCTGTGGCCCAGCAGCAGCACCGGCTCAGGATCAACACAAGGACAATGCCCGGCAGCCGTGTCCTTAATCCAACCCGTCACCCCAAAGTTCATCATTCAGGAGCTCTAAATTATAGAGGATCTGGACTAAGTGTTCCCATTTTATTTAAGGACTTTGGTCACCTGCTATCATTTAAGAGGGAACCCTATTTCAGATGTATTAATTTAGAGACCTCTTCTAAGGCTTTATTAACCTGTCAGCTGCAAAGGAAGGGTGTTTCCAAGTTAATAGACAGAATGACCAGCTGGTAACTGTTTAATTGCAGCTTATCAGCACATCACAGCCACTTTAGGTCCAAACATATGTCGGGTTTACATCTGTTGAATTACATCTATTTACGGATGATTAACCTTCAATTCTACCAGAACAGTAAACTCTACTCATACGGCAGACAAGGTCAGGCTTCAGATCCAGTCACATGAAACGTATCACCAGCAAAAACATTGTTTTGCTCTGGTACGGCGGCCTGTCATCAGCTCCTTTCTGGCACATCACATTGCATTTTTCTACTGGCTTTTCTGACGTGCATAAAAGTTCAAATTTTTCCACTTTTCAAAGTCACGTGACAATGTCACTCTTGTCCCAGGCAGCCAATCAAATCAAGCAAGAGGCAGGCGTTTATCACTTTACCGCCATTTCCTCCTGCTATGATGCTAGTAGATGTGGCTAGCTAGTTAGCCGTTGGACTGTGAGAGAGCAACGGAGAATGTGAGAGAAAAGAATGAATTCACATGTTATGCTGTGAGGTTACTGAACTGTCTTTGAGGGAGAGAGGAAGTGCACGTTTTTCCCCGTTAATTACATTTGGCGGCCTGGTTAAGCACCCGGTCCTGCTCCACAGGCCCATCAGCAATGTTGCCCGACGCCTTTGGAAAAATTATATGTTTTCCTGTTTTTATTGAACACAACATATTAACATTCACAGTGCAAGGTGGAAAAAGTATGTTAACCCTTAGGCTAAAGACTTCTTCAAGAGCTAATTGGAGCCAGGAGTCAGCCAACCTGGAGTCCAGTCAATGTGATGAGATTGGAGGTGCTGGTTAAAGCTGCCCTGCCCTATAAAAACACACCCGTTTTGAGTTAGCTGTTCTCAAGAAGCATTGGCTGATGTGAACCATGCCTCGCACAAAAGAGCTCTCAGAAGACCAGCGATCAAGACTCATATGAAGCTGGAAAGGGTTACAGAAGTCTCTCTAAAAGCCTTGATGTTCATGTGTCCACGGTAAGACAGACTGTCTACAAATGGAGAAAGTTCAGCACTGTTGCTACTCTCCCTAGGCGTGGTCCTCCTGTCAAGATGACCACTAGAGCTCAGCGCAGAACGCTCAATGAGGTGAAGAAGAATCCTAGAGGGTCAGCTAAAGACTTACAGAAACCTCTGGCACATGCTAACATTTTTATTGACAAATCTACAAAAAGTAAAACATTAAACAATAATGGAGTTCATGGGAGGACACCACGGAGGAAGCTGTCCAAAAAAAGAAACATTGCTGAACATGTGAAGTTTGCAAAAGAGCACCTGGATGCTCCACAGCACTACTGGCAAAATATTCAGTGGACAGATGAAACCAAAACTGAGTTGTTTGGAAGGAACACACAACGCCATGTGTGGAGAAACAAAGGCTCAGCACACCAACATCCAAACCTGATCCCAACTGTGAAACATGTGGAGGGTCATCATGGTTTGGGGCTGCTTTGCTGCCTCAGGGCCTGGACGGATTGCTGTCATCGACAGGAAAATGAATCCCCAATTTTATCAAGACATTTTGCAGGAAAACTTAAGACCATCTTTCCGTCAACTGAAGGTTAATAGTGATACAACAGGACAATGACCCAAAGCACAGAAGTAAATCAACACCAGAACGGCTTCAACAGAAGAAAATAGGACCAGTCAGAGTCCTGACCTCAACCCCATTGAGATGCTG
>CAMQGK010000634.1:24242500-24632500 GCA_947000775.1 Pterois miles | reverse complement strand
TAAGGCCTTGTGTGCCAATTTTTGACAAAAAAGTACAGCCCTAAGACAGGCTGTGTTCCACCGAGGTCGGCACCCCTTCCTCCCCCCTTGTCTTTGTCAAGTAGGTTGATTTTAAATCTTGATGGCATCACAAGTTTAATTCTTAAAGTTTTTTTTTTCAACCAGGCAATTTGAAAACATAATCTGAAATTTTAAAGAAAGAGTTCAAAATTTTAAGAAATGCGCTTATTCACTCGCTTGTTGAGAGTTAGATGAGAAGATTGATACCACACATGGCATGTCTGTAAAGTAAATATGAGGCTACAGCTAGCAGCCTGTTAGCTTAGCGTAGAATAAAGAAAGGAAACAGGTAGAAAAAGCAAGCCTGTGGTAGCAAATTTCTGCATCCAAGCACCTCTAAAGCTCACTATTAACACATTATATTTTGTTTGTTTAATCTGTACAAAAACAGACACATTGTCCCACCTTTTTCCTGTGTTTATGCTATGCTAAGCTAAGCTAACTGACTGCTATCTCTAGCTTCATATTTAGCATACACACATAAGAGTGGTATTGATCTTTTTGTCAACTCATGACAAGAAATCTCGGTGCAACTTGGAGTGCAAAGGCCTAAAGGCTTGAAAGAAATATCTGGAATCATACTTAAATACATCTAATAAATGTATAAAACATTTCTAAAACCTTATTTTCTTTGTGGATTTAGCGTATTGCTTTTAAAAGTATATTTAATGAGCGTTAAATAAGTTTAAAACAAGACAAATGTGTCATTATTCACACATTTTAAAATGTGTGTGGTATCTCCCTTTGACTTGCAGCCGCCTGCTGTTCAGCCCCCAGCATCAGACAGGCTGGATTTAGCCGAGCCCAGCGGTCGTTGGTAATTGAATGATTCGCAGCGGCCTTAACTCATTTATGACGCTTTCCCGCTCAATTTAACCTTGCCTTGCTCATCAATATTGCCCTGTTGGCCTCCTCAGGCGGTCAGTGAACGCTCATCGAGCTGCTCCCGGGTCTTATCGAGGTCCGATCGGGGTTTTGGAGGAGCTTACTCCTCTGTTTCCTTCCTGCTCTGAAACTGATTTGTGTGTTGCATGTGGTTAATGTGGCGTGGATCTGTGTGTGTCTAAGTTCTTATATCTGCTCACTCTCTCTCTTTTAGTTCCCCGTGGTGTGATCCAAAATGGCGCCCGTGTCAGGAGCCAGGCGCTCTTCCCTGTGATAAGACCCCTACCTGTAAGCCCTGTGGGGAGCAGAACCTCGGCCATACGGTGGGTTAACTTTGCTCCGGCTGCCCTTAACCGTGTAATTAATGTCAGTTCCTCACAGACATACTGTACACAGACACACCCACAGTAGCTGTCAAACAAACACAAAAAGCACACACACGTACGCAAAACAGACCTCACACCAAAAAATTTCCACTGATAGTTTACATAATTACATCTTTATTGTGTCCAAAAGTCAGAGGCATTCACACGCTTCCTGCTGTTGAGAACATTCTATCCAGGTGTGTTTATATAACGGTCTCACACACACACACTCACACAAACAGGTTTATTAGAGGGAGAGGCCTCATGATTCAAAGAACATTCGGAGCGTGCATGGACATGCACATCCATCATAGGAGCGTAAGAGTATGATGGCCCGCACCGCATAATGAATTAAACATACCCAAAGTCTCACTAAAGGTATGCAGTGAATATTTGATCACTGTAAGGGGTGCATGTTTTTCTTATAAGATATTAATATGCCAACCCTCTCATTCTGGGGGAGAAAATGTCCAGGGGACAGGGCATGCCGCCGAAGCTCCCCTTTGATTTATCGGTTGTCAGAATACACCGCTGTCCTTTAATGCCTTACAGAGAGAAGTGTCTTCTAACTAATAGAGCAAAATGCGTGTTGTACTATAACGTAGAGGCTGATGTATGGTGGACAGTGGTTAAATGGCTCCGCTGCAGAATCTGTGGCATTCTGACTTGCAAGGTCCTTTATGTGCTGAGCAAGTTTCACAACCTCGGGGAGCGTGAGAGATGCTCTGAATGCACTGTGTCATTGGAAAAATGCATAGGTGGCAATCTGAAAATGAGTCTGCTCATTTCTATAAGGAAAAGTTTTAATCTGACCTGAGAAATATGCACATTAGGCCCTCGGGGTCTATTTGAGGTTGATGGACGTGAATTCTTTTTGCTTTGCAGCCAAACGCAGAGCAAAGTAGAGCCGCTTCAGTGGTGTGAAGCCTATACAGGCAGGCCACCTGGCTGGCAGGGTGACAACAATATTCTCTAGGGGTGGGGAAAAAATTGATTCACTTATGTTTTTTTCATGATTTTGAAGTCAATCTTTATAAATAACAGAATATATATATATATTTGCTTTATTTGAGTCTATACAGAGGTAAAAAGAAGTTACTGCTTATATTGAGTAATGTCACGTCATATCTGTTCCATATCCGTCGACCAAAACAAACTGCAGCAGGTCTGCATGGATACAACCTGCACCCTCACAATTTAAATCTGAAGTGGTAAACACTATATATACAGTTAAGTATGGAAACACTTTGGGTTTCACACGTTGCAGGAAAAGCAGAGCTAGACATCACAGCTAAAGCTGCACGCTAACTCTGTCATGGACAGGAGATGTTATTGTATTGTGGCAACGTGCAGCCTAGCCAGCTGTCACTCTCATCTCCATTCAAATCAGCCAACACTACAACTGTAGATCACCCATATACTGACATTTATGTTAAATGCATTCAAATGACCTGATGGAGGTGAACATGGATGTATAAAGAGAACGGAGCTGATGGGAGAGCGAGAGACCACCTTAGAGAAGTTAGCGGAAGTATGCATGTTTGACTATGTCCACTTTTCAAAATAAGGTGTTAACAAAGGGAACTGTATACAAATTCATATATGGAAATAAAACTTATTGGATTATATTCACCAGAAGTATAAAACATTGCATGTCTCATATAAATTAAAAAGAAAATGCAACCAATTTGTGAGGGAAATGTCTTTATTTTTTATATTTTTGGGTTGCTGGAAAAAATGTAATAAATAATTCCTGACAGTGACTGATATATTTGACATCAGGACATCTCTGACTACATAAAGCAAACATTTTTCTGTATCAATTTAGATATTTTCCAAAGTAAATGTCCCTAGAATGTATGATTCAACTTTTTCCCATGGCGTAGTATTAATGAAGTTAACAAAAATTGCAATAAATTGTAATATCAAATTGCAGTATTTAAAAATTGCAATATATGTGGAAGTGGCACCTAGGTATTGTAGCAGTATAGAGTCAGGAGATACAGTCGGTGCATCGTCCCAGCCCTAATATTGTCTCTGTGTCCTTGCCTCATACAGATCATCCCTGGGAGATTATCTAAGCCGAGGACAGGACAGCCCGTCCCGCTACTCTCCTCCACTCTGCAGCGAGGACCTCCAGGACGACCACACCTACAGCACTGCCAAGTCCCCCAGCAGGCTTTGCTCCTCGGGGGTCGGCACCCCTTCCTCCCCACTGGACGACGACGACGACATCATCGCCGTGGAGATCCAGTCAGACGTCAAGCCCGAGCCCAGGGAGATCCCGCTGGATTCTCACATCGCCGCCGCCGCCGCCACCTACATTTCCCAGCAGCCCCTGCGCGGACAGAGACGTAGCTCGGGGGGGCCGGGAGCCGGGACTCTGGCAGGGAGCAGCCTGCCCTGGACCAAAAACCGAGCGCGGGGCATTAGCGACACGCTGCCGCTGAAGAAGCGGCGCGCGGCGGCGGTGGAGAAGCCGCCGGAGAGCGACGACGAGGAGATGAAGGAGGCGGCGGGGTCGCTGCTCCACCTGGCGGGGGTCAGAGCCTGCCTCAACAACATCACAAACCGCACCGCCAAGGGCCAGAAGGAGCAGAAAGAGGCCCTGAGAAACTAAGACACACACATAGAACACAGTCGCACACACACATACAGACGGTATACAGCTCAAAGCACGCACACACAAATAGGTCAACAGGTAACATTACTACAGCATTAGTCTCAACGGACACTTCTCATCTCCCTCTATCTATCTGCAGGGCATTAGGTGAATCCTACTTATTTGTGGCAATATCAAAAATCTATGTTTTCCTACATGTTCAGCAACACTAACATCAATGGGTATTTCTCATGTGTCTTTGTTGTTTTTGTTGTTTAAAAAGGGGATGAAAGCCATAAAAAAAACGCATGTTTTGTCACTAATCTGGACAAAGTTGAACACGACAAAACCGAATCACATTGAGGAAGCGTACAGTACATAAACGCAGAAGATGGCTGTTTGTCTTACCTGTTTGTTTCTATGTGAATCTGTAGCAATCTCGCAGCGATGCCGGCGAAAGACGGCGAAGCCTATTTTAACAAGACTTAGAGCTCTCTGGGCCGCTCGCTGGCGTCACTCTCCTACATCCACGAGCACAAATGTGAGACTGTGCCAAAGATAAGCGACCAGGTTGCTTCATGTAGCGACAGCTGACAAAAAAAAAAAAAAAAAGGCGGCATAGTAGAGCTTAGGGAGAATAAAGCGTCAAAATAATTGTAAAACCCAATGTGATATATATTCATGCACTTAAGATTATTTAACACCACTTATAATAGATGCATCATGGGTAAAGACATGGTTTATTTCAAGAGCACTCATAGTATTTAAGAATAGATATTTTAAAATGAAAAAAAAAAAGGTCATGTTTATCACCATAGAGATGGATAGTGTGCCGGGTCTGAGGCAATATCTCCTTCATTTTGTTGTTGTTGTTGCATAATGTAAACGTCCCTTAAACCCCCCCAGTACTTCTGTCCCTAGGCGTAGACACCTGGTATAGATACTGTAGCTACCAGTAGCTACCACACCTTCCTATTCATTTCAAAGAACTATATACATGAACTGTGGGTTTAGATTTCCGTTTGTGTCTGTTTACCCTCACTCTACCCTCATAAAGATATAAGCAATTTGTCCCGTGCGGGCAACTCTGTAAAAAGGTTAGAAAATATTTTATTTTTTTCCTTTCTTAATTGAAGCAATTTGACCTGCAGGACTTTCTCAGTTATATTGCATGGGTGCTTGTAAATAAGATAAAAAGCAAATCTTTTTTATTCAAAGATCATGTAAGATAAACGATGTATTTAGCATGAAGCATGACTTATTTTCATATAAACCTTGATCCTAGAGGAAAGAAAAAAAGTTTTGCCGCCAATTCTTATACCCGTGATTATATTGGATTTTTTTTTTTTTTTTTTTTTTTATTCTTTTTGGGTTCCTTTTTTTTCTGAGCGGGCTTTCAAAGACACGTCTTCAGGGAGGAGCGTGGGAGATCACTCTGCAATTAGAGGCCGGAGGGTGCCGCCTCTGGGCTTCGGGTTCAGGCTACGTAGGCCAGCTGAATCACCTCTTAGGGGTGGGCTTCCGTCTTCTTCTGCCTGTACAGTGATTTTTTTTTCTTTTTTTTAGGTGTTCAGTGTTAACCCCGGTGTTATTTCGAACACATCCGTAGAGTGTGTGAGTTTTGTGTGCCCAGGAACACACGCCCTTTAACATTGTGCCTGCCTGCCTGCCTGCCCTCAGTACCTCTGTTGTCATGTCTCCGACATGTTTTGACAGAACGTCTTTATTTATAACAGTATTGTTTCTTTCTTTCTCTCTCCTGCGTGTAAATGTACGTGTCCTTATTTTCCATCTGCATTGTTCTGTGTAAATGTACGAATCGAACGGGCATGGAAAACTTTGTAGGTGTCCTGAAAGAACCTCATATCTCCGCTGGGATTGAAAAGAAAGAGGCATGTGGGGCATAAATGACAAAAAAGTTTTGTTTTTTTTATTTACATACAGTATTGTTAACCCTTTGATTAAAGGAATTACTCGCCATTGTGGATGTCAAGCTTGCATACATATTTATCTGAAGAATCCAGAGGTCAGAGGGTTTTTTAATAATATATTTTGGTTCACTGACCTAATTGAAATCCACAAGGGCAGTAGTGAGCTTTTTGAGACATTTTCGCATCAGAAATGATATAAATACTGCCATTATTCGGCATGCTGTTGCTGAAACAGGAATGCGTAAAAGTATTAATTCCCCCTAGGGCTGTCCCGAATACCATTTTTTGGGCTTCGAAGCTTCGATGAGAAATATTTGAAGGTATTCAAAGCTTCATGGCGCATCGCAGCAAGCTGCCTGTCCCCATGTCCTTCCTTATCAGTACTGCTGCCACACTACTGTACACAAACACACCTCTACACACAACAAACAGCGATATCTGACTGGGAATAACTGAGAATAATTAATGTTCAGCATGAATAATGTTGTGGGATTATTCCTTATTTCATTGGCTAGTTTGGGATTTGCATCCATCTGTAACCGCTCATCCTGGTCTGGGTCGCATGCGGCTGGACCTGATCCCAGCTGACATTAGGCAAAGGCGGGGTAAACCCTGAGCAGGTCACCAGACTTTCACACTGCTGACACATGGAGACAGACAACCATTCACACTCATTCACAACTACGGGCAATTTAGAGTCATCAATCAACCTAATCTGCATCCTGTGGGAGGAAACCGGAGCACCTGGAGCAAACCCATGTTAACATGGGAGATCGTACAAACTCCACACAGAAGGGCCCCAAGCCGGGTTTGAACATGCAACACTCTTGCTGTGAGGTGACAGTGCTAACCACTGCACCACCATACAGCCCCATTTTTAAATACATATCTTTAAAAAAGCATTTTAATACCAATTTGGGAGGCTGGTTACCATGGCAACAGTCGAAGCTTCGAAGCATATGGGTCAGCCCTAATCCCCCCCCCCCCCCCATACATACACTTTGCAGGAGAAACAAGCTGGGTTTGGTCGTAGCAGCAGTCAGACAAGGTTTTTGTTTTAGCCTCAATGGACGTTGAGTGATTGTCAGCGAGCCAAGCAGGCAAACAAATGCATGTCCCATCCACTGGTACAGTCTTTTGCCACCTGTAGCATGCATCACTGGCTTTGCATTTTGTATGGTATCCATGCCAACATATTTGGAAAAAAAAAAAAAAAAAGGCTAAAAGGAGACACCGTCAGTGTTCTTGTTGTGTGCCATCCGTCTCCTGTCTGATATCTGTCTGAGTGCTCCCGCGGCCCAGGTCGAGCACTCTGCTGTATTTGCAGCAACAATCCACCGTTGTGGTGACTAATAACGTGTTCAGCTGGCAAGAGGCACATCGAGGGGAGAGAACGTTGCTTTAGCAACCACCTTTTTTCCCTCTGACTCACTTGGCGACATGCAGGAAGGATGAACTTCTGACCTACGAGTCCTGGAAAAACACATAAAATATACCTTGGACGTTTTTAAAGCAAAGGAAATATACTTCACTGCCTGAAAAGCCCCCTATAACAGTTGTTTCACACCTGCCAAACATAACAATGACATGTAAAAAAAATACAGTTGCCATTTTTTATTTGTTGTTTTCATGCACATTTTCATTTTGTTTTTGTTTTCTCTGACAAAATTATCTACAATACTGCCATTTTTTTTTTTTTGGTGACTGTCTGAGCTGAATATTGGAAAGCCATAGGTTAGAGATGTCAAAACACAAAACTGTTATTGATCCATGAGATGTGATGCAGAGTGCACCCGGGTGTTGTTGTTTTTTTCAGTAAATGTTCAATTCTCTCCTTATTGTGCAATCATATTGCCAAAGAATGATTTCGAGACCTATTTCATCACTACATGTAAATATCAACGTTGTCCAATACCGTGGCAAAAAATATATAAATGTTGTTTTATTTTGTTTTCCATTTTCTGAAAAACTGCAATGATGTTTATGTGATGTATTGTCTTCCAGTTGGTTGCAATAATAAAAAAAATACAAGTTGCAGAAGATTAGTTTGGCTGTTCCTTTTGACGGACTTGGGTCAAACCAGCAGACAACCTCTGGATCTGAGAAGTGAGGCCATTGAGGAAATGCCTTAAACTTGATTTATTTCTAACAGCCAGCAGGGGGCGACTCCTCTGGTTACAAAAGAAGTCTGGTTGTATAGAAGTCTATGAGAAAATGAGCCTGCTTCTTACTTGATTTATTACCTCTGTAAACATTGTAAACATTAATTAATGGTCTCAATCACTAATTTCTAGTCTTCTTCAATACAGCATGATGTTCATTTAATAAATTATTGTCACATACTTGACAAATCGTTGCTCACATCACAATATAAGAACAAAACTAAACTAACTAACTAACTAACTAAACTAACTAAAAGATTTTAAAAACCTTTTAGTGTGAGCCGGCCTTTAAAAAGTCTTATTCAGCATTCGGTTGTAGTTAGCTCCACCCTATTGTGTCACTTCTGGTTTGCAAAAAACAAGATGGCGACGGACAAAATGACAAACTTGTGTCTTCAAAACAGCCCTCCACAAACCAATGGGTGACGTCATGGTGACTACGTCCACTTTTTACATACAGTATACGTATCAAACACTAAAAACGTAATCACATAGAATGCTCACGTCGACGACTGACACATTTAATCACACCATCACTGGTAGGCATGTGGGCTAAAAAAAATCAGCAATTAAATAATTTTCCTCTTAAAATTAAGGGGTAAATATAGCAAAGGCTTATAAGAAAGCATATCACCCTTTCTATTCCCCTTCCTCCTTTTCACCACTTTAACATGCAACACACACCATCCTGCTTTTACTGGTAAAGTGTTAGCTTTGTGAGACTGGAGACTCTTTAATTTGCTCTCAAGACTGACCCCAATCATTAACCTCACATATTCCCATCAACAAGGGTCTTATCATAACTATGCCTCTTCCACCAGTTAATTATTCATTTACTTCCTCTAATCATTTAAGTTCAATACTTCTGATTAAAGTCAAACTCAGCTCCCCCCCACCTCAGGGAAAGAAGTAAAGGAGTTAAGTGTACCAAAGAGTTCCTCAATGCCTTATCAATCTGAATGGTGCCATTTCGGAGCCGTGTGGCAGTGGAAGCCCATTCATAATTGAAGCCGAGACAGGCTTAATCTGGAGCCAGTGCCTCCCTGTGCAGTGCGCTCCCACCACCAACACAACTGGAGCTAGCAGCTCCTCTGTTGCTATGCAACTACAGCAAAGAAAGAGGGGGGGGGGGGGAAAAGTGTGCATTCTCTGGATCTTTAGAGGGCATCATACTACTCAGTTACCGAGAGCGAGACTCAAAGGTGGCGACGACACGCCTTGCAGCTTTATGTTCAATCACGTCTCGTAGTTTGAGATTACAAGTCTCCAATCATCTTTTTTTACAACTAACACTTCTGTTTGTTTGTTTCAAAGAAAAAGGTTACAGGTGAATCCAACAGCATATTCTCATCAGTGTCAGGTCGACCTTTAATTTCCCCCTCTGTGCAATAAATTTAATGAAGTCAGCTGTGACATTCCATCTTGGAGGAGGCACGTCGAGGTGCTAAGTGGATTGATGCACAGAGAGCCGTCGTGTTTCCCTGGTCTATATCATCCATATCCACAGAATGACCAGTGAGGCAAGTTTCCATGGAGACAGAAGTGGAGGTAACGTTCTCTTGTCAGCTCTCATTTACTGCAAAGCTTTATTGTTTTTTTGGAAATGCTCCACTGGTAGTCTGGATAGGTGTGTTTTTTGATTACACAGATTGAACTTAGAGTACGGCTCATCCAAAAACTCACTTACACCCACTGCTTTATTGAATTAAAATAGTTGCATGCTATACAAAGTGAATGGATTTTGTGTGTGTCATGGAAACAGAGAGCCGGTTTGCTGGAGTTCTGCTACGTGGTGTGATCACACTCTTGTGGCAGCTAGATGTTACTACATGAAAAATGCTCTTGAACTATAAAAGGAGCGTTTGAAAAGGACAGGAAAAGGAAGTTTGAATTAGGTAGGCTACACAAATATATAAACACATAACAAAAATGTGGACATGACATATTTTCACTCAGACAATGTGTCTGTTTTCTATGAACCACATCAAGACAAAAGGCCAAAGACAAAACATTTGGGTGTGAAGTGAGTTAAATTAAAATCTTAACGGAGAGCAGTTAAACCTGCAGTAAACATAATATGTTGGGCAAAAATGACATAATAACCTTTCAGTATATTAAAATTCAAATATTCTAAGAGAAAAGTAGACTTCTGCACCTCCTCATGGCTCTGTTTTCGAGCTGTGAAAAACCTAGTCCGTGACTTCAGAGACAGAGCGTTCCTATTATTATTGGGGGCGGCAGTAGCTCAGTCTGTAGGGAGTTGGCTTGGGAACCGGAGGGTCACCGGTTCAAGTCCCGACATGGACCAAAAACTGAGTGTGAACTGGTAGCTGGAGAGGTGCCAGTTTACCTCTTGGGCACTGCCGAGGTGCCCCTGAGCAAGCCCCAAACTGCTCGGGGCGCTTGTCAGGAGCAGCCCCCTCACTCTGACATCTCTCCATTAATGCATGTATGTGTGTTTCAGGTCTGCATGTACCATGTATGAGTTTAACAGAGTGTAAATTGAATTTCCCCATTGTGGGACTAATAAAGGACTATCTTCTTCTTCTTCTTCTTCTCCTATTGGCTGACCAAATATGAATAAATATTCTGTTATGGTAAAGCTTATTTCTCACCTGAAATGTTTTCAGAAACATTTTGTAGTTACTGTTTAGCTGTAAAAGGAGAATGTTTGTGACCCGGCAGCCGTATTGAGATCAGCTGAGGAAATACCAAGTACCACCCACCAGCCTGAGAAGTGAGCCTTTTACAGTTAAACATTTTACATTCATGAGTTTGTGAATGATCCACAGCTGCTCAGAGACGGCAAGGCTCTGGCTCGGCTCTGATTGGTTGTTTTCCTCTGTATAATAAAATGCTGTAAAATAACTTTTTTAATCATATTTGCTCTAATTCTACCTATTGCTGATTTAAAGTTAGGCACTAACCTTGAATAGGTCGTCGAGCACCAACTCTTGGGATACTTTTTGCAAGTTTTTGCCTGATTTTGCAGTTTGCGGGTTAGCTTCAAGACACAACTCCTTTCTGCTCATCACATTATGCAGGTTTCAATGAAATGACTTCTATCACTAAGCACAATAAAGCTTAATCTGAAATCCAGGTTTCCTTTGGGATTTATATTTGTTTAATTGTAATACAAATGTATCATCTCTTAAATCCAGATCAGTGTTATATTATCTACAATCATCTAGCAGTAGCCTATGTGGAAACTATGGCTCCTGGAGCATTGATTCCTTATATGGGTCATAATATTTACAGTTGGCCTAATTCAGTTAACGAGATCACTGAGCATTACAAAGCTAATGCTTACAAATGGATCTGCGCACACTTATTTACAGCTTACCACATTTAAACTACATTTCCCAGCAGCGGGCGTATTGGTTAGTTATCACGCTCCGCATGAAATCTCGCGAGATGTGTGACTTGACCCTGCCCTATGTCTCGCGCACTCGCAGCTCCATCGCTCAGTATATAAAGCAGGACAACGACGGAAGGAGGACGGCTGGGGAGTCGCAGCCCGGGATTGTAAATAAGACCGCTGAAACTGTGTTTTATTTACAAAAGTAATGCCGGCTGTTTTAGAATATCGTTCCCAGTTGTTTTAAGTCGTTTTTCGTAATTTTTGGCTCTGTTTCTCGCCTATTTCCGTGTGGTTTTTACACTACGCGTATAATGGCGAGCTCGGCTAACTCGAACCCAGTGGTAAGGATCAATCTCTAAGGATTGTCAACGGGGGAAAAATGGGGGTAAAGATGATAGAAAGCTGTCGACGAGATGGTTTTTAATTTACTGCAGTAAAAACGAATCTGCTTTAACAAACACTTCACTGTTATATCAAATAAAATTAAGTCTTAGTTCAGTCATTCGGCCATTTTAGTCATTTTTCGAAACTAGATTGCTCTGAGATAAAGCCATCTGGTAGGAGCAGGGGCTAGCGTTAGAGGAGCTGCGACGAAAGGCTACATAAAGTAAGGGAAATGGTTAAGGGTTGCTGAAGAATATGCCTTTTATTTTAAAGTTTGAAGTTATGGGTTTTTTGTCAGGTCGTGGCTTTCACGAGTTGGCCGTAAATTGGTTCATAATACATGGTTGGTTCATAAGACATGTGTGGTTAAATTAATGTAAACTAGGCTTTGGATTATCGGTATTTGGTGTTTGTGCTGTTGCTTTAGTTAAGGGTCAAAGCTTGTGGATGAGTCGGTCATAACAGGACAAATGGTACATAGATGCTAAATTGTTTATTTTGCGTTAGTTATAAGATACAAGTGTTCGCCAAGCACCTCGCCACCATCCACTGCGAATGAAATGAGTTTATATTTCAGTGAGATTAAAGTCTCCTCAGCCGAAAACCGTCAACGCTCAGTCGCCTCATCATTGTCCACCATTCCACGACCAGGCAGGATAGCCGTCCCAAGCCACCACCTCTACCCATCTCACAAGTTTGTCCTTCTCCCCACCGACAAAAAGCCATACTACTTAGTCAAAGCTGAGCATTCATGAAGTATTACACCGAAAATATCCTTCACATTCCGCCACATGATGTTCAGTGTACGGGGCCGTCGAGCGCGCAGTTTGCCGCTCCGTAAAATGGCTTCCACGTCTCCCCTCGCTCCGGTTCTGGCCCTCCTCCTTTCTGCTGCCTGGTTTTATACAGCCATATTGGCTCTCTAATATAGACTGCCCGGGATGGGAAGGTGCTACTCGACGCCACGTCACCGGCTCTACATATAAACACCAGACTGTGCTTTAAATAGTGGAGGAGCAGACGGGCCGAGGGGGAGGGAAGGAGAGACCGAGGTCCGCGCTGCGGACATCGGGGACAATGCAGCGCAGTGCGGCGGCCCGTGTCTCTGTCGCCGCTACGCTTCTGTTGTGTTTGCGGTGCCTAAACGCGGCTGTTTTAACGCCTTTAAACGGTATACATTAGCCGTTCGCGTGGGCCAGTCATGCCACGGTATCCCGAGTCACATGCTAGTAGTTATACACCTTGTTAGTCGTGGCAGTCGTACATTAACAGATGTAGACCTGGTTCGCACGGATTAGCATGTGTTTAGCCGGGGCTATATTAAAGCTAAATCCCAGGGATTATTACAGTGGGCCGGTTTTAGAGGCGAGCTGCATGTTTACAACAGATATACACCAGATATTACCATATTACACTGCTTATTTGGTAAAAAAATATGAATTTTTATCAACATGGTGTTAGTAACTTGTCATCCTATTAAACATATTTCTAAATGCCACGTATAGTGTATGTAAATCTAAGCAGCATTTATTATATCATTTCTTTATTATTTTATTTTTTTCTTCTGTTTCAAACAGTGTAATGAATATATCCTCTTTCCTTGTTTGTGTCCTTGCTTCCTCGTAGCCTAAGCTA
Source organism: Pterois miles (assembly GCA_947000775.1). Taxonomy (NCBI): domain Eukaryota; kingdom Metazoa; phylum Chordata; class Actinopteri; order Perciformes; family Scorpaenidae; genus Pterois; species Pterois miles. The sequence continues at coordinate 24,619,115 of CAMQGK010000634.1, read as the reverse complement.
TATAAGTCTGTGATTGAGGATGTGATCAACGAGGTGCGAGAGCTGTTCCTGGATGAGGGAGTGGATGAGCAAGTGCTTCTGGAGCTGAAAACGGTAACCGTCCCCCCCCCAACCAGGCACCATTGTCCCTGTGTACAGCCACTGTAGGGGAAACAGCGTTAGTGCAGATGTATGTGAGGTGTGCTTTACTCCCCAGGTCGGGTCCTCAAAGGTCAGCCTGTGATTTTTAGTCAAGGTCAAACGTTCGCAGAACGATTGGCGATAACAAAATAACGTGTTGTACACCACACCAGTAGAGATGGGTAGTTAGTATGGGATTTTATGGATACTACTACTTTCATCGATAGGCTTCTCCTTTTCAGTTTGGTTCTTTATCAATACTCTGATCAGTTCTATGTCTAATCTAATAGACATCTAATAATTGCTTTTTAATATGTCAGTTTAACAAATAAGGATAAATTCAGAATAAGATTAATTTGTGTGTAAGTAAATATTGTCAACTGTAGCCATGGTAATCAACCTTCAAATCAGTCTGACGTTTTCTGTCCTGATAACGATACCTGGTCTTTGGGTATCGGCTGATACCGAGTACCAATTCATCAGTGTTGCCATGTTTACATGCGCCAGATTTCTCCAATCTGAACCTTGGTTGATAAGATATTCCAACCCACTGTTTACATGGACGCTAAGAAAATGATCGGATCATGGCGTGCGTATATATGCACCAATTGTTTAATCAGAATAAATCCTTTGGGCATGCGCAGAGTTGTCTAATTTTCCGGCAATAGTAGAAGAAGTTGTACTTCCGCCTGCGTTGTAAACAAACGGCGCGTTGTCTGCATGTCCTCAGCTCATTTGCTTTTTGTACCCCACACATTTATTGTCCTTTATTCTAAGATAAGATACGATGAACCTTTATTAATCTGTTCTGTCTGTTTATGTAGGGTGTTTTTCTTTGTAATATGGACATTCATGTCCATTTAAATGCATACTTTTCCTTTTGGCCCAACCAGGAAGACCTGATCCGAATAGGTGTGTACATGGACGCCGATCGGAACAATGATCGGCATCAACCACCTCTCTTATTCTGAATGAAATTTCTTTCCGATTGGCCGTATTGGATCAGAATCTTCCGATTGACGTGTTTAGATGAAGCATTTTTAATCTGGCTGGGCCTTTATTGTGGTTATTTGTGTCCATGTAAACATAGCTGTTGTGTGATAGTGACTGGGATCATTCTGTTATGTGTAAGGAAACACCAGACTAAAGTAAACATCACTTGCGTTCATTTTGGAAAACAAAACATAACAGATAAATACATAAAAAATACATTTACTGAATTGTTCTTTATTATTGAAGTAATAAATCATACCAGCAACTTGGTAAAAAAAACATTGAAATTAACTGGAATTACTATTGAAGTGTAAATCTTTTTAATGCAGCAACAAATTGGTCTAAAGTGGGAATTAAAAATCCAGTATATAATGTATATAGCATATAAACATAAAATTGCAATGAATAGAACGGCCCCATAGTCACCGATATTGATCCATCTGTTTGAAATCTAATGCTTTATTTTTTGCTTTGCTTTTATATGTTTAAGTATGTAATAATAATAATAATAATAATAATAATAATGTGCACCAAAATAGCCCATAGAATAAGGAATAATCCCACATTAGTTCTTCTCAGATGGATGTTGCTGTTTATGTGTAGAGGTGCATGTGTGTACAGTAGTGTGTCAGCGGTGCTGTCCCTAAGCTTCCAATACCTTTTGAATATTTCTCACTGAAAGCTTCGAAGCCCAAAAAAACAGCAACAGTAATGCTTACAACAGCAGAGCCACTATATAAGAGGAATAATATCTCACTGGAAACAAATCTCAAATCTGAATAAAATAAATGTATAGACACAGGAGAGAGTAAGCTTTTATTATGATTTCACAAATGTCCGCTATTCATTTGTAAAGTTTTTATTCGAATAACCCTTAATTATGTCTGGTTAAGATCAGAAATATGTATTTTATCGAAAAGTTTTAAACCAGGATGTTTAATCAGAAGGAATTTAGGAGATTAAAACTCAATAAAAAAATTGAGTTAAAACAATAATCTACTAACATTAAAAAGGTGCATTTTTTCACATTAAAATTTCTACCTTTGACAGTCACACATAGGAAACAAATGTCCAGCCTCTTGAACTTCATTGTTTTTTTTAAATTACATTATGTATCATTTCATATATAATGAAAGGGGTACCTCAAAAATTACTATAAAAACTCATAGAAGGCTTCTTTCTTCGGCTTACTGCTTCAGCTATGGGAAAACAAACTGTTGCAGTCCAAGGCAGTGGAGGGCTTCCACACCGAGGAGCAGGCAGCCCTGCAGGCTGCTCAGCAGCAGCAACAGCAGCAGCAGCAGCAGGTCCAGCAGCAGGTTCAGCAGGTCCAACAAGTCCAGCAGGTGACCCAGCCAGCGCAGGCCCAGCAAGTTATCCTGCCCCCTCAGCAGCCGCAAGGTAGGTCAGCACTGTCACTGCGGTGGAAAACATCAGGGAATGTCTTTTCTACTCGCCACACAAATGTCCATTTAGACAAGTCGTATACAACCTTCCTACTGAAAATGGTAACTTTAATAAAAAAAAACTTTCCGTCATATTTGCTCAAACTGTCACTATATCTGAACAATGGTACAAGAGACAGATAATGTGTTTTAAAAATGGGTTCCTCTGCTTTCTTTTAGTGCCACCGCGCCCTAAGAAAAACAACCAAACAGAGCCGAGGAGTCTGTAATGCAGCGGTCAATCACTGCTCATAGTAGCTTGTAAACTCAGATCAAACTGTCAAACTAATATGATATGATTAATATGATTCTGTTACTGTAATGCCTGTTTCTTGCCTCAAATGTTTTCAGAAACCCAGCTGCCATTTTTAAAACAGTCAAACCAAAACTAAGCGCCGCCCACCAGCTGGAGCAAACTTGAGAAATAGTCATTACAGTAACAGAATCTTGATTGGTATTTGATTAGCACTGCCTAGTTTGACCGTTGATTGCAGTTTGTGAGCAGTGATTGACAGCTGCATTAGAGACTCCTGGACGCCGATTGGTTGTTTTTGTTTTTTTTCCGGGTGCGGAGGAATCTCTGTGTGTGTGTGTGTGTGTGTGTGTGTGTGTGTGTGTGTGTGTGTGTGTGTGTGTGTGTGTGTGTGTGTGTGTGTGTGGAGGAGGAGGAGTGAGTGAGTGAGTGAGTGAGTGAATGGAGGTCTGGCTCACAAAACTTGCACCAAGCTTTCAAACTAGCTTACTTAGTTCTAAAATGAAATGAGATCAGCAGTGGTGTGGCCTGTGTCTCACTTAAAATGTTTTCAGAAGTAGATTTCGGTGGATTATGTAGACAGAATAACAGAAAGTTCACATGCAGGTCAACATGTTGTTTCCTGTTTGAATCGGCGAGCAGAAAACCAGGGACCAATCAGGTGCATTCAACAATAGGGTTGAGTTGAGTGGAGCAGCATGTCTCTTAGCATCCTCGCCGGACCTGGTGGACATGTACCGCTGGATTTAATAATATAAACACTGGCTGTATAACAATTTAGCCCCAAATTCATAGATTGACCATACAGGGTCGAGCTATGTACTTTGATTTTGAGTCTTTTTCTCAAATTATCTGTTTCATGTACTACTATCAGGATATAGTGGCAGTTTGAGTTAATATGACAGTTATTTTTATATAATAACGGTTGCTTTAAGAGCCAGTAGTAGATTAGTAATAGTAGTATTTGTAGTAGATTTCTCTGTTTGTAATCACTTTCTTTTCAGGATATTATAATTCGTCTTGATGCATATTATGGTTTGACTCCCCACAGCTCCCCAGCAGCAAGTCATTGTTCAAGATTCCAAGATTCTACAGCACATGAGTGCAACGGGGATGGTAAGTAGATAATGTACGGATAAAATGAACACACAATTATAGTTTGGGGTTTTGTGCTCATAAGAAAAACAGTAGATGAAATGCAATATCCGCTGACCTCCACTGTATACAGACTTACAGTGACTCCCTCACTTGAAGCACTCTGTTAGTGTAATATATTTTTATTGAGAGAAAGGGAAGCATCGTTTCCCACACAGCCAGCCAAAAAGAAGAAGAGGAACTTAATGCGTCTCTGCAGGATTTTTTCCTCAGACTGGTGTAGTAGCAGACAGATGGAGGGGCAGAAGGGTATGGGAAGCAAGAGAGTAGAGGAGATGAAGGACCTTCAGAGAGTCGTCTAGTAGCCTCGATTACAGTAGAGATAAAGCTGGGGATAATGCATCCTCTTACGTGCTCCTGTTGGATCTCACACTGACACACACTTTTTCCTTCATCAATATTAATTGCGTACAGTGGCGTGGTTAACACTTCCCTTCCCTTTTGTACTTCTCTCTCAACAGTACTTGTGCTCAGTGAGCCATCTGTTGGTGTCAAGGCATGCATCTGTGCTGTATTATTAAACTGTGTTTTTTTTTTTTTTTTGTCCTAATTCTCAAACAATTAATTTCACGTGCAAATTTCTAACCTTTCACCATCAAACCTGGCATGAATAACAGCACTTAAATTGTGAAGAGGCTGTCATGTCTTTCATGAATATTAAATATCTCTAGAGAAATGTACTTAACAGTAAATCCATAATTACCTGTTTGTACCTGGCGTGTATGCTTAAACCCCGTATAGAGTATTTACAAGTTGACATCCTTAAACAGTCTTGTTTCACACATCATTGAACCCTGACATCCTGCTTTAGGGTATGATCAGATGTAACTTTTAGTGTGTGGACTCGCTGTTGGTGAGTGTGCACCTGGCCGCCTTGTTTCAGTTTCTCGTGTGTGTTCTCCGTTTCTCCTCTAGAGTGCAGCAGCTACCGCAGCAACCCTCGCTTTGCCGTCAGGGGTCACCCCATACCAACAGCTCATCACCAGCCAAGGTGGAACACTCACACGTTTATCTGTGCATCAGATTATGAAGAAATACTTGGATATTCAAATTGACAAATTTAAGGGACAGTTCACCCCAAAATCAAAAATCTATTTTTTCCTTTTACCTGTTGTTTATCAATCTAGATTACTTTGACCTGCAGAGTGTGGGAGATATCAGATGTAGGGATGTCTGCCTTCTTTCCAATATAATGGAACTTAATGTCTCTTGGCTTGTGGTACTCAAAGCGCCATAAATATTACAAAAACTCAACAGCAATATTTCTTCCCAGAAATCATCAGCCTAATACTCAAGATAATCCACATACCTTGTTGTGAGCTGTTTCATATAGAAACAAGTGGCTCATGCCTGTGACAGTGAGATGTATATAGTTTGGGTGTTTTGAAGCGGACTTGTCTATAATAGGTGTATCACTTCCAGTAGATGACAGTCAGCGTGCCCCCGGCAATGAGAAACAGACGGGAGCACCGGCCCCCGAGCAAAGCAATATAGTGCTGTCAACGGGGACAACAGCAAAACCTAAACATCAGTTTAAGTTTATGTATTTATTTATGTATTTTTAGGTGAGGGGGCTAAAATACGTTTTCCTGCCGTCCCTGTCCTCAGCACTGTATTGCTTTGCTCCGGCGCTGGTACGCTGACCATCATCTGCTCTAAGTAATACACCCACTCTGGATAAGTAGGAAGTACCTCATACAACTCCACTTCACAACACCCAACTATCTGAGCTGAGCTGTAACATTAGCTATCTCAGTGGTGCTAGATGAACTATCAGTATCGGTTATAAACTCTTGTCAATGAGTGGATGCATGCTTCCTTCTGTGCAGTAATATCATTGGTGGGTGTAGGTCAGGAGAAACTGCTCACCACGAGGTCTGTGGATTATCGTCAGTAACCAGGTCATGGTTTCTGGAAAGCCAACTGCCATCTAGTTCTATTATATTTTAGAGAAGGCAGGCGTCCCTACGGCCGATATCTCCAGCACTCTGCAACTCACACCAAAGCAATCTAGATAGATGAACAGTACTACAGGTAAGAGGAAAAACTTATCTTTGATTTTGGCCTGAACTGTCCGTTTAATTTGATTTATAGATGCGTGCACTCTCCCAGCACTCAGGTCAACTCTGTTTTTCCGTCCCTCAGGTCAGATCCTGCAGGTGGTCCGTGCCCCTAATGGGGCCCAGTACATTATCCAGCAGCCCCAGCAGCAGATCCTCCTGCAGCAGCAGATGCAGCCTGGCGGAGTGCAGGCACCGGTCATACAGCAGGTATGCCCCATTAGACAGGTAGGACCATCTAACGGTGAAAATCACGAACAAAGTGGCTGGATGTATCAGGTTTATATGTGGTCAACAACCAACTGCACGTAGTGTATAGTAATTGACATTGTGTGTCTAATCAGTAAGCCGTTTGGCTACATAGCTGTTGTACAAGTGGAAAAACCAACATGGAAATAGAAACTTGAAATATGCCATGAAAAACATATATTCCAGAAAATAAGGACACTTGCTATCTGTGACCTTTTTATATTAGTGAATTCTCCAAATGAACCAGTAACAGTAAAATACGTCATTACGTGATGATCCAGCTATCCCTGCTTTTCAACAAAACTTACGATTACAAATCAATTGAGGTTAAAGGTCTTATAACATTTTTATGTAGACAAAATTGTTTTAGAAATAATACACCTGCTGAGCCTTTAGAACGGTGCAGAATGAAAGTATGGCTTTTCCTAAAAGACATAATTTCGATTGTGAATTAATTATTTGAAATGATTTTGTTGGTCCAGAATAAATGTTTTGTTGAGAGATACAACGATACAGGATCTGATATCAGCCCAAAACTGACTCAAATCGCCGGATTGGGTCACATGACAGTGGGGCTGATCTATGAAATTCAATTCTATGTTTATCTACTAGTAGATTATATTGTATACTGGAATTTTAATTGCTGTTGAAGGTTTGACCAATTAGGTTGCTACAAAATTGTAATTCCTGTTAATTTTGAAGATTTTTTTTACCAAGCTGCTGGTGTGCGATTTATTATTTTAATAATAAACAATTCACTAAATTTATATTTATATATTTATTTGTAACATTTTGTTTTACAAAGTTAGAAAGTAATGTTTAAGTCAAGCAAGATGTTGTCTAACACATGAAATAATGATCCACACAGTGAGGCATACAGCTTATTAATTAAACACTGGTATCGGATCAGTACTCAGTATGGGCTAATACCCAAAGCCCAGATATCGCTTGGTGAGCCATTAGTAGAACAGTGTCGTTATCATGTTATCAACCCAGAGAGGTATCTCTGGGTTGCCAGTTAAAAAAACAAACAAACAAACAGATAAAAAGACTGACGGTAAATGCAATGGAACAGGGAGGCCGAATGTTATCAACATCATCTTAGCACCTTTAAATAGAGTAACTTTTGGCATTTTTAACGTGTTATTCCCTCACATCTCCAAAGACAATACACTAATATTTATCGGAGAGCTTTTTCAGATTGTGCGTTCTTCCCGTTTGCGGTGTGTCCAGGTCCTGGCTCCTCTGCAGGGAGGCCTGCCTCAGCAAACAGGAGTCATCATCCAGCCGCAGCAGATTGTCTTGGCTTCAGGAAACAAAGTCCAAGGCAACACGCAGGTCAGCACTTCTTCGTTGCTTCATTACCAGTTTAATTGCTCTTTTCTGGAAGTTTGCTATGCACTTTGGAGATTTGATTTCATTGTTGATTAATCAGTCTGTTATTTTCTTGATCAATCGATTAGTTGTTTGGTCGTTAAAATTTGAAATGATGAAAAACATTGATCAGTGTTTCCCAAAGTCCAAAATGACGTCTTCAAATGTCTTTTTTTGTCCACAACTCAAAGATTTAATGTTATAGAGGAGTAAAGAAACCAGTAAATATTCACATTAATAAGCTGGACTCAGAGAATGTAGCCTTTTTTATTCTTAAAAAAAAACTTGATCATCAAAATGTGATGCTTGATGATAAGTTTGATAGTTGACAACTAACTGATTAATCATTACTGCTCTATTAATATTATCCTTAGAATGCACAATGTTTGACAGGATGGACAGGATATAAACTCCTTAATTAACAGTCACCGTTTCTGCTCTGTGGCCCTTTCCCCATTAGGTGATGCAGGCAGCAGCTACACCGTCACAGCCCGGTCAGGCAGCAACAGCGGCTCTGGTCCGGCAGCTCCAGGCCCAGCAGGCCCAGGGTGCAGCTGCACCACAGGTCCCACCACAGGCACAGGCCCAACAGCAAGCCCAGGCTCAATCCCAGCCCCAGGCCCAGCAGCCTCCCATGATGCAGCAGGCGGACGGCGCCGGAGACACCTCCTCGGAAGAGGATGAGGACGAGGAGGAGGAGTATGATGAAGATGATGAGGAGGAGAAGGACAAGGACGGGGGAGAGGACGGGCAGGTTGAAGAGGTGGGTACCTAACTGCAGTGTCAGATATTGTCAGGCTCAGCAGGACTAGTTAGTGTTTTAAAGTTCATCTATATCAGTGGTCCCCAGCCTATTTTCCTTGAAGTTTCTCCTGCTTGTATTTAAGAAATACTTTTGAATTTACACCCTGGAATTGTTTGTGGAGTTACTGGAAATGCTGGACTCAACTTAATACTAATAATATTAGATATTACATGTGCAAACTTAATTTTGACAACCTCAGAGCAGAATCCTGGCGCACCCCGAGAGAGCCATTTATGTTGATGATCAGTAGAATTATATTGTCTTTACTCCTTAAAATAAGTATGGATCATTTACTAGTTTGTTTCTTCTGTAACATAATCTTTGAGACATTTAGCTCGCCACACGTCAGTCGCTTTGCATGTTTTAATGTTGCATAGACCAGAAATTTAGTTTCAGAAGGTTTTGCACCATCACCGGACAGTATAATGTTGTTCAACTTGTTGGATTTGTTTCCTCATCAGGAGCCACTGAACAGCGGTGATGACGTCAGTGATGAGGAGGACCAGGAGCTGTTTGATACAGAGAATGTAGTGGTTTGCCAGTATGACAAGGTAAGAGATGATCTATTCCAGGAGAGAATATGGCACAACAAATTCAGAGGCATTGTGCACAAAAACATGTGTGAGAGCCTTTACTATTGATATTAACACTGCTTTTAGTAGAGTTTTTTTGCCTTGAGTGCAGTGATCACCAGTGTTATGCAGCCCTAAGTGTATTGCAAAACTATTACATGTTAATTCAGTGCTTATAAAGAACTATTGGTGAATACTGGCTAAAGGTCAAGTTGGTAGTGTTGATCAAATACATTTGAAATTTGAAATTCTCATTACATCCCGAGAGCAACCAATAAATCAAAGCAGCCTGAGAGCTGTGAGTACCAAGAATGACCATGTTCATTGTCTATGTTTACTATACTATGTTTATGTTCGTAATGATCATTTTGGGGAGCGGCTTTGGAGGGAGGCTGAAGGGACGGACTGTAAGTGTTAACGACTCTGGCTTGGTTTTTCAGTTGGAACATTTTTATGTCTCCATGCTGGCAACGGCTGTGGCCTTATGTTTTCAAGTTGTCCGTCCGTACTTACGTTCGTACATACGTCCATATGTCCGTGCAGTCCATTCTCATGAACACAGTATCTGAGGAACGCTTGCAGGGAATTTCTTCAAATATGACACAAACATCTGCTTGGAATCAAAGATGATCTGATTAGATTTTGGTGGCCAAAGGTCACTGTGAACTCACAAAACACATTTTTGGCCATAACTCAAGAACTAGAATAGATAGAAGTCATTTGCTAATTATGACAATTTTACACAAACATCTAACATGCTAGTATTATGTGTGATTAAGTGGTATCAAGTGATGACATTTTGGACACACATGGATGTAAACTGCAACTTGACAGGTTGACAGAGGCACACAACTGTGAGGCGGTAATTCTGGCTAAAATCTAGTAACCTTTCATTTCACGAGTCTGGGTGAGTCTTCTGCATACATGGGCTAAAGACATTAGAGACTGTGTCCACTGTAAGATGAAACAGTGTCCCTCTGTCCTTTACGCCCACAGCATTAAGCTCCTTCTCTTTACTCCTCAGATTCACAGAAGTAAGAACAAATGGAAATTCCACCTGAAGGACGGGATCATGAATCTGAATGGGAGAGACTATGTCTTCTCCAAAGCCATTGGGGACGCTGAATGGTGAGGTAGAAAAAAAACAGACAGAGCAACAGGAGCAGGAACTCTGTAACTCCTTCTATCCAGTTAGCAGACACTTCAATATCCTTCCATATCCTGTGACTGGATTAATTTCAGGAAACTTCTTCTGAGTCTTTGAGAACTCTGACAAACCCAAAGGACTGTGAGGTGCCGTGAAACCCGGGTATCGTCAAAAAACACTCGACTAGCCTTGCAAGATGAGAAACCTACAGGGGAAGGGAAAGCCTGCAAACAGAGTGGTCTTTATCTCTTTTTTCGCTTCTTCCAGGCTTCTCTACATTTTTTCTGAGAGAATTCACATACTTTGGAAAGTAAGCATTTCACATCGTACAGGTGTAGTGGACCAGAGTGACCTGACCTGCCCGGCCACAGGAGGGTCAGAGGTCATTCATTGTAACCCCGTAGATGAGAAACACCCTCATGATGCACTGTAGTCGATTGACTGGTTTGACTCGTGTCTACATTTAAGTCCAAACTTAGTGCCACCAGTCAAGATCGCTGCCTTTAGTACGGCCAGAATCAACTTTTGGCTTTGAATTTTTGTTCCTGGATCGCAATTCTGTCTCTTGTTCATGAAAATGGTGCTCCAGAGTGTTTTATGTAGTTAACAACCTGTTGTTTTAAAGTTGTTTTTAAAAAAAAATGTTTGATGAAGGGTTAAGATAAAGAAGGTAAAATAATATTAATTCTAAAGTAACGAATAGTTGTTTAAAGGCATTATTTTAATCTTCTAATGAGTGCTCAATCCAAAAAAATGTTATTTTCCTCATCGGCTTCTCTGGAGCTTCATTCCATCTTTATCCAAAAACTGAAAAAAAAAAAAAAACAGATCCAACACTGAATTCATTTAAGAAGTGTACAAAATGTCTGAAAGTCTGTCCTGTTGGTGTGTCTTCTTTGCTCTTATTTTAGTTCCCTGCAGCCGTCTGAAAATTTGCACTGTCAGTTTATCAATGTGTTGTGAAATCAGTCGAGTTAATCAATAGCCACAGCGTGCTCTCTTCTGTGGGTGTGAGTGGGTGAGACAGTGACTGACTGTAGCTGTGATTGATTCTGTGTCGTCACCACTTTTCTCTGGAAATTCTACTTTATTTTTCTCACACACCATAATCTCATATTAGTTGAAACCGAGGACAATTTTTTTTTTTATTTAATTTTTTCCTTTTTTCTGACTTTTTTTTTTTTTATTTATTCCTGAAAAATCCTGAAATGGTCTATTTTTTTTTTTTTTTTTTGAAAGGTTGGAAAGCCGCACCAAACTGTGCTCTTATAATCTAATAAGTGTTCCTTTTATTTCTCTGTTGGTTGGACAAAGCTACATAACGCTGTGTTCTAGATCATTTCGTCCACCATATGTTCTCCTGTGCTTTCATTTTATTCATGACTTTTAAATGAGAGTCTTTTCTAAGTGAGTTTAACTGGGGGGTGGGGGGGGGGGTTGTCTTCAGTTTGTTTTTAGTGCCCCTGTTGAAGCAATTTGAAATAAAGTATGTGTTTTTTGACTGTTGTGTTGGTTGGTGGTTGGCTTTAAGGAGTATATATGTTTTTTAAAGAAACCCCGTTAATACCAAGGAAACACTGGTAGGTAACCAATGTAGAACCAAGAGGTGAAAAATAAAAGATTTTCTTATATTTTCCAATACATGATCTAATGGGAATAAAATACATTTTCTATTTTCCCACGAACTAAAAATACAAACACTATTTTGATGTATGTACATTGAAAATGAAGTGGTCCTTAAAAGGCTGTCACTTTTGAATAAACCCTATTAATGGCCGATCACCATCCTCGTGAAAAAATAATGTGCCAACAATGGTTTTCACATTTCAAGTCGAGCACTAAATAGGAAATCACCGAGAGAAATCTTGGACTTTCAGGACAGCATTCAGTAGCTTCCCATGCTTATTTATCACAATCCAAAAAAAAAAATTGTTCAGCTTGCAGTTGCTTATTATTTTCTGTTTTCCATGTCATTGGATGTTGCGTGTGCCTTTTGAACTTTATTTTACCTTTCCCATATTAAATGATAGATGAGCTTCTGAAAACGACGGATTAAAAATGTATTCTCTGCTTTCTGATTGTTTTTTCGTGTGTGTTCAAACTGCTGTTCAGATAATTAAGGACAATGTGTTCATATTCATTTGTTTTTTTTTTATAATTAAATCAAGTTTGGAACAAAACTCACAAGATTGTGTTTTCAATGTAATAATTTTCCCATTACTTTTATCTATTGTAACTGTTTACCCATTACTTTTATCTGTTGTAGCTATTTACCCATTACCTTTATCTCTCGTAACATTTTGCCCGTTACTTTTATCTATTGTAACAATTTGCCTGTTACTTTTATCTATTGTAACATTTTGCCCGTTACTTTTATCTATTGTAACAATTTGCCTGTTACTTTTATCTATCGTAACATTTTGCCCGTTACTTTTATCTATTGTAACAATTTGCCTGTTACTTTTATCTATCGTAACATTTTGCCCGTTGCTTTTATCTATTGTAACAATTTGCCGGTTACTTTTATCTATCGTATCATTTTGCCCGTTACTTCTATCTATTGTAACAATTTATCCATAACTTTTAGCTAACTATTGCCTTTAGCTAACTATTGTAACAATTTACTGGTTATATGTAGCAAAGTATTATAACAATATACAGATACCTTTAGCAAACTATCATAACAGTTTATCCATTACCTTTAGCTAATATTGTAACAGTTTATCCATACGTATAGCAATTTCAACCACTTTGCCTTTAGCTTATATTTCAACTGTTTATCCATTACTTGCAGCGGTTTATTTGCACCATTTATCCATTACTTTAGCCAACTTCACTTTTCTGCTTGCTTGCAAGCTACAAATCAGCACGTAGCATTCGAGTGTTATAGCTGAGTCAGTATGGGTATGCTATATATTCTTTAATCAAATCTTAATTTCTATTTTTTCAAATTACTTTAATTGCTCTAATATTTCCACATATCCTGGCACTGCAGAAGTAGCCCCTGGGGTGGAGTCCTGGTTGGAAATCACTTCCTTACTACATCTGATGCTACATGTACATGTGAGTCCCAGAATCTGCCTCAGCCTGTCTTCAATTCCACTTTTCGAGCTATATAATCCAGGGTCTGGATCGATGTCAGGGTATGCACAGCACTGGGCGTTCTCCCTGCCTTTCCTCTAATTCCTATCCAAACTGATACAATCCCTGTGTATTTCCTTGTGGGTAATTATGAGATAAAGGTGTGGTGCTGTCTGGGATTAAAGCTGAGTCAGAAACTACATGGAGATTTTTGCCCATGATTGTAAATGGATTTGAGGCAAGCTGTCACTTCTACACTATATCACGCTTCACAGAGACTTATTCAGTGAACAGACCTAGTGGAGGTGGAATGTATCCCTGGCTGCTTCTGATGAAGTGGGCCCTCTTGCTACTACTGGGCACTCAGACGTAAGAATCTGTGCTGCTGGCGAATGAGGCTTATAATAAGGCCCTGGAGATGTCTAGCTTAGACTCTATTGCTTTCTCTGCTTACCACCTAACTGACGGTGACTGCCAATCAGCTGCATGGCAAAATAGAGTTTGTAGGCTTCAGTGGAATGTAGTAGCCAGGCCCGTTGGCTGTGGCTTGTTGAGTTTATCGTAGTCTGCAAAGCTCTCTGGAACAAAGAGCCTCTATCGGTTCCTAATGGAGATTCCTCTTTCCCTGGTTTTCCTCTATTGTTGAATTCCATGTAGCTACTTCAGTTTCAGGGTCCTGGTATTGTGCATGCTGGCTCGCTGTCATGACTTAATGGCACACTAATAGAACAGAGCCATCGTCAAAGATATTAGTAACACCTGTGATTTTCCTAGGACAAGTCATTCGCTAACTGTCTTATGAGGTAAATATTAATCTTTAAGCTTGGGGAGGATCTGAATTAAGTGACGTTGTGTTCTCATTTAAGTCGATTGTGATTTTTGTCTAATCAAGGTGGCGGTAGGCTCCAACTGAGGTGCTGGTTGGATGGTCAAACAGCGTCTGAATCCTCCTTCCTCAACACTTTTCCAGCATCAGACAAACTTGTCTTCTTCACAGAGCAACTGAGCAGGTGAGGAAGTAAGCAGGCTTTTCTGTCATGCTATTTTTTTTATTTATTTATTCTTCACACAGTTACCTCTGTCACTTTTTTATGCACAAAGTGCAACAATATGAATGAAGCTGCCTTCAGATGCTCTTTATCACCAGCGGAGGTACACACATATGTGTATATATGAGCAGGTATGTCATCAGAAAGTGGCTACGTCACATACAGTTCTTATCTAATTGGTTGCACTTTGAAAGGTCAGCGACAATAATTTGAACCTACCCACTTTTTTCTGTTTGCACCTTCACGTGGAGGATTCGCCATATGACGTGCCATCCTAAACCAGTTAGCGGGGAGTGGAAGAAGGTTATATAACCCTCCAACAGCCATGTCCGACACGCTATTTTTGTTCGCCATGATCACACTCCATCCAAATGTAAGTTCCATACAACTACCCTTATAAACGTCAACTGCTCAAACTAAGATAGACATTTAATATTGTCATACAGACGTAAACAACTTGGTTTCATTGTATGTAGGATCAAATCTACCCCCCTCCAGTCTAGAAAATGGTAGACGTGTTCATTTGATTACTAAGTGTTGTGCATTTGCTGGGGCTGCAAAAACCAAGCAGCTCATGAATGTCAGACTTAAAAACAAGAAGATGTTTACATGCCAAGCGTAGCGCTTTCGCCCAGTCAGGCGCCACTGCTCTCCCCGTAGAAAAACAATAGCATAGCCAGTACAGAGCGGTTTTACCACTGATCATGTGTGGGCAACTTCAGAGGAAAGATTAAAGTGTACACAGTTATCTTGTCTCGTGGCTTTCTTCAGTCTGACTCAAGTCCAAACACTGTGATTTGAGTCCACACCTCTGCTGCTAAAAAAGATGATCCTCGTGAATCTGAATGGGGCCAATCACCTTTGGCAAAAGACAAAAGTTCAAATATTGTATTGCAAAGAATACAAGTCTGTGTATACTTAGTGTACCTCAGATACTTACAGTCCGAGCAGCTTTTGGTATCTATTAAGAGAACTTCAAAAATGTAAATTGTAGCAAGAATTTGTGAGGATCAGTGCACAAGTAGTCCAATTCACCACCAACTGCAACACACCCAAGAAACTGAAACACTTTATTTTTGACAAAGGCCTTTAGCCAGGTGTCCTTATTTAGTCCTTTTGGTTGCATGCCGTGCTCCCCACCTGGGCAATGAGAATGGGTTTGTAATGAAAATCCTGCATCCTCGTTCAGGATCAACCGCATGGTGAGATGTTTGGTGACGGTAGAAAATATAAAGCTCTTGTCCTAAATGTTATGGCTGGTGAGTAGAACTGCTTTCAGTACAACACAGGGACAAATGTTTTCACTGATTTCAACTCTGTGGTTCACTCTAGTAGTCATTCAAGAGTTTTCTGTGAGAAAGAGAAACTTGACTGTTCAAGAGGGCCGTCCATGCCCACTGGCCCATGGACGAACGTAAGGAAGGACGTCATAAATGCAGGGATTTAATGTTCCCTGCAACAAGAGCTGAACGAATACTTGAAGACTCTGACCTCCTCCAATCGACCGAGGCTATTCTAGAAACCAGTTTCTGTGTTCAGTCCTTCTCATGATCCTTTTCCCACTGTGTTTGAGTTTAGCAACATAATCTGATATTACCTAGGTGCATCATCGGGTCCTGCCCTGCTTATTTGAGGATTGGCTTGGCGATGGGTTTATTTGACATACCGGAGGAGGAATGATCAGGCAGGCCTGAGAACCAACTACGTGAAGAATGTCAAAATAAATCCAGTCCACGTCTCGATGGGTTCGTTTGGCCCTTTCTGTCTGTTGGCTTCTCTGATATAATCTCTGATATTATGTGTGATAATCCTGATGACTTTGAGAAAGCACTTGACAATCCCATGAATCCTAAGTGGAGGTGTAGTTTCAGAGGGCAGGTATGTCACCACCCCCAGTCTCCTCGTGTTCGTCCAGTCATCCTTTCAAATGTGCAGTGATTTTGATCAAACTTGACATGAGCACACTCGTGATACAAGTATGAGATGTGCGTTAACATTAACTGGCAGTGGAAGGGAGGAGGCCCCTCACAAATGCAGCCAGGCACATCATGCTTCAGCTCGGTGTGCTTAGCATTTGAAAGGCAATTGTTGTAAATGGGTGATTGGAGGAGATGGACAAGAAGCTGTGGAAAACATTCAGCTGAAAATGATGTCCTGTTAGTCTGTTAGGAATTTACAGCGCGAGTCAAGTCTGGAACACAGTGAGCAGATGCCACTCTTCATTTTTTTCAGCTTTAAAACTAAAAGTCCTTCCAGTTTTGAGGTTTCATCTCACTGATGCTTTGACAGTGCATGAGTGGTATAGAGTTGGGAATGCTGTACTATAGTTTCCATACTGAAACAAACTGTCCAGTGTAACTGTCGAATATCTTCACGGTGACTTAGCAAGCAAAATTAAAAAATCTCTGAAATGATCCCTCTTTCCTGGAAAGCCCCCCCCCCCCAATCGTCTGTATATTTCCTTGAAAAAAATGTCACCCAGCAGATGAAATGCTAACCAGATGTTAAGCTGCCATTGGCAGAGGGTGTCCTTTAACTTATAATGGCTCAATATCGCACAAGTTACAGTGGTGCAGCTCACACGTGTCTCAGCTGTGTTTGCTTTAAGCTCTCCCAGCGAAGGCAAAGCTATCTCTGCTGATTGTATAAGTCACTTGTTTCCGTAAGAGGATGGAAAAATATCACGTTCACACTAGAAAAACAACCATGACATTCCAAAGGAGAGGCAAAGCTTTAACAGTATATATTTGTGATTATCATACCTGTCTGTAATTTGTAGAAAACTGCTAATAATCAAAATATGTCCTGTGTTTACTTTTGTAATTGGATCACATGCTCTGGGGAGATGAGGACGTACTTCTGCAAACTGTTTTGCAAGATTAATGTGAAAGAAGTGGAAGTAAAAATATTTGGATACATTCAAAATACTCACAGTAACACAAAGAAAAAAGTACACAAACATTTAATGAATCCAAGAAAGTGATACATCAGTTTGGTGCAGGTATAAGCCACATGACAGTACAATTATCAGTACAAATCCACCAAAACATAAAGTACAGAGTCCAGAAAACACTGCTTTCCAACATCACAGTCAAGTACTATGCTATACTTGTCTATATTTACTTTTCACTTTCAGGTTAACAGACAAAAAAAACCCCAACAATGTGTCCTGTTTCATTTATAAATCACCACACACAATTGTGTATTTATATTATATACAGAGGTATTAATAAGACAATAACAAATGCAGTGTTTTTACATTTTCATAAACTGGATAAAGTTTCCACTGAACAGCACTGAGCCAGCGGGCTGTCCTTGAACACAACCAAGTTTGAATAGGGCACCTCAGAAAGGTCTTCTTGTCACGGGAAAATTGTGTTTTTAAAAATCTGTTATATTTCCCTGTATATCAATGCTAAACTGAATTAAAGATACTTGAAAAATAGATTTCATTCATAGTTATATACTGTATGTATTTTTAAGTTTTTATCTTCACTCTTTAAAATAATCTCTGTCCTTTTCTAGTCTGTCCCTCCAAATACAAAGGACTATAAGTGAGATGAAGTAGGGCTCTCATTTCAGCGACACTTGATATTCTCAACAACTGGAACTGTAAAATCATCACAGCCGAAATTGTGAAAGCAGCTGAACTTGGCCTGAAGCAGATACAGAATACTGAAGCTTTCTGTTGAATATCCAAACAGATCTGTCCACAAACACTTCCAGGCCTCTCATCTCCTACCTGAACCTGTCTTGATTTACTACCTTGAGCTGGTGCTTGGCTCACGTGTTCAGGCTCTTGCTCTCCTCAGGGCTCGTCTGTTGGCAGACTGCTTGGTGGTAGGTATGCCCAGAGCACTTCTTCAGGTGGATGGGAACCTCTGCCTGGCCTCCGCTTCCACCTTTCCTAACCTTGTCCTTGTCTCTACGGATCTGAGATGTCCCGCTGCTGCCCTTTGATGAGACTGTCTGGCCCCTGAACAGCTGTGCTCGCTGCTGACAAAGGCCCACCTTACTGAGGAGGATAAATACGTCCCCCCTGAAGGCCTTAGTGAAGATGGCGTAGAGGAACGGGTTGGCACAGGAATTGAGCGGGTAGAAAAGCACCAATAAAATCTTGGAGTTGGAGACCGTGATGAGTGGCCGGTCCAGCACAGCTGACATGGCATAGAAGGAGATAGGCGCCATACACAAAAAGTCAGTAAAGATGAGGACAGCCATGCGCTTGGCGATGTTGGTATCTTTGGATCCAGAACGGTAGTGAGGGTTGTGCACTGCACAGTAGATCTTGAAGTAGCAAGCACAGATAACAAGAAAGGCCAGGATGTTAAGGACCAGCACTGACAATATGTAGACCTGAGCCACTGTGGACTGGGTGTCCATCGGGAGACAGATGCTGACCCTTTGGTAACTGCTCACCCCAACCAGTGGGAGCAGGGCCAGCAGGAGGCAGAAGATCCAGCCCCCTAGCATCACGGCTGCTGCGTGATGCAGACGCAGCTTACGATCAAGCCGCATAGCAAAGGTGATAGCGTACCACCTCTCCAGAGTGATCACCGTCAAGGTGTAGACAGACAGCTCGCTGGCAAACACTGTAAAAAACCCTGCAAGCCCACAGCCGGGGCCCGTCTGCCAATCTATGGCATGGTTGAAGTACTCGGCTCGTGTGTGAAGGTCTACAGAGGCAATAAGCAACAGATAAATCCCCATGCACAGATCTGCAAAGGCCAGGTGACACATGAGGAAGCGCGAGACCGAGAGCTTGTAGTGGCTAGTGAGCAGCACCAGCAGCACCACCACATTTCCCAGAACAGCCAGCAGACTCACAAACCACACAGACACTCGCAGGAAGCCAAAACCCATTATGTCCTCACAAGGGTTGAACTCATCGGGCACTGGTGCACACGCCACCTCCTCTCCCTCCTCGCACACCACATAATCGTAACGACTGTCAAAGTCTTGGCTGGTGTCCTCCTGGGGGTTTTTGAGGGTCTCTCCGAAACCCACATCCTCATCTGGCTGGCCCCCAAAGTAGGTGTGGTAGTGGAGACTTCCATGGAAGTCACCTCTCCTCCAGTCTTGCTGGGTCTCTCTGTGGCTTCCGTCATTTGGCTCCTGGTCTGGAATTGTTTCCACCACACCGTCCCCTTGAAGGGAAGGCATGTTGAGGGGCCCCACGGAGCGCTTGTGATGCTGGTCATAGAAAGCAGTCAGGTTACAGATGAGGTACTCCAAAAAGCTGAAAAACATAGAGATTCAATTCATAAAGTAATACTTTAGTCATAAATAGGACAAAAATACACAGACCTGGCTTCAACCCTCACTCGCACTAAGTGTCAAATCAAATCATTTCATTTATATATCCAGTTGAAGAAAAGTAATTCCTGTTTTGAGAGTCATTATTAGTCTGGCTCAGCCTTCTTCCTACAATAACAGCAATGAGTGACATTAATTATGGCAGCACTGAAAGAAGTTATAGGTAAACACGTCAGAGGGTTGATTCAATCCTTGCCAAGATCCACACCATACGAGTGCAGCTGCCCCATTGACTGAGGTGGATCATCCAAATAAACGAAAAACACAAGATCATTCTGCTTGATGCTGTTTGTCTTTCAAACACTATTCGCCGAATGCAAAATTAAGAATTGACGAAAGCTCACCCTCGTTTCTTTTTGAGATTTTTGAAACCGCAGCAGTGGCTGGGGTAGGTAAGGTTGGCGATGGTGAGGTGTTTGAAGGTCTTGATGGGCGGCAGTTTCTTGAGGGCCCAGGCATTGCGTGCCTTCAGCTCCCGGAGAGAATCCATACCTGTGGTCGGCAGGGAGGTGATCCCTGTTAGGGACACGTCTCTTTAGGACAGAAAGGGAATGAAAAGAATTAAGGAAGATACACTGGATGCATTAATAAAGATTATTGTTTTTGGCCCTAATAATGGTAGAGTGGTGATGAAAGGAAAGTGAAAGGGGTACCAGTGTTACCTGACATGCATGGGGCAATTTTTAGTGATGTCCGAGCCCAATTTGGGGCCCTGTGGTGTGGTAAATGTTTGCCTGGGTCAAAACCATCAACTTCAGTATTTCCATAGACTGCACCGTTCTTCTCTTCTTCTTTACTAGTTCACTGTTGCAGTGGTCGGTGTAGCCGGTGGCAATATTGGATTTAAACAGTGGTTATTCTTCTGGCAAACATTTTGTCTTTCTAGGCAAACAGAGGACATCTGTGGGATACCTGTACCTTGGAAGTGGAGTAAGTGTTTCTGGCACAACTTCACTTCCAAGGTGCATGGTGAAGGGAAAAGGTCTGAAGAGGTCAAAACTCCAGCAACAAACGTAGTTTATACAGAGATCTGGGAACACGCCAGAAGTAAATCCCCTTGACTGCGGTGCCATCAATCTACAAAATGCACACATTTGAATGCAAGCTGTCCTAAGATGTACAATTTTCTACTCTTACCTTTACTTTCAATGTAACGTTTCATTTGACAACTAGAAAAGCACTCAGAGAGTGCAGACCTCCGCCAAGCACCATAGTTTCCCCCCTGGCGGTTTCTTCTGGATCTATCTCCTCAAGTATTAAAGCTAGATCAAATTCGTTGACATACAAGAGAAACAGACAGATAAATGCCGGCAAAAATGCCAGCAAAAACATAACCTCCTTGGCGGAGGTAATGATGTCCTGGAGTTTGGGAAGAACCTGGGCAGTACACAGCTACCTAGTGTTAGCCTAACATGGTGAAACCAGTCAGTCCAGCTAAATTAATAATGTTTAGCTAGCATAGCTAATGTTTGTGGGCGAAGACACTATCTAGGGGCTGTGGCTTTCCCACAGAATAAATTAACTCATGCAACAAACTGTGGCGTTATTGTGAAATATAATGTTGATAACAATAATCGTGGAACACACAAAGCAGTCGCCAGATTCATCTACAGAACAACTTTCTTGTTTAGACCAGCGTATTTCAGCCGGTGACCATCCTGAAGGCCACAAGCCTGGTGTTGCTGGAGTTTTAACCTCTTCAGATACCTGTACCTTTGACTTTTCCCCTGAAGTTTATTAATGACTCATACATGAAGTTCTAAGGTCACAAATGGGCATCCTGTAAAAATGCACATGCTGCTGCTAATAAATAATACTGAATACTACACTTTCTCCCACTACCCAGTACCTTTCAAGACATGAATAAATGTACTATCAGCAAATCCACAGAGGAGCCAGATATGATAACACCAGAGATCTCATAGGTGGATTAAACAACACCCTCCATCTGTTTCCTAGAGTGAGCTCCTCTCTCCTTCATCATCTTTAAACTATTACATGTGGTATTTCTTGCGCTTGGCCTTCACGCCAAAGCCAGCTCAAAGACATGCAGGGGATTGACAATCTCAGAAACATCCCGTGTGATCCCTTTATCAGGACATTTTGCTGTTCGGCTCCGGACGTTCCCCCTTCCAGGGGCCAAATAGAGGCCACGCTGTCTTTTGCTTTCTTTAGTTTCTTATCCTCTTACACCTTTAAGTCATTGTATCTGTTGATTAATTTGATTAAATAAAAGAAACACAAGCCAAACCATTTCATATTTGCTAGGAGCTCAGTTGCTATTTTTTAGTCCCATTTGCGATCCCCACTTCTCTTATTTCCTCTCATTGTGTAAAAAAAAAAAAAAAAGCAGCACAGTGTCAATCTGATTTTGTCATTCCCAGATGTTTAGCTCATGACCTCATGGAGGTGACTTCACTCAGGACATGTTCCTCAGTGGAACAGAGGAGGAAGACCTGCACACAAACCCCATTTACCAAACCAGACACTTAATGGTTAGATCAGAGCCATAAAAGCAACTAGATAGCCGTGGTAAAGGCTTTTGGCAATCAAAACACTTTCAAAACAGCAACTCAGCTTTAAAAACCATGGGAATGGCAAAAACGACGATGGTATCAGAGAAACGTTGGGAAGTTTCTCCCTCCCACGCTTGCACACAATGCGTTTCAGATTTCCTGGTCAAAGTCACAGCTGTGGAGCAAGGATCTTTGATAATATGCTATCCATTTCGCAGACGTCTCATCCAGTCTGCACATTATGAATGAGGAAAATGTTCAAATATGTCCACCTGACATGGTGTGAATAATGAAATTACCAAACAAGGCCTATTATGCATTGATATATACGCTTTGTAAATTGGAAATGTATATAATTGATACAGTGATACTTCCCTTTCTTGCAGAGAGTTGAACAAGATCAATACCACTTTCCTTTCTGTACGATAAAAGCTATAGCTAGGAGATGGAAACGCCATCTCAACTGGTGCAAAAAGCAGTGGTGAAGGTTACCAAAGTAAGCTAATCAAAGCTAATCAATAAGGTTATGATTAATGTTAATGCTAGCACCAGCTGAGTCAGCTGTGCTGTGTTTGGAAATAACTGAAAGGGTTAGTTTGGACTTTTTTTTAGGTGGAGTTGTATTCATACTTCTACGTTCTATGAGGTAAAACTGCTGCTTTTTAAAATGTACTCTGGTGGCGTTTAATGTTTAACGGCGAGGTAAAGCAGCGGAAAAAACTTATTTTAGCCACCTAAAAAAAATTAGCAGCTTAAGTGTACACTATTTTAGAACTTTAACTAATATATATTATATTAATTAACTGTATATTAATATTATCTTTAACTTGCCATCAGAGAGTCCTTTCTGACAGGGAAGTGAAGCCTTAATGTCGCTGTCTTCAAAGCCACCAGACCAGACTCCATTCACAGAAACAGTCATTTTATCTTGCAGGATAAGGGAGCTGCTGGTCTGCCTGCATCTCTTGCAGGGGTGGGAAATTATTTTTCCTGGGGGGCCACATGAGAAACCTAGATTGTTGCGTCAAATAAATATTGTCAGAAGTAACCTCTATTTTATCACTCTAGGAAACATACTGGGCATTTATTTTTCAGCTTTTATTACACTGAAAATTACTCCCATCAGCAAATTATTAAGAAAATTACATTATAGACAGGAGTCCTCATCACACCATGCCAAGTATGGCTGTAGAAGTAAAATCACAGAGTGTAATGAACTGAAGGGTGTGTTTTATTGATTATGAGTTCAACATTTAATTAGAAGAATAATTAATAGAAAATTAGTAGAATACATGCTTTTCTTCTTTTGGAAGTTGCATAGTCTTGCTTGAAAGCAGGCTACAACTGATCTAACAAGCACCAAAGTGTGTAATTAATACATTTATTTAGACAACAGATTAAGTCTTGTCAAACTTTTTATGTGGTAACAATAATATAAATATGAAATTTGCTATCACAAAACATCACATAATGTCACTGAGTTTAAAGTACTGTGGCTCACCTCTTGAAAAAGATTATGTTTAATATTTAAAGGTGCCGTATGTAATTGTGTGTAATTTCAAACAGAGCTGATAAGTGTGGCCCAAATTTTCAGCCCTTCGGGTACTTACAAAAGCATGGGGCCGCTGATGATGCCCGCAAAAGCCCTTTCGTCCATCTTAGAAAGATACTTATTCCTGTGAAGGTCTCTGGACAGGAAAGCACAAATTTAAGTTTATTAGGAGAAAAGCTATCCTTCGCATTTCAATCAGACTAACAGAGGCGAGGCATGGCATAATATTTCCCCAGGCCTCATCACTGCACATTTCTGTTTATTTTTCTCTCATTTCGGGGGTGAAACATGACAGAAAAAGGTTTCACTCACACTGTAGATTCAGACAGTATAAGATGTGATGGTGTTCTCCTTAAATACACTGCAACCTCACTACACCATCACCCTGAATCCCTTAAATCTAATAAGGATAATAGACCTGTGAGAGGTGTGTTTGTCTTGGTCATGCTGTGCTGGGATCAGTTCTCCCCTCAGAGCAGATCAGGCGCCAACACAAACACCCATGTGCAAAGACTCACTAGTCATCGACCAATGGCTTAATTAGGCTCTTATAAGGACCTGGGATGTGTGTAGGTGTTGTTAAGGAGGAAAGGGGCCTTAAATTAATATCATTAATACCTCATATCCTGAATATGCAGGATTCTGGACCAGAGGGTGACAAAAGAAGAAGCAATGCTTACCTGTTATCTCATAATTTATCCAGCTGAGGCTATTGAATATACAAGTGTGAAATAGATTTATTCAAGTGTGACACAGATCTAGTATCCTTAATGCTGACTTCCTGATACCCACATTTGGAAACATATTTTCATGAGAATATATTTACATGAGAAACCCAGCTTACTAATCAAGAGCTGGGCTTCGGCCCTTTTTGAGTACATGTGAGAAGCCTTGTAGAGACCCAGCTGTGATGCCTTTGCTTTTGTGGTGCATTTTGGGTAAGGAAATATACGTGGCAGATGTGAGATTAATCCAGCAAAATACTGAGCAACATTATTTTTTGAGAGATGTAATTGACTGAATTTGGCATCCCAGTGAAAGTTATTGTAAAAGATTAAAAAAACAAATATGACATAAGAATTTAATTTGATAAAAACACTGTTAAAGTAAATAGTTAAAACTCTTGAATCTAACACAGTGAACAACACCATAACACTTCTCTGATTATTCAGTGTGATAGCGTGCTGATTTTTAAAGGAAGAGGGTGATAGTTTGGGAAATAAACTTTCTTGCTGAGAGTCAGATGAGAAGATACCACTCTCATTTCTGAATGATCCATATGAAGCTACAGCCTGCAACCAGTCACACACATAACCTCCAGGAAAACAACAACCTATACCAGGGGAGGGCAAATATTTTTCCTGGGGGCCACAGGGGTCAAATACTGTCAGAAGTAACCTCTATTTTATCACTATAGGAAACATTCTTTTCAGCATTTATTATACTGAAAATCACTCCAAATAGCATATTATTAAGAAAATTACATCATATTTAGGAGTGTTTGAACTGTACAGGACTGACTATTTTGGGTAGTAATGTTTACTGTGTTAATGTGTATTAACACTTACATTTCCTTCTTTTGTTGCATGCAGCTTTGTAAAAAGTCCTTGCTGCTTTTGTATCTCAGCTAGCAGCCCCTCAGCTGACCTCTCCTTCTCAACTCCAGACAGGTCTCTGGATTTTTCTACATGTTTTGTCTCAAAGTGGCGGTTCAATTTGTATTCTTTGAATACAGCCACACGTTTGTTGCAAACTAAGCCCACAGCTTTAACGCCAACCTCCGCGAACAAATACTTAGCAGTCCAGGACTTATTATAGACGTGCCGCCTCAGCAGATGACGCTACTTCAAACATCGCTCATGTCAATTTACATCAATGTCAAGTGCGACAGGAAGAAGCACACTAACAATACACAAGCATTTCAAAACAAAAGCTATTTTCTTTACTGTTTTTTTTTAGCTTTGTAAGTAAAATTGTGTGGTTTGTCTGAGACCTCCAGGGCCGGGCAAAACCATCACGAGGGCCAGTTCCGGCCTGCGGGCCGTATAATGCCCAGGTCTGACCTATAGAGGGCTCCAGGGATGACGCATTTTTGCAGGCCAACCAGGAAGTTAGCATCGCCCTGGGTTTCCTCAACAAAAAGCCAATAGGATTTTTCCACTGGGTTTTGGATTATAACAGAAAATAATTTCTTTGGCAAACAATTATGTTACTTACACGTTTTGTTCAGCAAGATAATCGCCATAAGTGAACAACACTTTTATACCTTTTGAATTGTGAATGCAGTCATCAACAGTAAAACGCTAACATTAGGTATAAACGAACACTACGGTCACAAGAACGTGAGTATAAACAAGGCTGTAAAGGAGAACAAGTTGGCGTGATAACTTTTAGTGGTCTCGTTGAGCCACTTGTTAGCAACCTTTTTAAAAACATAAAGGCTTCAAAATTCAGGAAAGGGGTATTTATTGATATATTTGTCATAGAACAAAACATTAATCTGTTCAGCTTGTGTTAACTACAGACCTTATTTCAGGCATCTGACTAAAAACCCATTCAAAAACCCATTGGCTTCCCAACGAGGGAACCGAAAGTGCTAAAATGAAAACTCATTTCCAGGTTTTAGGACTCATTCCTGTTGCACTCTATTGTAAATAGAAGTGAAGAAGGATTAAATGAGATTTGACATGTTATTAAGTCAGCTTTAGACTTGCTGGTAGGTGGATTTTGTTACCTTTGGACAGAGCTTGACTAGCTGTTCCTCCCTGTTTCGCGTAAGCTAAACTAAGCATAATGGTTGCTGGCTGTAGCTTCATATTTAGTGTACAGACATCAGGGTATCAATCTTCATAACTAACTCAGCAAGAAAATGAAAAAAACGCATCCCAAAATGTTGAACTATTCTGAGTTTATATGTAATACCTACACTTGATCTAGTTTGGTCCCATTGAAAGCATGATGCTGGATTTCTCTGAAGCCATTTCCGTACAGCATCCTGGAACGAAAGAAGAAGTTTACACAGCAATATCAAAATCATAGTACTGATCAGAATATGTCTCTTTAGATTTAATAACCAATCTACTCAATGAAAATGTTTTCCCTTGTGTTGATGCCTCATCCATCTCCCCGCAGCAGTGACAGAGATAAGTAGGACCTACTTATTTCACATTCTGTGCTGAGGTTTCATCTGTCCCTGCAATTTTGCGGTTTTTAGCCCCACATTTTCTGTAACATGCTGTTTTGTGGATTAAAATTGCAATCCCTTTTCCCTCCAAAACCAAACCGCATACATGTGATTGCCTGTTGTGTTTGAGTGTCTGTGTACTTGTTTTTGCTATCTTTGAGAGATTTAAGTGAGTTCAGAGGGAGGACATGTTTTTAAAGTGAGGTAATTTTGGCCAATCCACACTTCTTCTAGTGGCTATTTTAGGGTCTGGATTGCATTTAGGGATAAAGGACACTTACTGTGTATTTCCTACAGTTTATATCTAGTTTATATTTCCCTTAGGTGTAAGCCGTTATTTTCTGTACATTTATGCATGTGTGTATTTGTATATGTGGTCGCTCTTGCATGTATCTTACACTGTCAGTACGTCGCTGGTGATGCCACGGAACGAGTTGGCCGGGATCTCAGTGATGTAGGGATGATCAACAATTTCCCTGCAAAGGAAGAGACACAGAATAGAGAGGAAATGAAGTGGTGTTGTAAATAAATACCTTTCACTTGAAAGTGGCACAGGGAGGGATGTAGTTGATGAATGTATTCAAGTACTATGGCTTAGCAGGAAAGTTAAATTAGATTGTTGAGAGGGTGATGAGGACGCATGCTCATTTCATGAAGACATGCAGAGGGTTATACCATATGAAAAAGCAGATGCTTATTGACTCAAAACAAAAATGCACAAACTCTGCTTTGTAACATTTTGTATACCAATAACACACATTAAAATTATAAAAAAAAAATACTAGATTGTGAGAAAACGCCGCTTATAGTGTAGTTGGTTTAGTTAAAGTAATGGCTCTGAATTAATATGGCAATGAACACTGAAACGCCATCAGCAGCAGTTCTAGCTAGCATGGACACTGACTGGTGTGTTTAGTTTAAAAGTGGTAAAGATATAGCAACTTACAGTATGAAGTTCATGTCATTAGAGCGGATGTTGCTCAAGTCAGGGAAGAAAGAAAGGCCGGTATTGAAAATTCCCCTGATGGCAAGAGGATAGAAACAGTCAGGACATACAGTAGACATAAGAGAGACTACACAAGCTTCTTTAAAGAAATACTGTATATGAAAACAGTGTAATGTAAAAGTTTTAAAGATCCGAGTTTAGCAGATGCATTATTTAATAAAAACTGGCCCGCAATTCATTTACTGCCATAGTTATTTGTGACACAAGAAAGGCCAATCGTCTGGTTACAAGCCCGGGATTCTTAAAGGAGACGATCAATACGGAGTTCAGATCAAATCTATGATTGAGGGATGGCCTCCACATGGCTCTCAACATGCCGCTTGCTGACGGGTCTTTCACATAGAATGCGGCTGGCGCTGCACTCACCGCTGTCGTAGCGCAATGCGCCCAAAGTTTGAACAGTCTGAACACAGTGTACCGCGAGCTGCGCTTTGCTCGGTGCAGCAAAAAGCTGTTACGCTGCGCAATCTATCGGAAATAAGGGTTCCAGAGTGTATTGGTGCCGTGTGTGAAAGGCCTATGAGCCGGTGGATGGCGGCTGACCGTGCTCGCAGCTAATAGCACTAACAGTGAAAACAACTGCAGCGGCGATGACAGAGCTAACAGTGTTTACCTAAGAGGGAACCGGTGGGAGGGCGTTTGTTGCTATATTAATGTTCTGAATGTTGTATAGAGAACCTAGAGAACAAGCTATAGTCCGTTTGACTGACCCGAATCAGAGCGAAATTGATACTTTTCGTTCGTTTTCTATATGGTCTGGTTCAGTTTCACAGTTCATAAATCAAAGCCATCTCAAGAGCTGCCACTATATGCAGGGAATAACAGACTTTGATATATTGCTGTCCAAGTGTTATCACTGTGGCTCAGCACTAATATACCGTTCGCACAAATCTTTTCTCCTCCAATTTATCTCGAATGACTTTATAAACATCACTATTTTTGCAGACTTTATTTAGCATATCATGTTCTCTTCGGATATCAAGCAAACATCGAAGGTCATTTATCTGTAGCCATCTCAACAATGTCCAGCACCAGAATACGATTACTGTGTTCACATTAACAGACCAAACGAACCTCACCAGAGGTTTAACTGCACCAGAGTTCAATTAAAACGGACTAAATGTTGGCTTGTGAAACTGCCCTTAGACGACTTTCAAGTAATCATGAGATCAGGCCAAATATGTTAAACTTCCTCTAAAAAATTAAGTGTGCAGTCACTTTTCTGAACTTGACCTGTACCACTGCATTAAACTCAAATGAAGTATGACTCATTTTTGCCCATACTGGCACACACATACAATGCTGCGAATAGATCACAATGTCTAAATTATTGCCAGACCTAAGCATTTTAAATATAGACCCCTCATCTTTTTAGATTACCATAATGTTGTCAATATGTGGAATTCAATGAAAACAAAATCATGCAATGAAAAATACTCACAGGTATTTGAGGTTTGGGAGATTTTTAAAGGCTTCTGGGTCAATGTAGGTCAGACTTTTTGCATTACGTATTTCTCTGAAAGACCAGACAAGAAACAAAAATGTCTTGAAAAAGCACTTTCACATAAAAACAAACTCATTCAGAGCGTAAGTAAATGACAGAAGTGTGTGTGATGGCCACTGTGAAATTATTTGGATGCACGCTGTCTTAAAACTTGCTGACATAACAGGCGAAGGTGCATGCCAGTGTACGAGAGAGGGGAAACTCAGAGTGCAGACAGCCAGGGCCGGAAGTAGAGTCCAATTAGTGTTTCATTAGTGTGTTTACTCTGGTCCACCCAGGGCTGGACTGAACACCTCGCTCTGCTGTCTGTGGTGCTCTGGAGCGTGTGTCCTGGACCTCCTTCACACACCTGGCAAAGCACACTCAGCCCAGCAAACAGATGTGGTCGGGTCAATGGAAGTCACCGAGTGGGAGAGGTTCATCTTCCCAGTACTGCTGTATAAAGACTAGAGCTTCACTGAAATATCTGAGGGCGGTTTTATCAGCCAATATAACCATTACATGGTCTGTCAAGCCGACTATAAAAAACTCCTGAGTTGCAACACCTGAGCCAAAGAAGTGAGGTGAAGAGTTTCAGTGTTCAGAGTTCCTGAGGTTCAATTATGCAGTGCTGATGTGAATTTTATTTCCTTTTTCTTGGATTGTCTATTGATAAAGCTTGTGTCTCTGTGCGTGGCAGGTGGTCTTTTCCTCCCTCAGCCATGCTGGGGCTGGTCATGATAATTAAGTCTGAAAAGGTTTGCGCTCTTGAATCCAGCCTTACTAAAAGGTAGGAAGAAAATTAGGTTCCATCACAGAGGAAAATAGCCTCAAAAAAGAATTGGTGCATTTCAGAGGCCTATCTCGATTACATGGCCATTAAATTGTTCACTTTGATTTATGATTTTCACACATCGTCGCAGTTGGATACGAAGAGCCTCTTCTATACTTTTATCAGTGTGGGGGTGGTTTTCCTATGTTATCATTTCTACATATCTACAGTATATGGTCATGTTAAAGCAGCATTCATTGATTATTCGGCCACTTGGGGGCAGTGACATATTATCACCTTATAAAGGTGTTAAAGTTGCCCGGTACCCAGTACCATTGGCATTCAATTAGGGAATCGTGTTTCTGGCTACCAGGAAATTGTACGCCCAATATTTTCTGTCCTTCTGGCTCGACGGCTGCCAAATCCTTCACTATGTTCATCAGCTTGTTGCTAACTTCGTTAGTCTTCTGTTTCCTGTTGAGCAGGTGGTGTACCAGTACTTTTTTGCTGAAAACAGCTGCCTTCTGTGGCTGGACATGAGTTGAGGCTTATGAAATAAATTGAAATTGTTAGATTCAAAGTTCCCTGAGGCAAATCTGTGATTAGTGATCAATGGGCAACTCCAGGGTCTGACAAGTGAGGCCAATGTTGAGGTGCCTTAAACTTGCATTTTCCCTAATAGCCAGCAGGGGGCGACTCCTCTGGTTGCAAAAAGAAGTCTGATTGTATAGAAGTCTATGAGAAAATGATCCTACTTCTCACTTGATTTATTACTTCAGTAAACATTGTAAACATGAGTTTATGGTCTCAATTTCTAGTTTCAAGTCTTCTACAATACAGCGTGATGTTCATTTAGTTAGTTATGGTCCCATTTAGAGTCAAATAGACCATAAAGCAGGGTACGCTTTAGCGCATGGCTACCTGTGATTGACAGGTCGTTACCAATGTGTTGTCCAGTCTGGGAGTTGTCCGTTTTTTCGCCTTACAACTTTAATCATTCACAGTGTGTTTCCAGTTCATGAAAGTTAATTATAACTTATTCAGTGTTTGGTTGTTCTTAGCTAACCTCTGGTGTCACTTCTGGTTGCAAAAAAAAACAACATGGGTCATGATGTCTAGGTCCACTTTTTATGTACAGTATAATCTATGATTGTGATATTGGGTTATACAAATAAAATACACTTGATATAAGCCATAAAACTAAAACAATCAGCTCAAAGATGGTTTAAAGTTTCATAGAGCTGAGAGAAACTGAAGTCAACTTACAATTTGTAACTACAAGTGACGCTTTTTACATTTACACATATTAATTTGATCCATAGTTAATATAAAAATATTGATTCATGCAGCTTTACCTACACAGTGTATTTCCCATAGAGGACCCAACCAAACTGCTGTTGTTGCTCCTGTAAAGATAAAACTATACTTTCTTTTATGCCATACTTTTCATTTTTTTCCCACAATTTGGCCAAAAATATAGAAGCTTTCATACTGTAAAGGTTATCATTACTGTACTGTGTCATTTGCCAACAGTTGACCAAAACTGAGATTTATCTATATAAAAACCTGAATTTTTGCTGCCCAGTAAAAGCTAAAAATTTTTGACATTGGTGGTGGTTTCACTGAATGGTGGCGTGATACAAACTTCACCCAGCCCCCTCTGAAATCTCAGCTCCGACTGCAGTCTTGGATCCACAGCTGCTGTCGGCCTCGAGCAGCCAACAGGAAGCAGAGCATTAATTTGTGTCTGACCCTGAAGGAAACCCGAGAGAGATGCCATTATCTGATGTATGGCACTACACCACACCAATCAGTGGCAAATAGGCCTCGGAGATCCAAAATACACCCCCAGAGCACTGATACAACCCTCAACTTGTGGTTTGAATTATTGTTTCTGTCTGCATTTTGATGTCTGCCATTCAGTGGCTAATAAGGAAAGACTACAGGGAAGCATAATTAAGTAAAAAATGACAGCCAAATGATACAAACATGCATCAAGTCATGTCGAATTAATTTCTGTTGCTGTTAATCATAGCTACTGTCTCAAACGACTACACATGCCCACATTTTAAACAGTAGTTGAAGAGGGGAAATAAATTGCGTACACACAAACTTCTGTGTTACAAAGATGCTGTAACTTGGAGCAAATCATTCACATAGGCAGGAAGTCTTGCAGTAATATATGAAGTGCTAGGAGGTGTTCTGCTGGAGTGTGTGGTCCATCCGGAGACAAACTATAAATCTCTATCCCATAATTGAGAATAGAGTGCACCTTGCTAGACTTTTGCCGCTGAACTGCTTCACCAAGAGCTGGAGCATGAAGAAGACGAGGAGGGAAGCCAGATAGTACTGGCTGCAGTTTGGCCTCTCCACTCTAACATGCTTATTCTGACTGTCTCTTCAGACTAGACTCACTAACACTGATTCAGATAATTTCATCAAATTAAGCTCCGTCTAATCTAATTTGCATGTCCACAACAGGGTATTTTTTTTTGTCAATTTCTTGAATTGCGAGTGAGGCAAAACTGTTCTGATGAGGAGCAGTAATTGGTGTGCAAGGGGGAGAAATAAGCTTCTAATGTGTTTCTTCCTTATTTCCATTTGCTGCCGGCAAGGTTCAGAATTAAGCATTTTTCTCTCCAGAGAGCAAATGGAGCAACTCAGTCAATAAAGATCGATAAAGAGCGTGCCATTTTCCTTTAGTTACTCACATGTGGGTGATTTTCCTCAGGCTGTGGAATGAGTGCCTCTCCAGCCTCTGCAGTGTCACGTCGACTGATATATATCTAAAAGACATACACAGAGTTTATACCAAATCTAAAGTACAAATTATATTTCTAACATCAGAATAACACAGTTTTTTTAACCATCTGTCTAAGAATGAAGGTCCTGTACAAGTGTGTAGGCGAAATATAAGATGTGCTTTTATAAATGAGTTTGAGTATGTGGCTAAAAATGATCCTACAGCCTGCAACTGTTTCCTGAATTTATCAACCCACCTTGCTTAAAGCTGGGTAATTTTACAGGAATGCACCCCACATATACATTACCCAGTCATCAGTCACTCTGCTCCCATTTGTT
This sequence comes from Pterois miles, assembly GCA_947000775.1. Lineage (NCBI taxonomy): Eukaryota > Metazoa > Chordata > Actinopteri > Perciformes > Scorpaenidae > Pterois > Pterois miles. The sequence goes on along the minus strand of CAMQGK010000634.1, from coordinate 24,585,902 downwards.
ATTACTTGGTAACAAGTATGCTCTTTAAATAAACCATGAGTTTAGCACTAGATCAACCTTAAAAATGACCAAAAAAAACCCAAATGTGTTTAGTTATTATAGGCAAATCTGACTAAATCTGACTGACATTTTGTTGGTTTTCTGTCATGCAGTCTATCATTTGAGCACTCGTGGCTTTTTGAGGCTTACAGAAAACTTCTCATCCACCTCCACCTCCCTTCATGCATGACTTGGACGCAGACGCCGGACTCAGCGGCTGGGGATCAAGTGTATATTTTACCTCTACACAGAGACTACACCTCTACTGGGAGTCCAAAATCACCACACACCCAAAACGCTCTGCTGGAATACCTAGTCAATGTCCAAGACCCGCTGCGGTTATAGGACCAACATTCCTATTGAAGGAACGCATTGGCGCTTCCAGCTGTGATTAGGAGCCAGCGGTGATACTAACCAGAGAGCATATCATCTGCTTGGGTGGGAGACAGAAAGGAAAGGGGGCAGGCGGTTTGGAGCTGGGAAAAGGTCTTCGCTTTTTAAGCAAAGCAGCTGAAAGGCAACAGGTGGATGAGAGCAACTGCAAAAGGTTGTGTTTGAATAGCAGTTAATGACAAGTGTACAAGTCTTGAATGGAATAATCCCACTGAGTAAAAGTACTCACATCCTTGATATGTTGACCATGTTGGCAAAGGCCTCTGTTGGCACGGATGATAGGCGGGTCTCAAAAAGCCATCTGGTTGAAAAATAAAGAAGAGTATTATAGTTCTCACAAACACATTTTAGTCCCAATGACCTCTAATGGCTTTTTGTCATTAGCAAGGCGTTCTTTGACATTTTTAAAGGATATTAGATATTTGGCAAATACACTTATTCGCTTTTTTGCAGAGAATCAGCTGAGAAGACCACTCTCACACCTGTAAGAAAATATGAAAATACGTACATACTAACCGGAGCCAGCAGCTGCTTAGCTTAGTTTAGTTTAGCATGAGTATGCCTACTGGAACAACCCAGAAGGCGTATAAATAGCACAATATTACACTAACATTCCTCATGTTATGAGGACCCATTTTAGGCTTTTTGCATGCAGTTTGTTGGTTGCTTTTCGCATGCCATTTGCATACCACACAACAATACTATGCAACATCCGCTGTTAAGTTAGGGCAGCAAAACTACTTAGGTTTAGAATTAGTAGCCTATGTAAACTAAACTAAATGAAATGCATACTGAAACAACGTAACATACACTGAGGACAGAAAACACAAAATGTGACAAACATCACTAACGTAAAACAAAACACCGGTCTCAAGCACGGGTCCCTAGCTACAAGTGTGTTCGTAGGACCCATCCACCTCCCCTACCATCCGCTATGATCAGTCTGTCTTTTTATTCTCCGTCACCAGCTCTGATCGTAGTATTGGCGCATTGTCGTGGCAAAAGTTGGTTACTAGCACCTCAATCATTAACGCATTAAACGTTGAAGCAAAATGTAGTAATGACATTTTGTGATTTTAGGGTATGTATTGTGCCAGACTATTTCCTGATCTGACTCTCTGCTGGTTGCCTGGCAATTGCTCTTGGCCAAGAAATAGTCAGCCCCACCAGACCTCGTAAAATGACAAATTGTTGGTTTCACGCATCAGTTTTTATACAGAATAAATTGAGATAGATATAACATGTTGGATGGTAATTTGAGGTGCTGACAGGTGGATTTTGTTACCATCGGACAGAACAAGGCTATAGCTTTTTCCTCCTGTTACAAGTCTTTAAGCTAAGCTGTCTCCTCGCTATAGCTTATATTTAGCGTAGCGATATGAGTGTTAGCAATATTCCCATCTAACTCAAAAAGTTAAAATAAATAAATAAATAACGTATTTCCTAAAATGACAACAAGGCTAAAATCTTGCACCTGGAAATTTCCAGAGTATAATAACATTCATGTGGTATTGTGGAAACACTCACGGTTCTCTTTGCAATGAAAGCGATTCTTTTATATATTGATAGTTTTTGTCTTTACAATTGTCCAATAACTTGACAGGAAGAGACCTAAAGGTAAGAGAGAGACAAGGGGAAAGACAGATAAAGGCCCCACATTAATCACATGAAAGGTTTCTTTGAAGTAAATGGTGAAACAGACCCCTCTACTCTAGGAACATGGGGAAAAACAAAGACTTGGATCCGACTGAACCTGAGCTGGCAGCCAAATCAAACAATGTCTGGGTCTGTTTAGGACAATGCTTCAGAAAGTAAGGTTAGGACCTGTGTGGGATAGCCTACACAGAATAAAACGGACCAGCCCTGCTCAGGACATTAGTACCCAATGTTACAGTTCACTGTAAAATCAAGGGTTACGATATGTTAAAAATATTTAGAATCTAATTCTTGTTCTTAAATTTTACCCACAAGTCAAACCTTCAAGCTTGTTACTGTTTTTTTAGTAAAAAGTTTTTTTGAAAAAGAATTCAAAAAATACTTCAGAAAGAGAAGTAGTTTGTGTATACTTGTATACTTATACTTGTATACGATTGTATTCACTCTTCAAAAATCATAAAGTGGTGTTCATTTATGAAGATTATCCAGCTGAACAAAACATGTATCATAAACATTTGTTTGCCTCAGAATTTATTTTATACAATAATCCAAAATCGAATGGAAAAATCCTTTTTTAAATTTGTTTTCTTTTTTTCAGAGTGATGCTAACTTCCTGGCTGGCCTGCAAAAATACATCATCCCTGTCAAACTCTATAGTAAAGAGATGATTGGCTTAGCTTAGCATAAAGACTAAAAGCAGGGGGAAACAGCTAGCCTGGCTATGTTAAAAAAAAATTCCATCTACCACATGGTTTTTGTATGGATTGAGTAAATGTGATGCAACATGTTAATTATTGAGCATTAGAGGTAGGGGATATTGTTACCTTTGAACGGAGCAAGCTGGCTGTTTGGCCCTGTTTCAAGTCTTTGTAGCCTACCGGCTGCTGGTTGTAAATTCGTATTTAGCATACTGAAATGAGGGCGATATTGATCTTACTCCTGATAACATAAACAAATAAACGTATCTCCCAAAATGTCTAACTTACGGTCATGTCTAGAAGGTAACCCGCAAATTGCAATAACATGCAAAAACTTGCAAAAACTCATATCCACTTTTAACTAGCTAGTCAGAATGTGTTGTTTGTTTCATGTGATCTTCCTGCAGTTATGAAGGATTTGGGAATCACAAAGCATAGTATAGAAATAGATTAAGATGGTAGTGACATGTTGATGTCATGTTATACTCGAGGGCCACCCTGCTTATAGTAGGGTGCACATTCAGAGTTTGTTCCACTGCATCCTGTCTCAGCTGGTAACAGTGTATGTATCCGTTTGGAAACAGGTTAAAAGACGACTCGGCCAAAGCCACCATCTTCATGCACCTTCCGTTCATCAGGGGAACAATAGACTAATTCAGAGGCTGAGATCTGGCCCAGTCTGAATCAGTCACACGGGAGCACAGCACCCTGCATGTGCTCTGACAAACTCAAACAAACAGAGCGACATAGAGCAGACCCTGACACCAAACACCCCCATCAGAACCGCGCTGTTTCATGACCGTGCTCAAACCCAAATAACCAGCACACAATTTTTCTGAGGAGCGCAGCGAGAAGACCAATGAGCCCATCTCGGAGTCTCGAGGAGAAAATTACTACCCCAATTTGTCATTTTGGATAGAAACCCGAGAAAACAAACAGGTTGGGAATTGAGTTTGAAGTGGGGAGAAGCCACACAATTCATAATATTGCCAGTGTTGGATTGACAACATAGCTGTGTTTACTCAGTGGGCTCTGTCTCATTTTGATTCATAATGGTCTGTGGTGACTGGTTGAGAGGGCCACTTATATATTCTGCTGCATATTCAACCTCCAGTGTAATTCAATGTAAGATCCCATCATGTAGAAATGTTGTCTAAAAATAAAAAAACACACTCTTTAACGCTTGGATAGGCCCTACAAAGGTACTTTTTTACTTCATTTTTCTGTTCTGATTTTATGTGTTAGGAAGAAAAAGAAAGTGGTTAGGACAGGTGGTGGACAATGATTTACCTTTCAGTTTATACTTTCTATCTTTACCAGAGATTACATTTGTTTTCTCATAAATACATGAGATATTTTTTGCAGAATGTGAAGTAACAGTAACAATTTCCATTACATGATCCATCGGTACAAATTAATAGCTGGGAAACTGTCAGTATTTCCAGTAATCTCAGCTACAGCTCATCATGTTCACCGTCCCACTTCTCATTTTACAATTAATCCCAGTGCTCATCTGTTACCATTCAAGGAACGGCATTAGGATTTCACTCTTTCAGTCAGTTTTATTAGACGAGAGGTCGAGGGACGACGAATATAACGAGTTATCACATGTTCAAACTCCGATCCAAAAATTCTGAGGTTTTTGACAGACTGGAACTGCCGTGTTTTTCCCCTTGAAGTCTTTTTTCCTCTTAATTATTCTCAAATGGAACTCCCCGGGTGTTTGAGAAATGTGCTGTAAAAGGTAAATATTGTATTTGAATGCATCGTCCAGACGCAGTCAGGAGTCACGCTACGCAGGCTTTTAAGCGTGTCTGTGCTTTCCTTTCCACCACTCTGACTCCCAGTGACACATGGAGTAACCTGCACAAGTAGGCTACACACACACACACACACACACACACAAACACACACACACACACAGGACTCCAATCTCTAAGTATCCACATATGCACACTCAGACACGCACAGACGTCTGCTTTGCATTCACATTTTGTTTTGTGAATAGAACATTTTCTCCACAATTATGTTTAACCAAAGCTCATGTTAATAAAAGCAACATTTTCAATCTTCATTTGATTGTATTGATGAAGTAGGATTTTAAAAGCAATTTGGCAGCACAAATGTTTCAAAAGGAATAGTTTTGGCAATCTAATGCAAGCTAAGTTCATATTTAAGAGACAGATCTAAGAGTGGTATGGAGCTTCTCATATAACTCTGGAAGTAGGTAATATTTCCCAAAATGTTGAACTTTTTGTCCTATTTGAATTACGCACCAAAGTCGAGAGTTATCAGGCTGTTAAATAGCTGTCGTCAGTTGCCATAAGCACCATAGATGTGGGTTATTAGTGCCCTATTAAACCTACTATGTTGTAAAAGTTCAAGTGAAACTTAAAAGCTGTGTTGTGTTGTAATGTTCTAACATGTAAAACTGAATGAAACGTCTCCTTTAGGTTTAGGCAACAAAAACACATAGTTTCAGGAAAAACATTGTGTTTTGGGTTCAAATAAGTACTAACACAAGGATATCCACCCTTGATGGAGTGCTACGCTGTCTATACTACAGCACCTGACTTCTACTTCTGCTCCTGTCATAATTACTACAGTCACTAGAGGTCGCTGTCATGGTCTTTCGGTGATCTACCATGTGAATAGGTGATAAAGCCTACTAATGGGTGCAGTAGGCCCCTATTGACCCACATCTATGGGGCTTACAGCAACTAATAACACCTATTTGTTAATGTGACAACAGAATGATTTGACCCAAAGCTGAGGTTCTGTCACATAAAATTTAAGTTGAATTTTGACCCTGCCAAAACAAAGCCAAGTAGGGGAGACCGGGGACAATTGTCAGAAATGAGACAGAGCCATGAAACTCATTATGTACACTGCCTGTGATGATCCCTCTCTCCCTGTCAAAGGACAAACTGATGTCTCATACTTGTCGAAGTTTTTCTGTTTAGGTATGAAAGTAATTAATAGCTTAATGTATATCAAAGTGTTTTAACTACATCTATATTCTTGGTAGTTTATTGGTCCCTGGTATTTATATTGAAGTATTACATATATTGTTACGGTCACCCCTGCACGTGGAGGCTGATGCAACATTTGACTTATGATGTCTCAATCAATATTGTGACTCATTGCTTGTAAAAACACTGATGACTGTTAACAAATACAACACAAATACAAGTTGCCTACATAAAAAAATATCCAAATAGTTCAAGAGGTTTTTGAGCAATGACATTGAAACCAAAAATTGTTACAACTGACCCTGGTCTCCCCTATTTATCTATCTATCTATCTATTACCTTAGTAAGTGGCTAAAATCTTGGCCTGGCTTGAGTCAGTCAGACTAAACCACACTGGCCTGACCAATAGGGCAACAGGGTCATTCATTCCTCCCTGTGTGTACAACAAAATCAAACTCCCTCACGCCTCATTTGCTCGAGCATGCCGCTCAATACAAACAGTCTATTTTGGGCGTATTTGGCAGATATTTTTTATCAGGAATGATGACAAGCCAGTGCTTGGTGGCATGCTTCCATGCCTCTTCATCCTCCTGGAGGGCTCTGGGTAAACTCTGGGCAGGAATGTGAGGAAATGGCAGGGCACATTGGGGGCACATGGTCAAGTGAATTGGAGCAGTGATCGGGATATAATGTTATGTGATGGGTGCTGTTGGAGGCGATGCAAAGCGATGTTTGGGATTTTAGGGATGTTCATTAGAGGGCCCTCCATCAGTGCTTTTGAGGAATTTTGTGTAAGAGAAACAGTGAGAGAGAGCACCAAACAGGCTGTTTCCACAAGAACATCACCAAAAGTTCAGTTTAAAGGTTACAATATAACAGTGCCATCTGATTTATCACTGGTTTAAATGGAAATACCATTTCTAACTCATCCAGCTCTATGTTTCCACACATGTCTCGGAGTCCCTTTGAAGGTCACATGTTTCCATCACTCAAGGCCATGGCAATCTGGTCGCTCTCACTCTGTTGCATAATTTTTGCCCGTACTTAAGCAATTTAGGAAGTGTAAAAGCCCCGCTACATTTTTCAGAGGTGACCTTGACACATGACATCATGTCGGCTCCCAGGATTCTTGACAGATTATTTTTTTTACATTTCTGCTGGTTTAACTGTCACAACGAACATAGCCTCTTCTCCACTGTAATGATGACAAGGTTTATTTTTATACGTTTTATTTTGGATTTATCATGCATGTAGTACATGGGAAAAAGAAGGTGTAAAACCTTGTTTACAACTTGTTGCTTTCCTCCTTTTTACATTGTATCTCACTGTAACTTGAATATGTTTGGATTTGGGGTGTTTGTTGGACAAAATAAGCAATTTGAAGATGCCATATTGGGCTCTCAGAAATTACACGAGGGATCACAATTTTCTGACAAAGACTGCTTTTTCTTGAAAAGGACAATGGGCATACTCCACTACATTTAGCCGTGTGCAGTGATCCTCAAAGTGGTCCAGGGACCACAGGGGTTGTGCTGTATCATTAAAAAGTACATATCTAGAGGTGAGACCAGTGGCACCATTAAAACAAAGGATATTGTGTCCATTACTCCCACTTGGGTTAGCTTTGGACCAATAGAAACTCTGATATGATTGTTACACAGCAATAAGTTCATTATTTTAAAGTTGAAGCACTCACTGAAAGTCAGCTTCTGGATTCGTTAGGACTATGCCCATCTTGCTACTGTTCATTTTCTGAAATCTTTTAAGATCAACTGAACTGTAGGCTATAAATGCTGTGAAGTTGAGTCCAAATGCAATCTGAATGAACTCACCCGCTGTATATAAATTATATTAACATTCAATAACACTGCAAATGTGTGTCAAATGTTGGCTTTTAGAGAATTAGCACACTGCTACTGTCTAACATGAGAGAAATAATAGTTGAAGCTGAATGAATAAATGTGAGCAGGTAAGCTTGTTGTTTTTTCTAAACTTTCAGAAAATGCAATAAAAAGATATAGTGAACTCTCAGCCCAAACACTGAACAGCATCCTTCTTTGTTTTCAAAACTGTCTTGTGCGTGTCTGCAGTACGGACTACATGCAGGACCCTGAAATGCTGAAATTTTGTTCACCCTGCAACCCTCTACTGAACTGGACATTATTGCTCCCTCATGCTACCCTCATACCTTAAACACAGTAAATCTACAACTAACAATTAGGGACAATTGTTAAGGTGTTTTGTGTACATTAGTAATGGTAATAAAAGTCTGATAAAACTCAAATCACAACTGAACCAAAATACAGAAACTATATATTTGAGAAATTTAGGCTGTCTTTTAAACCTTTTCAGTGACTTGTACCTGCTTTAGTTTTTGTTATAATGATGGGATAATGTTTTTATATACAGTAATATAATGATATGGTTCATATTAATTAATTACAGTCATTAAAACGTATTTCCCATTATGAAATATTTCTAACTTTGGTGTTCCTTTAATACATTCAAAGATGGGCTACACTTCACACCAAATAGCCTACAAGCCCCACTGACTGGAGCATAGCTTGTTAGTCACTGAAAATAATACCTTAAAATGGAATAACCACTTTACATCACAGACAGCCTCAAAGTCCCTCTGGGAGCACTTTAAAGGAATATTCATGATATTATAATGATTTTTTTGGTTCCTTGGGGTTAAGAGCACTTTACATTCAAAATGCGTGAAAAAACAGCAGAATCACTTTCACAGATGTACGCCTACTTACAGTGTCTCCGTGCTGGCTGGAAACCTGGGGAGAATATCAATGTCAAAGCAGGAGATGGTGTGAGTCTTCCACTCGGAGCACTCGCACACTGCAGGGCAGGAGTCAGCCTCCGACGAGGCGCTGATAGGGAGAGCCACCAGCGTAAACAACGCACAGGTTAGCACCTGCATGATGGAGTCGGCGCAAAATATCCCCAGACTGACTTTGGTATTCCTTGACAGTCCTGTTGGTGTCCACAACAGCACGGATCTATCAATTTAAGTAAACCAGTGTAAGTCTACGCTGTTTGTTTTTGGTGTATAATCCCCAGGTAGGGACAGTGGAGCTGCTCAGGGCCCCTGGAGTGCCAGTGAGGTTGTGAAGGTGGGGATGCTGGAGGACGGACAGCAGCTCTGTGGTGGGTTTGGAGGTGGTCTTCTTCAACTTGAGGGGAGGGTGGACTTCTGGGACACTCTTGTGTTAGACTCGAGAATAGTTTGTCTTTCTTTTTCCCCCTGAAACGTGCAATTTATTGTGCTCAGTCCTGTAGCCTATACAGTAAATAGTACAGTATATTTTTATAAGTCCATCGATTTATAGACTCACAAAAAAGACCGTGTGCTATTAGTATACTGGTTCTGTGCTTTCAGTTTACTTTATATGTACCTATCAGAGATATACTTAAAATTATACTTGGCTTAAACCAATTAATATACAGAAAAGTGTACTTGGCAAGTATACAGAAAAGTCCTAGTATATTTGGCTTTTACTGAAAAGCATATAGAAAATTATCAATACTTAGGTACTCCTTTGGTATTGATGACTTTAAAAATATTGCGAGTAAAATTACAGAAATATAAACGTATTAAACTTCTACTTATAAAACACATTTAGCTGCTACTTATAAAAATACAGCAAGATGCAGTATTTGTGACGGTAAAGTGCCTCACACAGCAACAGGAAAGTTATTAGGCTTATTATATAATCATAGTATTTGCATAAAATACTGGACTACACTTAGTGGCACAAACATTTGTGTTTAACTGTACTTATAATTTCTTTTGTCATGAAATTATTGTTATTAATGGTCGGTATTTTTCATGTGACTTGCCTTTGAGTGTAATGATCTTTTTTTAACTCTTAAAATTAACTTTATTTTGAAAAATCACTAAAACTGTGACAAAAACTTATCCCTAAATCGATTTATGACCCAATAACGTTATACAGTATATGGCCTATGAGTAATCCCATATAGTCGCGTAACATTAACCGTCCATTTCAATATCTAGTACATTAAATATGTACTAGATATTGAAATATTTAATGTATCTAGTTTATTCTATGATAAAAGCTTATATTTTTATTTTTTCTTATTAATATTTATTTGCCTTTCCTATTTTCGTATCTTCTCTAACTGACGAGCGGCAACACTGGCGCTAACACATACCTTTGGACAATGTAGTTCACAATAATAAATTCCCTCACTGCTCCATTGTGGGCAGCATACATTTCCCGGCTTCCTTTGGGGCCGCCGTGGTTTGTTGTATTTCCTGCTCAGACGCGGCGAGTTTAAGTTGTCTTAGCACGGAAAAGCTGAGAGTTGTCTTTCGCTTAACTATCACTCGAAAAGCGAAAAACTAACGAAATTTGTGCAACGTTTTTATAGCGGTAGCATTTATTTCCGTTGTTTCCGCTGGACATATGAAGTGTTTTGCAGTCTTTACGGTGTCACAAGGCAAAAATAGTTGGCTAGCGTCGGGTTAGCTAGCTAACGCTCATAGTAGTTAGCTACCACTTGTTGCTAGCCAGGAGGAGCATCACCCTCAACAATGCTCAGCACAGTGATTGATTGGGAAGAGGGCAGTTTGAATTGTCGTGTTTTGCTGGTCAGATAGCTTTCTGTCTCCACGGGCTGTTAAGGTAACGATGACGAAAGTCCCATTTCTGCTAGCTATGGCAAAAGTATATATTGAGAAAGAAGTTCAAGTGGCAATCTTGAAGATTTACGTTTAAATAAATAAGTCACTGTTTATCGCCGAATGATGTAGCCAACACGTTGAGCCTAAGGCCCACGTAAGTACTGCAATATTTAGATATTTGCAGTATTATGAAATGGGTGACTGTCTGTGGTAACATGCCTTGAGAAAAAGGCTGTATAACAGTACCACTTTAACAAAACAGCCCATTTTGTTCCTTAATGTCATTAACGTTGCAGTTAACAGTTAGGGTTTTCCGCAGTCGAAACTAGTGCTGGTCACTAATCTTCAGGTTTTACCTAGTCAGGCGTTTTTTGTCGCCTCCACTGTAAGCCTGTCCCAAACTATGGAGTCATCCAGTGAGTCGGATTCATATGACAGGCACAGGCCTCGGGGGCGTGAAGCCCACCGCAGACCTGGACGGGACACAGCCAGTGGAGGTGGTGGTCGAGCAGCAGACATCTCCGAGAAGATCAGCACACTGGCAGACACATTAAAGGTACTCTGCTCTGCCTCCACCATAATTCAAATTGTACAGTACATCAGCTCACTTATAATATATTTGTTTTTTTATAGCTTGCATTGCATTTTTCCTCAATAATTCTTAATTAAAACCTGCTTTTCTCTGGCAGGACACCAGTAGGAACTTGACCAAAGTAGACCGGATGCTGGGCCATTACAGGGAGCATACAGATGATCAGGCTGAAGCCATGGCACTGGTCAGACACCTGTTCTATTAATCATGATTCATTATGATCTTTTCACACCTTAAAGATGGTGCTTTGACATTGGCCTTTCCATTGCACATATGCAGGGTTCCTATGCAGTATGGAAATTGATTTTAGTAATTTCCAGGTCTGGATAAGTACGGAAAAAAGAGAGTAAAGTATGGTATAAAAAAACTGTTTCCAGACTGTTGCCCCTATTCTGTTTTTAAGATATAAAATTCAGATTTTTCATAAATAAATTGATCATTACAAACAGTGTATTTCATGGTGTTTGGTGTTTGAGCCAAATTCTTACTACTGTGTATGAGCATGTGGGCCAGAGCGAGTCTGATGCCATCGAAAGCAAGGTTAGAAGTAGGCAATGGTGTGTGACTGAATGCACACTCCTTCGTAGAGCTGTCTCTATGCCTGTATGTCACAGCCAAGGCTGATGTGTTCATATAGGTGAACCACGTAATTGCCTAGGGTGGCACTCTGGCAAAGGTGGCAAATTGTGGGCCAATTATTTATTATGAGCATAACGTCAATAATAAAAAGTAACCCAAACCTGCAGGAAGACAGCGCTGAGCAGAATGCTGCCTGTCAGACTGGGCCAATGTTGTACCTTTGATATCAAGGGGGATACGAGTGGCCTGTAATTGGATTGATTGTCATTTTGGTTGAAATCTGATTGGCTCAGTCATGTATATCATGAACATGATGAACTGTGACTGGTCTTCTTTTGATTCAGTGCAGTGGTGACATGCTTATACCAAATGAGGAGGTGTCATCCACTATGAAGTGTCTTGAAGATCTTCAGCATCATCAGATGTTCTTTATACCACTAAAGCTGTAGTAAAGTTAAAGTTACTGCCCCAAATTTTTCAGCTGGCACCCTACGGCCACTCACATAAAAGACCTGCACCTCTCAGTCCTAGCATGGATTTCTGTCCCTGTCACCAATAGAGGGGCAGCATAATTGTTTTTTTTTTTTACCTGAAGCAGCATTGTGAGATGCTTGACAGTGGAATGTCATCAAACTTTCATCAAACATGTTGTATCACAAAAATACTTGTATGCTTATTGGAGCTATTTTGAATAAATTAGTGGAGTTTGACAAAATGGAGCTTTTTTCCCAATAGTTTTGGGAATGTGGCAGCAACCTTTATTTCTCCTTCTCCTTATCTCATTGGGGATGTGATTTGTTTTATGTATTTTTTTTCTAGATACCTACTGGATACTTTTTTTTACCAGTTCTTTTTTTGTCTTAATGGTATTAAACAATTTTCTGTTTTCTCAGTTTATTTTATCTTAGATTTTTTTTTTTTTTTTTTTTTTATTCGCCAGCTCAGGGACAATCTAGAGGAGTCGATCAGTCAGCTGCAGTCCCAGAGGTTGAGCAGATCCAATGGGGCTCGGAATGCGTCAGCTTCGGCCTCCCCCCTGCACACCAGTGACCTAGAGGGTGACTCGGGATCAGGTATGGAGTTATAGAAAGGATTTCGCTGGCAGCTGTCATCTCACTGTAGTATTAGCTCTGGATCATTTGCAAAGAGATGACTCATAAAGGCTGATAACCCAGAAATAATGTACAAAAATGACAACAAACATGAAAAGAACATCTTGAAAATTTTGTGCAGTGAGTTTGGATTTGGTTTTCCGGCTCCTGCTTTAACACTTTGTAACATAGGTGCATCCATAATTTTAGATGGCCGACGTTTCTACCCTACTTCTCCACTGCGGGACTATACAAGCACTCCAGGAAGGAGACGGAGGTCTCACTCTGCCAGCGTTCGCTTCAAGGATGCCAGCCTGACAGGAGAGGATGTAAGGACTGGAGTCAAACACACTACCAATCAGTGCCACTTGTTAGTGTCATGTAGTGTCAGAAATTTTCCACAAGAGGGTGCACTGAGTCACGAACATTGATTTAAAATATGTAATGCTAATGAAGAAGCTTGATAAGATATTATTCAAACGAGATACCATACATATTAGCATTTATGCCTATAGTGTGTTTAGGAGTCCCTGATATTTTGATTCTGTTCTCCACAGTGGTAGCAATACATGTGTATCTCCCCAAAGGCAAAGATAGCCAATTTTTGCTATGTTTTGCTTGTGTGTAATGTTTTGTATTCTGTATTTGTCTGTGGCTGTCCCATATAGATTCACACTTTGCACCAGTCCTTGAGGGATCTGCGTTGTGACCAGCATAGACTGTCTGATGACCTGGATAGAGAAATCCTCAGGAGAAATAGGTATCTGAAAGGACAGGCAAAGTCTGAAAATCAAAACAGTAAACTTGAGTTTTTTTTTCCACATAGCACATTGGCTACAGTAGTACACAACTGAATTTACCAGTCATTTTTTTATAGGACAAGGTGATTTTTAGAACTGAGTTGAACCTCAAATGGCATTTTGTTACCTGCCATAGTAACTAGTAGTATTAATAATAATAAATAATTTAAATTGTATAGCACCTTTCAAAGCTTAATTACAATGTGCTTCACAACAGCAAAATAAAAACAATCCAATAAAATGGCAATCAAATAAAAGCTTTATAAAAAAAAGTAAGGACAAAAAAGTAAGAATAAACTAAAATGAAGTATTCAATAAGATATTTTAATAACACAATAGAATTGATTATTAGACATACACAGCAAGGCATTAATTAAGTAAAAGGGCATTTTAAAAAGTGTTTTTTTTATTCAAAAAGAGATTTAAAAGAGGAAAAAGATATAGCTAAATTGTCTCTCGAGCCACAAAAAACCCACAATTTTTGCCAATTTGTCACTGCCACATTTAAAAAGCAAATAAAATGCTAACAACTGGTGACAATTAACATGCACACTAAAAATGTTTATACTCATATGTTTGCCTTGAAGTCAGAAAAGACAACTAATTCATTAGAACAGGCTTTATTTTTAAATTATTTAGTAACCAGATTAATCAATGTTTAAAGAGTGCTCCTTTCTAGGGGTTGATTAAAAAAATGTAACATTAAATGATTGTGGTTTCTATAGTCTGCATCTGCATTGAATTCATTTTTGCTATGCTCTTATGCTATTTAATTTTTTTTGCTTTAAAACAGGTTTGAATGTTTGGATAAGGCTTTACAAATTTAGTACAAGCTGATATAGTAATCCACGCAATGTGCAAGGGACCTCTTATACAGTGTCTTGTTTATGTCTTCCTGCATAAAAATGACTCTGCATTATTTTCTACACTAACTGAGACCTGAGCTCTGACTGATATCTACTGTGCATAAAAAGTTTTTGCTTGGGCTCTGAAAACAAATTCATGGTTTTCAGGTCTTTGAAATCTCCTTGATGAGAAAGTGATAAAAGTGTCATTGACGGCACTGGAAAATCAAAAGTCAGCAGGTCTTTCTTTCAACATGCATTAGAATTTGACATTTTCAGGTTATTAAAAAATCTCCCCTCCCTGGCGCTGCTGACCAGACTGAATTGATCCACTATATTTCAACATCTGAAGCTAGATGATTATTTTTAGTGGTGTTGCATTATGCATTCACATTTTGATCAATGATGTCCTGGGAAAGGATTTTTCAAAACGATAGAGACGTCTGAATAGTGAATTTTGTCTGCTTTTTATAGGTGTGACATTGACACCAGGCGAGCGATGGAGAGCCTCACAGAGCACATGACAGCTTCCCAGAGACCGGCCTCAGTGAGTTGTAGCTGAGCATTTCCCCACCAGTACTTCAAGTGTGTTTTTTTGCTTTGTGGACTTGATTTTAAGGGGATAGTTTTGATTTTTTTTTTTTTTTTTTTTTGAGTAAGGTTGTATGAGGTACGTACTTATCCATAGGCAGTGTATTACCTACAGTAGATGACGGTCGGCATGCCCTCGGTTTGGAGAAACAGACAGGAGTACCAGCATGGCAGTAAAGCAGTGCACTGCTATGGACGGGGGGCAGCAGCAAAATGTATAATAGACACCCGAAAGAGGCTTGCCTAACAAAAATTGATATCCCTTTAAGTGTATGCTATATTTGAATATTATCACCGCTTTACCTCACTGTCAGAAGCCCTTTCCGACAGGGAAGTAAAGCTGTTATCTATGCTCTCATCACAGCCACAAGACTCTTCTAACAAACCAGTAATTTTACCTTGCAGAATGTGGGAGTTGCTGGTCTAATGCTGCCTCGATTGGCTAGTTTATTTGTGTTATTGTGTGATTTTGTTTAATCCAAACTTACCCTTGAAAACACCAAAGTCAAACAATAACACAAACCCTACAAACCAAATGAGGCAGTGGTAGACCAGTAACTCCCATGTTCGAGATAAAATTACTTTGCATCTGTGCCAGTTCTCTACTGCCATCGCATCAACACATATACATCACATCACAGTTATTGATGAATTAAAGCTGTTGTATAAAGCATGCAATATGCAAATATTTTAGTTTTTTGAACAGAAAACAGCTACCAAAAATGTCCTCTTTTGCTGTTGGAAGAGAAGTCTAACTTTAAGCAAATATTTTAGTATAATTTCCAGGCACATGGCCCCTCACCGCACCATCACTACTGTGACAAATACGCTGCTCCAACATGTTTAACATTTTTTATCTTGTCAAGATAAAGGTGTTAACTGTCGTTTACAGGTGCGTGTGATGTTTCCTGATTAGACAGGGAGTTCTTGCATCATGAATGTCATACTTCCAGTCAGTTCTAAAAGATATTCTGTTGTCACCCTACGTTTTTAATTTCCCGTTTTCTCATTTATCATATCCTGCTGCCATCCCTGCACCGGAGATGTTTGCGTGACCTCAGGCGTCCTCCGTCTCACTATCTGCAGGTGTCATCTCGTGTTGAGCGGCGTCTGCAGGAGCTGGAGAGGGAGATGCACACTGAGCAAAGTAGCGTGGAGAGAGAGAGAAGGCCTGATCAACGGGTGGCCATGTCTGACGAACTGCAGGAGGTGACACTCAAATCCACCACTCATCTGCTGTTATCAGCGCCAACACGTCACCATTGACGCTCTCATGTTCTCTCACATTCAAAGGCGAAAATTACAACATGAAGGCACATAATCCAATGGAGGGATGTGGGCAGGACAAGATGGAACATAACAATACTTAATTTTAACTTTTATTTATTAATTATTCAGAGACAACACACATTAATTAACATCAAAAGGCTAATTTTCATTTGCAGTCTCTGAAGATTAATGATATAATGAAGAAACAAGTCATACAAAACAACGTCATAGTACAGAGAAGAGGATATGGCATAAATGAAAGGAAACAATGTGAAAATCAATACAGACCAGACACATAGGCACATATGTATGACAACTTGAGAACTTTACAACAGACTCATCTAAACACTTATAAAGAATAAAGCGGGCAAACAAGTCAATTTTATTTGTATAGCCCAAAATCACAATTTTGCCTGAGAGGGCTTCAGAGTCTGTACAAGATACGACACCCTCTGTCCTTTCCAATAATACCCTCTCATCAGGTACTACCACAGAGGAAGTTATGAGTACTTTACCAGATGTTTATAATTTGTGTTGGCCTGTGGACAGATTTTGTCACTGCGATAGCATTACAACTGTGTATGATGCAGTCGCAAACCTTATAGGTGTATAGTTGAGATCAAAATGAAGGCCAGATTCTAAGATGAGTGTAGCCTGAGCAAGGGCAGCGGAAGTAGCAAGTGGGAAAAGGGTCATTGGCCGTGGTTGGATTTGGCGTCGCAGCTTCTATGATCCCATCGCGATATGATCTCTGGTTATTTCTGTGTTCACAAGTGTTGTCCAGAGCAGAAAGGGGGATCACAGATCAGTTCATACCCCAGTTTAGGAGTCACGGTTTGGTGTGAATTCTGTACAGCGGGGAAAAAAAACAAATGCATAAGGATACGTTGCGATTCATTTGTTTTGAAGAGACTGTAGTACAGGTGGACACTGTCGCCTCACAGCAAGAGGGTCACAGGTTCGAATCTTGCGGACCTTTTGTGTGGACTTTGCAGCTTCTCCGGCTTCTTCCCGCAGTTCAAAGACATGCAGGTTAATTGATGACTCTAAGGTGTGAATGGTTGTCTTTCTCTATGTGTCCTCCCCATGTGGACTGACAACCTGGCCAGAGTGTACCCCGCCTTCGCCCAATGCCAGCTGGGATTGGCTCCAGCCCCACCACAACCCCTAACGGGATAAGCAGTTGCAGATAGATGGTAGTACAAGTGTCAGACACAATCCTGCTGGGGACTAAGGTAGCATTTAGCCCACTGGCATTTTTGGTAAACTATTTTCATTATAAAAATAAGGCACATTTCAATCTCTTCTGTATTACACCGAACAAATACTTTCCCAAAGGCAACAGCTCCCAATAGGTTATAACACTGAAAAGCATCTCTTATGCTATGAAATTGAGAGTGCTAAATGAATCACTCCTGTTGATCAGAACATCTGGGTGATGTCATCAAATGCTTGTTAGCACGTCTGATGTGTTTCATTTCACATACTCTTCAACTGTGGAGCAACACCGACACACCATCCTTGTCTTAAGATAAGATAAGATGAACCTTTATTGTCTTGTACACAATTCTCCCTCTGATGCTGTTGAAGCTGACCAGGAACCTTCAGGCGGGTGTTTCAGCTCTGGCATTTCACTTGTGCTTGTCATACTGCAACTCGCTTCCGGGGCGTAACTTGTGCCTGTTAACTTTTTGTTCCACATTATATGCAGCCATTTACATACTGTGTATTTGGCCTGCAGCTGTGAGCACCGTACCGTGACCAGGTATAGTGGCGGTTCGGCACAAATACACAAACCATTAAAGCCCTACAGAGAATGTTAAAAAAAAATCTCCAAATTTCTCCACACTTCCCGGGTTACTGTGTCCTACTGGTTTTCTCTCTAATGCGCTGCAGGCCTCCCTTGTTTGTGAAAGCAGCATCCCCACCGTGTCACCTAGCCCGTTTGCTCTGCTTATGATACTATAAAGCTCACCTAAGCAATTACGTTGCTGCAGTGCAAATGGTTGCTAAGCAAGCAGTTGCTACTTTTCAGCATTTCATGCCAATTGTTTTTTTTTTTTTTTTTTTTTTTTGCATTTGTCTTGAAGCATTAATAGCTGAGAAAGCTCTGTCATTAGGTGCACTTTAGTGATGTAGACTCAAAGCACTCAAAGTCAATAGATGCCCACAGCCACGGTAAAGAAGACATTATCTTATATTATTGCTCTATTTCATTGCTACTTTCCATTTAGCCACACAGATCACCCATATTATACATCATCAGCATAATGTTAACTCATTTTTGAAATAACACCACCATTTATTTCTCAGTTACTGGTTTTGAGGACAGCGTTTTGTAGAAGCTAATCAGTGTCTTTGGTATCGTATCCTCTTAGAGTCTCTCATGCAGTTTATTAGTACACCACAGAGGGGCACTGTGTAGCTGTATCCAGACTGATTACCTTTTTAGTGAGCTAGACTTTTCACCACACTGTGTAATGATAGTAGCTTCCAATTCATTTGCATCCCTCTCCTCTGTAGTGCCCTAATGGGACACCAGCAGGGCCCAGGGCGATGGGAAATAATGCATTTGTCCAAAAATTAAGGGTAAATAAACAAGCATGAGGACATGAAGAGGAAAATAATCTCTTTTACTACTAAAGAGCAGGAGAGGAGGGAGAGCAGAGGGCACATTTATCCCCACCGATGGGCCCGCTGTGATGTGAATCAAATAGATGATGAGTCACTTGGGTAGATGTTATTGTTAGCAGCCGGTAATTCATCATCACAGCCCGCTCAGAAAGAGTGGGATTGAGTGGGATCTAAGCTCTTGTACAAATCCGCCATGATGCCAGTATCTTGTTCCAAGAAGATGAGATTTGGGGGGGGCATGATGCAATAGCACCTCTCATGTTGCATTCTTACACTACTCTTATCTATTTGCTCTTATAATGATACATGCTGTGTCCTGTGTTATTGTGTTTTATAGACTTCAGGGAGACGCCTCGTTCGAGCCCATGAGAGAGAGGAGGCTGTTACAGCCAGGCTTCTGAAAGCAGACCAGGAGAAATCCAAGGTGAATAGATTTAGTCTCCAAGGAGTGTTTTGTATTAAAAAAGTAAAAACCTTTGGTAGATTATGATTTTTTGTGCTGTGAAAGTTTGCCTTATAAAAGTTCCTGCATCATTTTACTGAAGTAGTAGTTTGTATTTATATTTTTATGCGCGCTGTCAAAGTTAACGCGATGTCGTGTCAATACAAATTGGTTTTCATTCCATTTTAAGGAATCCATTAGTACCTACCATGTCATACTAGCTTGTCAAGGAGGCGGCTAAATAATGCTCCAAACTTATGCTAAATTTTGGTGAGGAAAGACTGGCATAGCCATTTTCAAAGGTGACCCTTGACTTCTGACCTCAAGATGTATGAATGTAAATGGGTTCTCTGGGTACCCACAAGTCTCCCCTTTACAGACATGCCCACTTTATGATAATCACATGCAGTTTGTGGCAAGTCATAGTCAAGTCAGCACACTGACACACTGACAGATATTGTTGCCTGGTGGGCTGCAGTTTGCCATGTTATGATTTGAACATATTTTTATGATAGATGCAGTACCTGTGAGGGTTTTTGTTGTTAATTAATTTCCAGTACTATAGTATATACATCTATTTGCATAAAGCAGTATATTTGTCCGCTCCCATGTTGATAAATAGTATTCACAACAACTTTGAACAAATAAAAAAACGTATGATTAATTTGCAGTTAATTGTGATAAACTATCCACAATCATGTGATTTAAATATTTTCATTGATTGACATCCCTAATTTTTACTTTTTATCTGAAAATCCTTACACTTAAATATTTGTGCCTTTAACTCAAATTGTATATATTTTAAATCCATAGATTGCAGATTCTGCATGCATGCAAACTGCAGGTGATGCTCATTCTGAACCTTCGAACACATCACATCAGTCTCCTGCTACTTCCACATCATTTCCCAGAACACTCCTTCATTATGTATTGTCCTGACATTGTTATTGTTATGCTCCCTTTAGATGGAGCAGGAACTGGAGAGAGCTAGGAGACTACTTGAACAGTCTGAGGACAGCAGAGAGTCCCTTGTTCAGCAGGTTTGTTTGTGTTTGTGTGTGTTTTACCTGATTGTACATGCAGATGTACAGTAAACCCCAGGAGACAAAACAATAAACAGTGCAGCATCTTCTTAGAGAAAGACCGTGTCATTTTGCTCACTGTCAGACAGTCATATGTCTTTCTCTGTGTCTGCGTACACTGCGAACGATCCCCAGGTGGAGGACATGCGAGGTGAGCTGCTGAGGACGAGGAAGGAGAAGACTGAGCTTCAGAGGGCCCGGCTGGAGACTTCTCAGCCCATTGCACAGCCACATGGCAACCACAGTGACGGGCAGCAGGGAAGAGGTGGACAGCAAGGGCCAGGTATGTCTGCAATCTGTAGGTGAGGGAAAGGAGCATAAACAGGAAGACGGAGAGGATTTGGATGTTGATTAAATGGACGGGTTAAAACTTTGCCATGACATCTCTGTAACTGTAGAAATAGCAGACATTATGTGTAAGGAGAAAAAATTGTGAGTAGCTTAGAATTTTTTTTGAAAATCATACCAATCAATGCTCCACTGTTTTTGTAATGATATTAATTTTAGGGCATCAAAGGGTCTTACAAGTTTGAAAATGATAGATCCTTATAACATAGTTACAAAGTGCTATAGAAGTTCAACATTAAATATGATTTTTCTGCTGATTTAGGCATAAATCTGAATTTGACATAGATTGGAGAAAAGATGGTGAAACACTTTGATGACCTCCCCAATAGTACCTAGTATTTTTATATCAGCATGGAGAATCCTGCTTCATTCACATCTCTTATCACTTCATTTATATTCTACTGGCATCTACCAACTCTCTGTCTGCCCCAAGTGACGTTCAGTGAGTGACATGTGAGCCATGCATATGAGCCTCCAACATAGTAGGTAAAGAGGAAAAAATAAGGCTGGAAGGCTAGAAAGTAAATAAAATGCAGTGTGCAATGTATTTCTTGTGCTTTCTAATCCATCTGCGACTTCAAGGTCCTTGTCAACATGTGCTCTACATTTCTTTTCTTCACATGTAGAAATCAATTCTAACAACACTTTGATTATGTGCCTGCCTGTGTGCGTGCATGTGTTCATGTGTATAGATCGTTTGAACCTGGAGAAAGAAGTGGCAGAGCTGCGAGCCCAGCTGCACACAGCTTCAGTCCGCAGTGAGGTTGAAGAACTGAAAAGGACTCTGGACCGCAAGGAGAAGGAAAGAGTCCAACTCGGCATACAGGTGGAGGTGTGTATCGGAGAAATTGTGTGACAGCAGGTAGTTATTGGGGCTGTTGGTCGATTAAAACATTTAATCACATAATTGCCCATGACTAATCGCGATTCATTGCAGTCAATCACAATTTTTCTCTGTTCAGAATGTACCTTAAAAGGAGATTTGTCTAGTATTTAATACTCTTATCAACATTGGAGTGGGCAAATATGCTGCTTTAAGCACATATATGTAAATATTTATTATTGGAAATCAATTAACAACAAAAAACAATGAGAAACATTGTCCAGAATCCCTCACAGGTTCTGCATTTAGCATAAAAATATGTTCAAGTGTAACATGGCAAACAGCAGCCCAACAGGCAACAACAGCTGTCAGTGTGTCAGTGTGCTGACTTGACTATGACTTGCCCCAAACCCCATGTGATTATCATAAAGTGGGCATGTCTGTAAAGGGGAGACTCGTGGATACCCAGATAACCCATTTTCATTCACATATCTTGAGGTCAGAGGTCAAGGGACCACTCTGAAAATGACCTCACCAAAATAATACATACATTTGGAGAGTTATTAAACCTCCTTTGCAACAACATGCTAGTACCAATGGATTCCTTAGGTTGTCTAGTTTCATGTAATAGCAATATTATCACTCTAGCTTTAAAACTGAGCCCGCTACACCCTGAAAATTGCAAGTTGCGTTAATCTGTTAAAGAAATTAGTAGCGTTAATGCATTGACGTGTTATTATTGTGTTAACTTTGACAGCCCTGGTATTTATAAAACAACAAGAGCTCATAATACCAGCGATCCAAAGAAGGGAAGAAGAAGAAGAAGATCTACCTTTATTAGTCCCATTGGATGTAATTCCTGTAGTCATCTATGTGGCTGTGTTTGCAATATGCACTTAAAGAAATAAATGGGAAATGTGGAGGGGGGGGGGGCCCCGACAACCCCCCCCCCGAGCTGGGGGGTTTGGGGCCTTCCCCCGGGGCCCCCCGGCATTCCCCAAGAGGTAAACTGGCCCCCCCCCCACCTCCCATTTCCCCTCAATTTTTTCTCCATTTCCGGACCTGAACCCGTGACCCCCCCGTTCCCAAACCAACTCCCTACAGACTGAGCTACTCCCCCCCCCAAGGCATTGAAGGCATTGGATGTAATTCCTTAGTCATCTATGTGGCTGTGTTTGCCCAAAGAAAGGGAGATCTCTTGGCTGGAGTGCAAATGAACACAAAAGAAGCATGCTTTTGACTTTGCCTCTGTTGGTGTCTCCACCCTGAGCAGGGTTATTTCAGTTTGTCGGGTGCCTCTCATCCGTGGTTGCATCCTCTGCCAACTCCATGCCACTTTATCCTCTTAAAATCGTCAGATGAAGTGACAGTCAGAATAGGAAATCAGAAGTCAACCAGCAGTCATTTATCCTTCTCAAACTGGTGCGATATGTCACTTCCATCACTGTAACCAGACATAAAAAAACTAGAAAAATTCCCTTGCTAAGCAGGGATATTCAAGGCTGTGGTGGGTATCAAGAAAATGTTAGTAGAAATAGCTGCACTTAAAGCATTGGCACATTCCTCTAATCTCTGATGTTTCTTTCACCGAAAATGTGTTTAAACTCCCACGCTTCCCCTATTGCAGAGTAGGTGTTAAAAGATGAAGTGGGTGTTTGCATGTATCACCTGGGGCGTCTCTTATGGTTTTTATGTCTAGATCAAAATAGACGTTGGAAATGTTTAATTTTTACGGTAAATGGGTAAAAATGAAGTATAATGAGGAGAATAGGGTGGAAGATTCAATTTCTCTGTGACTGAATTTATATACAGTCTAATAGGCCTATGACTAATCAGTCTATGACTAATTACTCCTAACTGGCAGTCTGATTCAATATAAATACCTAAACGGCACCGGGCTAACCTAACTTGCCCTTACTTAAGACTTCAATCAAACTCAAAACTTCAAAGTGATTGTGATTTTCTTGTGGAAAATGAAGTTAATCCAGTGCAACCCTCCTTTCAGACTACTTTTCAGACCAGCCTTGCAGATAATCCAATTGTAGGCAGCATGAGAGTCTCAACCTTCTTTGACCTTTCTGTGTTTGCCTTTTGTCCTCTTCTTTGCTCGCCACATCTGCCCTTTGCCGTCAATCTTTTCTTTATACCTCTCATACCTATTTTCTTTTTTGCTTCTTTCTTTGAAAATCAACTGCTTTTTCGCCTGTTTTCTTGCTCGAAAATCATTTCTCCCCAACCCCCAATATCTCCCTTTCTCTGCCTTGCTATTTTTTCCTCCTCTTGGCAGTAGTAGTAGTCATACAAACATACACGTCCTTGACCTTTCTCTCTTCTATATACTAGGAATTGTCATCAGACCTGACACGGCGGGAGCAGCAGCAGCTACGAATGCTGGAACAGTTGAAGGAGATGCAGGTATTATTATACTGGTTGTTGCATTACATTGTAATTCATCAGCAGATAGGTAATTTAAATCAAGGACTCTTAACAAGTGGCGCTTGTTCTAGTGGCAATTTAAATTGGAAGCATGCATTGTGTAGTGCCTCATTCTGGGCCACAAGTTAACCAAATTACAATGTAAAGACACTGTTAATGCTGTAGTAATGAGATCCGCCACAATTTTGCCTGTTAGACATTTTAGGATCCGCCGAAAGGTTTAAAAAACACAGATTCAGATTATGAAGAATGAATATACTCTTTATTTATGAATTCACTTATCCTTACAGAGCCGAGGGCAGGCAGAGAGGAGGGAGACGGTAGAATTACTTCAGGAGAGCACAAGGAGCAGAGATGAATTGAAGACCAGGGCCCAAGAGGCTGTGCGCCAGTGGAGGGCAAAGTGCAGGAGACTGCAGAAGGAGCTGGAGGAGGCGAGCGCCCAGGCTCAATTCCATACCGACAAGGCCTCGAAGGTCGGTTGAGGCACATGCATTCACTACACGACTTTTGACACCACAGCCTACAGCAGCTGTGGCTAAGTAACTGTTGATCTTTATAATGTTGGCTTTGTTTCCACATTTTAAAAAGCCCATCTTAATAACTAATTTAGTCTAGTTGACTGATCTGCCCAATTTCAAGATACTACTAGGGCCAGGAGTAAAATATAAAACTACATTTGAAGTGAAAAAAATCTCTATTTTCTTTAAGGGGACATTCCACCAATTGAAATTTTTTAGTTCTTTATTTTGTGCATTAATAAAATAAAACAAAAAAGAAGAGATATACAATAGCATACATAAGTGCACAGGGTGGTTGGGAAAAAACAACCTGAGGGCTTTTAAAAGGAACCCACCTAACACTGACATTAAAGACAGCTCTGTTACAATTTACAAACAGGCATAAGTATTTTAAAATATCTAAAAGAAAGAAAAAAATACTATTTCCAAAGAAGAAATACTAGAGATAAAAAATAAATACTAATAAAAAAACAGGATGCCAGTAACAAATATCTGCACTGCTTTTCATGCACTGTATTCACCTAATTTACATAATATGAGCTGAAGCACAAGCGGGTATCTCAGTTATCCTGAAAACACCAGAGTTTTTAGTTTGGTGGTGATGGAGGATGTGGGCAAAACTATTATTTCATGTTCTGAAATCTTGATTAATATGAGAGTTAACTTTGGTCTTTATTCAATAACAGACAATAAATAAAACAATATGTATATGTATGTAAAAAGTGACTTTGGGCAAGTAGTTTTCTGGCCTATTTGTCCAACCAGGCAGGAAAAAAAACTTTAACATTGAACCCTGGCTTTTGTGGGTGAGGAAACATCTCGGCAAGTATCATTTGATTCAGATTAAGACCCACATGGGGAAATGTGTTTGGTCCAGTGCTGCAGATATGTGGACAGTCCACAGTCAAAACAATAGCATAGCATAAACAATAACACCACAGCTGACACAGTAAAACACATTTGATCACAGCTTTGTGGTGGGCTGTTTGTCCTGCCCCTCCACTGCTGGGTAAAAAGTGACTGTGATGAGTGCAGCAGTTTTTACCCAGAGTGGTAAAAACATGCAGTGCTCAGTACAGAATAGACTGCCTCGTCACACTGCTGCTGTTTTTACCATAGCATAAATTTGTGTAAATTCGTGGCGCTCCCATTGCAGAGCATTAAAAAATATGCCAGCCTCAAGAAAAAATGCTTTGGTGTACATGGTCAAGCCCCAGATTTGACATTGTGGCTTTTCCCATTGACTTACATTGAGAAAGAGACATCTGTAAATCAGCTTTTTTTTTTTTTTTTTGAGGTAAATCGATTTCCCATTATGAACACTCAATAGCCCTTACTAACTGTAAATTATTAGGACCTAAAAGCTGTAAAATACACTAATAGCCAAATCCAGAGTTATTTCCCTTTCTCTGTTCGTGTGAATAAACCCCAGACTGTAGTCAAGGTAGCGATCAAACCTGCTTGTTAGTCAGGTGCTTTTTTTGTTCCTCTTGGCAATTGCTGTTCTTTTCAGCTTATCTCTAAACAAAGTAAAAGCTCTTGGTTGTTGCATAGAATCCAGCAAAAGTTTACCAGACTATGGTAAATCTCATTGCAGCTTATTGACTAGGTATCAGTTTATGCTGGTGGGCAACTGCAGCTCAAATACATCAACTGTACTCATCGGCTCCCAGCAGCTCTGTCTCAAAGGTATCGGATAGTGCCGCTGCTGCTGCTGCTGCTGCTGCTGCTGCTGCTGCTGCTGCAGGCTGGGCGAACAGCTCGCCAGCTGGCAGCACTGTCAGCAACAACTGACTGTCTTTGTTGCATTTTCTGAGCAGTGGACTCTGGCTCATGCAAACAGTACATCCCTGCTTTGACTTTGACAGTGTGTTCTAAACAGTGAAGTAATCAATAATGTCTGTACTGAAATGCATTTCTCAGCTCCAGTAGTAGACTGATTTGTAGTGATACCCCAGGTAGTGAGAATAAAACAAAACCTATCTTAGCCAAACTAACTCTCCCTGTAGTTTTGTAACACACTGATGTCAGAACTCATCACTGAATGTTGGGAGCAAACTAGGTTGCTACGATTGGCTACAGGGATACACAGAATATTGAAAAGTATTATGATGGACACGTGACACCACTGCAATTTTTACTCTGTTAAGGTGTGTTCAGACCAGACACAGCAGATTTTTGCCTAGCATTACTTGCGCAAATAAGGCCACCAGAGTGTTTTTGGAGTAGGTAAGAAAAACATTTTACACTTACACATAACAATCTCAGCCTGTCAGTGGGAAAAACAAGCACTTTTAGTGGATGTAAACTGACGGTGCCAGGTTGTCCCAAGCAATTACATTATAGCTTGTTTAGTTGGTGGCAGCTGCAGCGCTCTACCTTAATACTGCACCATTTTCCCCTTTAGTCACAGACACAAAAACATGAGAAAATAGGGTTCAGGTTGAAAAATACCAAAGTTGCCCTTTAATCGCCAATGAGAGTACTCCTTCTGGAAAGGAGGAGGGGCTTACCTCCATAGATACTACATACCTTAGCAATGTTTATTAACCATGACCAAAACAACCACTCTTGCTGCCTTGTACCTGTTGTGGAAGTCCCAGATACGCCAGCAATGTCTTGGTTCATAACATCATCCTTCTCCAAGCCATCTCCTTTTTGTCTGTCTCTGTATAGTACTGATGTTGAGTCGTAGAGCTCTGGGTGCCCACAGACGACGACAATAAGTTTGTCCTCCTTTTCTGATTGTTGGTGACATCAGGAGAATCTCAGCACTGATACGCTTTCATGACAGTGTCGTGCAAATTTTTCCCTCAAGTTGAAACGTTCAAATTTGCCCAGCAGTGCCCAGTGCAAATTTGCATCTATTTATGTCTTTGCATGTAAAAATGTGATAAACCCGCAGCGCTTTTGGTCTGAATACACCTTTACTCAGAAATGATTATATTTAAAATATTTTGTAGCAGCTTTGTGTTTCTACGCAAAAATCCTCCTTTCTTTGTTACATTACTGTATGGAGGACATTCAAGTTTAGATCTCAACGTTTTAGAGAAAATAAATCAACACCCTCCTGTCACAGGGGAAATACAGATGTTAAAATATTTATGAGTTTTTCTGGTCCAATTCTTCCATGTTCTTTCATAGTAGAAATGGACTAGAAAATCTGCAAAAGCAGCACCTTCTGCGTACCTTTAAGAATAATGATTGGAAAGAGGAGATATAAATACATATCTGTTGCAATCCATATGTATGAATATCACATGCAGAACTATTGAATACATATTAAAACACACCAGTGCAAGTAGTATGTGAAGAGAAATGTTCAGGAGCTTTTTATTAATGTTGCTATTGAACTCAAACCAAGCAAAATGGTTGAATACTTAGGCATGCGTTTCTCTGTTCATCTTAATTTATACTTTGTTTTATCAGTTTATCACAGAGGGTTTTCTGTCATATAACATATTTTGAGTTTACGTAATACCAACCAAATATGAAGTCAAGTTCTCCGACAACCTTTGCAAGGTATGTTGCAGCGGTTGTGCTTTAGAATAATTAACAACTGACAATTGTTATTAGCTTGAAAGTCACCTCCCAGTGATTTCCATTCCATTTGAACTGAGTCACCTCCAAACTCACAGTCAGCAGCCTCACAGTCAGACAGACAGACAGACAGACTCCCACCTGGCATACTCGACGTGACGCGAATTAATTACAAAATCATTTCTGCCCCCTTAATGAATTAGGTGAGAGAATCAAGTGCTCAATTAAATGATTAGGTTCTGAGCTACAGTAAAGTCTTTGCAAATTCCAGTCAAAGCCCCAGAGTATTAGAAGCAATCTGCCTTGAACAGACCTGACCATTGTCCCTTATCAGGGAGCTGAGAGCTAGCATTTTCCTATCAGCGCCAGAGCTGGTATTGCATATGTTTCTCTGCCTCTGTCTCTCTGTCACTCTTTCTCTTGCTCTCATCATTATTGTTAGAGCTCCTTTTTGTACACCATCTTCCGCCTCCTCTTCATTTGTCATTCTTCATTTCCCTTCTCCTCTACCACCCTACTCTCCCCTCTATTCTCTCTTTCTGTCTGTCTTTCTTTCTTTCTTTCTTTTACTCCTGCTGTCTCTTTCTCCCTCCAGGCAGCCCAGGAAAAGGAGAGCGCTCAGGCCCAGCTGAAGGCGCTGAGCCAGCAGACTGAGGCGGCCCGTAGGGAGCTCGCTGAAATCCTAGGCCGTTTGGCCCAGCGCGAAGAAGAGCTCCACCGCAAGGACGTGGAGCTGTCGGAGACCCGCCAGCGCCAGTTGTCACTGGAGCAGGAAATCCAGGAGGTATGGGGGGGTCGAACATCCAGAAAGAAAATATCTTTTAACTCACTAGGGGCACAAAAAAATACATTATTTATTTTATTCATAGGAAAATAGACTGTGGAATCTTTATTAGGACTGTGTATTAGCAAGAATCTGGTAATGTGATACAGGAGTAATGATTCGATATAATGTGATATGTTGTGATACTGAAAACAATGTGATATATTGCGATTTTCTTCTTCTGTTTTTTTTTTTTTTTTTTTTTTGCCCCAAACTGCA
Organism: Pterois miles; assembly: GCA_947000775.1. Lineage (NCBI taxonomy): Eukaryota > Metazoa > Chordata > Actinopteri > Perciformes > Scorpaenidae > Pterois > Pterois miles. The sequence continues at coordinate 24,556,846 of CAMQGK010000634.1, read as the reverse complement.
TGTGATTATCATAAAGTGGGCATGTCTATAAAGGGGAGACTCATGGGTACCCATAGAACCCATTTTCATTCTCATATCTTGAGGTCAGAGGTCAAAAGACTCCTTTGAAAATGGCCATGCTAGTTTTCCTCGCCAAATTTTGCATAACTTTGGAGCATTATTTAGGCCTTAGGTTTCCTTGGTGCTAGTAACTTCACTCTTGCTTTAAAACAGAGCCTGCTACAACCTCCAGTAGCAGCCGGGCCTGATGGCGGGCCATTGAATGTATAAGAGAGTATGTGTATCGATATTTTACTACAAAGCCCAATCTTTAGCATTCCTGAAGTTTAGAATCCATTAGGCAGCAAGTCTAGTTCTTTTAGTTCATTGATTCGAGATGGGTTAAACTTCTGCTTTTCAAAAATGACAGTCAGCACTGAGGTTGAATCAAACAGTGTCACACTACCACCATGAAGTATGCTGTTAGAGTGTCATGTAATGATGACAGCTTTAGCTGTCAGCAAGCACTGAAGTTGTGCCAAGGTAGACATACACCAGTTCTGTTTTCCACAGAGCTTTAGTGGTTACAAGCACATTTCCAAATCCCAGTCTAACCACATACATGGCTGAAAATTTGATTTAATTCTGTTGGCAAACCAATTTATCATGTTAAGTTTGAGGTGTTGTTGAAGTAGTTAATTAAACCTCAGCTAAAGAGTCATCAAAAGAGCTTTGGTTAGATTCTAACAGATCCTAACCCTAGGTGAGGGAGGCCTCAGCTGCCCTGGAGGAGGAGACTCTGCGCCTGGCCGCTGCCCAGACGAGACTGAAGGAAGACAACCAGAGACTGGAAGAACGAGCTGACACCCAAGCCCGTCGTTGTCAGAGAGACCAGGATGCACTAAAGCAGATGACCTCAGCCCATGCTCAGCTAGTCCAGCGGTTGGCTGAGGAGGAGAGCTCCAGGAAGAACCTCCAGAAGGACTTTGTGGAGCTACAGGCCAAGCTGACAGCAGTACAGGAGGAGCGGGCCGCTCTGGGGCAGCAGCTGCAGCTCGAGAGAGAGGTCCACCAGAAAGAACTGGACAACGCAAAGGCCATGATGGAGGACAGCAGGACAAAGAAGTATCGTGAATTGCAGGACATGCTCAAGCTCTGTGGGCAGGAGCGGGATGAAATACAGGCACGCTTGAAGGAGGTTAAGGTAAGCCTCCAAGTATTTTTATTCATAAAGGAGACGTACAGTTTTAGTTTGGCATTTTGGTAAATACACTTCTTCTCATGTCTGTACAGTAAATGTGATGCTAAAGCCAGCAGCCAGTTAGCTTAACTGGAAACAGCCTAGCTTAGCTCTGTCCAGAGGTCACCAAGTCTAGAACCAGTAACTTCCTGGAGTCTCTGCTGGTCGCCTTGCAGCTGGTTCTGGCCAAGAAATAGTCTGCCACAGGTGGTATTGATTGAATAAATGAGATATACCATAATTTGTTAATTGATGAGTTTTAGAGCCACTGGTAGGCAAATAATCAGTGTTAAAGTTACACAGCCCAGCCGCCAGCAAAGAGTGTTGCATCTTACCTTTCTACAAATAATGGATGCATACTTTTCTTTTAATGTGGATGTTTTTGCATTTGGGCAGCGCAAGTGATGTATTACAATTACAGAGAGCAAGTGACTTAGTATATGGAGTGGCCATTATTGAATGTTATGTGGTATAATAACAAGTATTAAGGGTGAGAAAGTCCACCAAGGATGGGATTGGTGGTGGATGGATCAAACAAACAAGGGACTTTCACCCAGGATACTGTTGTGTCTCAATGTTGAGTTTACATTTTTTATGTGAACAATACAAAAAACGAAGGGAGATTATTTATTTACACTAGTTACGTTGTTACGGTTGCTGTGTTAATTTGTTATATGTTACTTGTTGTTGTTATTTTTAACTTAAATACAATACCTTGAAATATATAGATTTTCGATACCACAGGAAAAACTTTGAAGGCATCATATTTTAGATATTTATCGAATGATAAAAAGGTGTGTATGTGTGGGTCAACTTCGCTGTCGAAGAAAAGAGAGAGGAGAATGAGTATTGAAATTATCTCAGATATTCAGTATAGGTATATTTCGTTACTGTGATATTTTGCACTAGTTGTTAGGTTATTATTTGAATACAAACTATGATGTTTATTTTTACCTTAACCAAGTAGTTTTGTTGCCTAAACCTAACACAACGTTAACCATGTGGCATTGTGTTTCTGCAAGCGCAACTTTCATCCAGGAGATCGCTGTTTGTGTCCTCAGTGAAACCAAAAGTAAATGTGGGGTATCAAAACAATTTTTCACAAAGTAGGGAGTTTAGTTTTTGTTTTTTCCTTTGTAATATTTGGTCTCTTGATGCTGTCCATGGCTCTGACAGTCTTTTATCTATTAATCTATCTAAACTTTCCTTTGATATTTAATCAAATACTTTATATCATATGTTATTGCTGTGGTGCAAAAAGCTGCACTTAGCTTACTTAGCTGTTTTCCCCCTTTAAGGTAAGCTAAACTAAGTGCTAACCGGCTGCTGGCTTTCGCCACATATTTATCATACACTGCATAAGAGAGGTATCGGTTTGAAAAATGTTGAACTACACCTTTAAATGTAACTAACAGTTCCTTTTAAAATACAGCGCTGATCCCAGGATTATGTATCAGATGTGACAAAATCTTCTAAATCTTTTTTGTTGTCAAGGTCATAAACTAAGCAAAGAGACTTTTTTTCTTTGCACCTAGGCATGGATCACAGGGTGCCACACTCTAATTGACATTTAGAGTATCATTGGCACACACTTCAGGTTCAGCACAGGGCAACATGCCTCAGCCACTAAACATCTGGCATATTTCCGACTCAGCGAGACACAGACAAAATTCTCATTTAGAGTAATTTTCCTCATTGGCCGGGGCTCTGTCCTCTGAGTACGGGTGAATCGAGGATAGCTGAGCTCTTAATGGTGTGTGGTGCCCCGTGGATCCTCACGGCCATTCCAAAGCTCCAAGCGTGAATATTTAAAAAGCCTGATATCAGACCTCAGAAGTCTCATCAAGGCAGCGCTGGAGATAGGGGACTCCACTTGACTTACTCCCCCAGTGCCCAACCCGCCTCCCTCCCCTCGATATCTCCAGTGATGAGCCCTCATGGGTACATTGTCTCTTAAGGGGCATGGTCCTGCCTGATATGGTTGAGTTTAGCCCATTAGCAGTGCTGAATGGCATTAATATCTCACATAGCTCATTGTAATGGTGTCATTTGCGAGCGCGGTAAGGACAAGGGCGTTTGCTAGAATGTTTTAAAGTACTAGCCTACGGGTGCTGCAGATGTCCCTAAGAAGCCCACCCAATATTCACACAGCATAGCCAGAGGCCTGTGTTACGATTTTGAAACAGTCAACTGTCAGACAAAGCTTAAAATATTCGTATTTTCTTGTCCTTGTCCTCTCACTCCTCCACTCTATCTTCTCTTCTCGCTGTCTGTCTCTCTGTCTTAATCTCTCTCTTACTGCTTCCCTCCAGTTCTAATTTTGCATTTTCCATCTGTTTTCCTCTCTTCTCACTTGCAGCACTTCTGATTTTTCATTTTTTTCTTTGTTTCTGTCACTCCTGTCACTCCCAGTCCTCAGTCATTGTTGTTTGTTCCACTTTACTATATCTACAGCTGTGTTTGATAATGTTGTCATTGTAGATAGAAAGCTTATGTCTGAGGCTGGATTTTCTTTTGCAAGCTTCAGCTGGACTGAGACATGAATTAAGGACTTAGACCATGATTTTGGAGTCTTGGGAATGGCATTTGCCCTTTCTCTTGACCCAGTACACAATGTTCTCTGTTTGTGTGACACAGAATGTCATGTCAGACCTTATTGTGAATTCACCCTGTTCCTGCCAGATGTGACTTAAGATCTTTTACAAATTGTTAGGGTCCACTGGCAAATTTAGCATGCTGTACATATGATCCACAAAGCAGCCAATGAATTGTCAACTTTGAAAACTTATTTGCACAATCATACATCCAGTTTATTTTCAAGTTTGAAAATCACAGAAATACACACTGCAACCAGCTGTGAATTGATATTTTGCTCCAGATAAACCATCAGTCCTTATCTCAAATTATTGCCTGTGTATCATGGCCTTAAACACACCCATTCTCTACTAGGCAGATGCAGCGTCAGACAAGGAGCTGTGTGGGGCTCTGCGCGTCAAGTTGGACAGGATGAAGGATGAGTGTGATAAGCTGGCAGCACAGCTGAGCACAAAAGACGAGACACACTCACTTCTCCACAGAAAGTACCAGCTACTCAAACAGGAACTGGATGACAAAGTAAGCCCCACCTCCTTTGCCAAGTTTTTCAAGTCATAGTGACTAATACTGAATGACGTGAAACTTCCAATAAACATTGTCATATCAGTGATCTACATCTGTCCTCAGCAGAAGTTTTGAAATATTTGTGCTGTTTCTAATTAACTGTGAGTCCAAGGACATGGAAAGGAAAGACATTTAAATGTACAGACATGAGTGCCATCAGCAGACGTTGTAGCTCCGGTTTTAATAGAACCATGCTCTTTATTGAATTTGCGGCTTTCACATGGCAACTTTGACACCTTATTTGATGCCATTTATATTGCATACGAAGAGAAAAACACACATTTGGCTATGTAAAGACAACTAGATAATTAATCTTTAATCTAAAGGTCTGTCAGTACAGTAAAAAAAAAAATTAAAGCTGGAGTAGGCAGGTTGGAGCAAATATGATTTCAATTTTTTTTAGAACTATATCCTGACAATAGAGCATAAAACAGATAATGAAGTGCCTCTGTGTCCTAATGGCATTGACAAGATTTCACAGACCGAAGGAAAACAACCAATCAGAGCTGAGCTGGAGCCTGCTGTCTCTGAGCAGCTGTCAATCAGTCTTTAACTCTGATCAGATGGTCAAACTAGGCAGCGCTGATCAAATATAAATCAATATTCTGTTACTGTAATGACTATTTCTCTCCTCAAATGTTCTCAGAAACATCTTATAGTTACTGTTTAGCTTTAAAATGAGAAAGTTTGAGACCTGGCAGCCATGTTGAGATCAGTTGAGGAAATACTAATCACCGCCCACCAGCTGGAGCAAACTTTCATGTTTTACAGCTGAAGAGTATTGTTTCATATTTGATCAGGGCTGCTTAGTCTGACTGTTTGATCAGAGTTCAAAAGTGATTCACAGCTGCCTCTGTGGAATGAACAGCTAATAGGAACGCTCAATCTCTCTATGTCTCTTAATATGGGCTGCATGTTTTAAAGCCTGAAAACTGAGCCATGAGGAGCTACACAAGTCTAGTTTTCCCCCAAAACCCTTAAATTATTTTTTGTTAAATTTTTTTTTTGGTTTTTTTCCAAATGATGCCAAAAATATTCTGCCTACTGCAAGTTTTACTAATCATCAGAACAATTATGATGCAGCAGGAAGCAGCACAGGCATATACAAACGTTAAACCAACAAGGATATTGCTTTCTTCCATTAAGATCTAGGACATCTGGTGAGGTCACTTTATCCGGCTCGAAGGAGATGCGATATTTTGGGGGCTACAGAGCTGGGGGCGGCAGTAGCTCAGTCTGTAAGGACTTGGGTTAGGACGCGGACGTCACAGGTTCAAGACCCCCATGGACCAAGACCAACTGGTTGCTGGAGAGGTGCCAGTTTACCTCTTGGGCACTGCCGAGGTGCCCCTGAGCAAGGCACCAAACCCCCAACTGCTCTGGGCGCTTGTCAGGAGCAGCCCCATCACTCTGACATCTCTCCATTGACATGTATATGTACTGTGTGTGAAAAACAGAGTGTAAAACTGAATTTCCCCACTGTGGGACTAATAACAATATCTAATATCTTTCTTTCTTTCTTTCTTTCTTTATCATACAAACCTAAGAATGGTTCGAAAGGTTAGATGATGCCAATTCAGCACTGTTTTTAAAAGAACTTTATCAGTATGTCCTCAGATGTTTTACAGCGACAGATGAGGTATTGAACCTTTATTGACTTCTCTGTCAGGCCCCTGATAAGTTCTGTGGGGCTCTTTGGGGATCCATGTATTGATTTAAAATCGGGTGAATGGAGAAAAAGGGGGTCTTATTAATGCAATATTCGTGGTTTATTATCCCAGAGACAGGATAATGATCCACAGTCCATGGGCAGCACTGATCAGTTGGTTCCTGTGCCTCGGACATATTGATTGACTGTGTCCTGGTAGAGACCCTGAAACCACCGACAGTGAAGGCCAGAGACAGAAACTTAACTAGGTCTGTTGGTGTGAGAGGAAACTGAATGGCTCTCCGATACTCTGAGACGTGTCCGTCTTTCTGCATGTGTATCATTGAATACAGCGTAACAACTACTAGAATTGATCTTGTAATAAGCAAATCTTGGTTTCTCTGCTCATTTACAGAACACCTGCTGCAATTAATGTCTTCATACTCTTTTAAGAGTAAAATAACTAAATATTCTAGACAGTGATTGCTAATTTGAATCGACAATGCCCCACTCAGCTCTCTCCCATCCTCCACAGGTCAGGTCGGGTGAGCGGAGGCGTGCTTCAGACTCAGAGTTTGCTAAGCTGGAGGAGAAGGTGTTGCGGATGGAAGTAGAGCAAGAGGCAATCCTTGCCGCCATGGGTGAGGAACTAGATGCAGCTTGCCGCAGCCTGGCGAGGAACGGTGAAGACAAACTACAGGTATTTTTTTTTTTGTATGTTGAGCATGTTTAAAGCTTCTTTTAGCTATTTTGTTTGTATTTTTGCAAACAAATGCATATTTACACAACCAGCAGACTGATCAACACGAGAAAATATTGGTCCAATATCGACTCACTATTTAGTGTTAGTGGTCCTGAGGACAGTCCAAAACCAGTTGCTTGTTTACTTTACCTTTTTGTCAGGTCATGCTGGGTAAGTAGCATGAATTCATTCATTCATTCATTTCTGAAATTGTTTGCTGACAATGGCTACATACAGTTTTTAAGTAGTATATCAGAAGTACACTGCTCAAAAAATTAAGGGAACACTTAATCATCACAGTTTAACACCAAGTCGGTTAAACTTCAAGGATATCAGTCTGCCCATTTAGGAAGCACAAGTGATGGTGAATCACTTTCACCTGCTCTGGTGCAAATGAAAGTGACAACAGGTGCAATGGAGAGGCAACAATCCCCAAAAAAGGGAATGTTTTGCATGTGGTGGCCACAGACAGTTGCTCTCTCCTCATCCTTCCTGGCTGACTCTTCTCTAGTTTTGTGTTCTGCTAGTGTCCTTGTCACTACTTGTAGAATGAGGTGGTAACTGCAGCCCAATCAGATTGCACAGGTAGTCCAGCTCCTCCAAGATGGTACATCCATAAGTATGGTTGCAAGAAGGTTTGCTGCATCTCTCAGCACAGTCTCAAGAGCATGGCAGAGATACCAGGAGACCGGCCGTTACAAGAGCAGGGCTGGACAGGTCCATAGAAGGGAATCAACCCAGCAGCAGGACCGTTATCTGCTTCTTTGTGCGAGGAGGAACAGGATGAACACTGCCAGAGCCCTACAGCAGGCTACTGGTGTGCATGTTTGTGACCAAACTGTCAGAAATGGACTCCATGAGGGTGGCATGAGGGCCCGTCGTCCTCTAGTGGGACCTGTGCTCACCGCTCAGCACCGTGCAGCTCCACTGGCATTTGCCAGAGAACACCGGAATTGGCAGGTCCACCACTGGCTCCCCGTTCTCTTCACAGGTGAGAGCAGGTTCACACTGAGCACGTGACAGGCGTGAAAAAGTACCAGGTTGAAATCCTCAGAGCGATTGTCAGACCGCACACTGGTGCAGTGGGCCCTGGGCTCCTCCTGATGCAGGACTATGCCACAATGAGTGTGGAGGCAGTTCCTGAATGACAAAGGCACTGATGCCAATGACTGTCCCTCACATTTCCCTGACCTAAATCCAATTGAGCACCTATGGGACATTATTTATCAGTTCATCCGAAGCCGCCAAGTACAGCCACAGACCAGGAGCTCACTGATGCCCTGATCCAGGTCAAGGAGGAGTTCCCCCAGGACACCATCTGCCGACTCATCAGGAGCATGCCCAGATATTGTTAGTAGTGCATAGAGGCACACAGGGGCCAAACACACTACTGAGTCACAGTATGAGTTGAGTTGCTGTGATGAAATTCAGGCTAGTTGGATCAGCCTGTGAGTTCATTTTTTTTTTTTTATTTGAATCCAGCCCTCAGTGGGTTGATGATATTGGTCTCCATTGACAGTTGTTATGTCATTTTGTTCTCAACACATTATACAATGTACATAAGTAAAGATATTTAACTTGAATAATTTGTTCATCAAGATCTGAAATGATTTATGTGTTCCCTTAATTTTCTGAGCAATATATATTTGTGAGAGCAGTGGAACTCAACCATTCAGTGTCTCTGTGGGCCAGAAAACCAGAACAGTGAGGTAAAAGCTGCATAGAGCTGCAGTTTGGTGTGGGTTTGGCACTATTAGTAACATTCACATTATGCAGTCATTTGATGAAGAAGATAGTGTTAATATCAATATTTAATTTCAGATGTCATTTCCATTTTTAAGCTTTAAAGTGGGCAGTCTTTTGAGACCGAGTTGAAGCCAATTAGAGGAAAAACAGAAGAGAAAACAGTCTACTTTGTCTGGTGTTGTGTCTACTTACTAACATACAGTTGTAGTGTGTATATATTAAGTGTGTATTTGTAAGTTCAGCTCTCTGCTCGTCTTGGTTTAAGAGTTACAGTTAAAGAATAATCCCTACGAACATACAGACTCTTTGTCTGTGAAACCTGAATCTGTTATTATTCTCGATTAGGGCTGTCAAAGTTAACGTGATGCATATTTGTTTCAGCACCTCTAATTTCTTTAACACATTTCTTTAACGTGATGCTTTTCCAGGCTTTCACCGCAGCCTCTTTCAGCTGTTGTTTGTTTCGGGGGGTTTCATCCTTCAGTCTCCTCTTTAGCAGGTAAAATGTTGCTCAATAGGTTTTAAGTCTGGACATTGACTTGGCCAGTCTAAAACCTTCCACTTCTCTCCCCTGATGAACTCCTCGGTTGTTCTGGTGTGTTTTGGGTCGGTGTCTTGCTGCATGATGAAGGATCTCCCGATCAGTTTGGTTGCATTTCTCTTTAAATTAGCAGACAAAATGTTTCTGTAGACTTCTGAGTTCATTTAGCTGCTGCCATCATGTGTTACATCATCAATGAAGATCAATGATCCGCACCAGAAGACGCCATGCAAGTCCAAGCCATGACATTACCACCACCGTGTTTCACAGATGAGCTTGTGTGTTTGGGATCATGAGCAGGTCCTTTCTTTCTCCACACATTAGCCTTTCCATCACTTTGGTAAAGGTTCGTCTTTGTCATCAGTCCATACAACTTTGTCCCAGAACGTTTGAGCCTCGTCTCTGTACTTTTTGGCAGATTCCAATGTGTCCTTCCTCTTCTTATTGTTAATGAGTGGTTTGCATCTTCTGGTGTAGCCTTGGTACTTGTGTTCCTGAAGTCTTCTGTGAACGGTGGATTGCGATACTGTTACTCCTGCCCTCTGGAGGTTGTTGGTGCTGTCACTCACTTGTTTTAGGGTTTTTCTTTATAGCTGCTGCATCAGTTGCTGATGTTTTCCTTGGTCTACCGGTTCAACGTCTGTTGCTCAGTATATCAGTGGTCTCTTTCTCCTTCAGGACGCTCCAAAGGGTTGTATGGGCTATGGCCGATGTTTGTGCATTGTGTCTCAGCTTTTCTCCCATAGACAGCTCTCTGGTCTTCACGTTGGCTACATCGTTTTAAACTATAAATGCAGTCTGCACAGGCACAACCCAAAGCTGAAACTGAGACTAGACATTCAGAACTATTTATTGTTTGAATAATCAATATAATAGGACACACCTGGGCAACAAAAACATCTGTTAGTCATATGTGCTGATAATTTAGCCCACTTGAAAAATGGGTTGGTTCAAACAAACGATCTATCTTCTAAGTCTTTTAACAGATCTAGATGTTCTTAGGGAAAAATTGTTAGGAAAGGGGGCCCTCTTTTTCTGTGTCATATATATTAAGAATAGTTTGGCAGTTATAATTTCATTTAGAGATCATTAGCTCCCCCAACTCTATTCCAGTACAGGTTGAAGGCCTCCGATATTCAACCAGCCTGTTTGCCTTTCTCCCCCACATCTCAAAGTGTTTTCAGTGTATAACAAAAAATAAACGGATTGGCTTGGTTTTGGACTGTATACATACTATATACACATTTGGGGACTGTATACATACGTTTGCATAAAGCTAGAATATTTGCCCACTCCCATTTTGATAAGATTATTAGTGTTAAATTCTGACATATGTCCCTTTAAGGTACATTTTGAACAGATTAAAAATATTATTTTGTGATTAATTATGAATAAATATGCCTCCAGGAAATACCCATACCCATACACACTAATAAACACATGGTACACACACTTACCTCCCCCACCTCCTACATGCCTGATGCTAGTTTTCCTCTGCTGATCTAAGCTAATGAACCCAGCCAGCTCTTATCTGCTCATGACATATAGATTTCCCAGTCTGGTCCAGCAGTGCTGCAGCCAGACATGGGAGGCAATGCCTCACCTCATCTGTAATCTGTCATGTTGAAAAGAAGTCAAATTCGCTAGTGATTGGCCTAATGAGGGGAATCATTAACAGTTAAGGGGTGTGTAAGGTTTCAGTTAACTCACGATAACCTTCTTCCTTCCCTTCAGATGCACTAATGCAAGAAGTTGAAGTAGACAGTGTAGTGTTACATTGAAAGTTGAAGGTACGAAATGCAAGAGAGCATTTCTGCTGCCTCTGCACAGCTCTCAACATGGCGACGGCTGAGCCTTTGCTCGCAGCACACAGTGTTAGCAGCGCAACAACGTGTTATCAGCTATAACTGCCTCCACCTTTTGCTTCTCTTTGCCATCTTTACCATTTTCTCAGTGGGAGGTGAAACAAACAAACTCAAACCAAAGACACACAGTCGTAGATTTACTCGCATTCTGAAAGAGACGTATAAACCACGCAGTCACATTTAAATTAGCAGTGCTAGACACTTGGATTCCACAGCGGTGCTGCTGAGAAAATAGTGGCATTTCTTTCTCTTCAACCCCACAGACAGCACTTTCAACTCCCTGCCTACTTGTTCAGTTTTTCAACAGTTTCACCTCCTTTTTGTCTGCCACTGCGCAGAGCTGCCTTTGATGGTTTGGGAAAGAGTAAAGCGAGCGAGAGGCAAAGAGGCATGTTATATCCTCCCACACAGTTGCACGCTCTGCCATGCGGTTGTACACTCCCTGAGATGGGGACCTCTGCACAGCAGTACTCTATTACCGTACTTTGAGCTACTGTGGCAACAACTTGGGAAATTCATTTTGCTTGGATCTGGTTTTGAATGACAGCTTGAGAAAGTTACTTGACACCTCTGCAGTGATGATATTGTTTGCTGAGGCATGGGATAGAAAGGGTCCATAAAAAAAATCCTGCTGAGTGTTTTCCATGTCTGTTGATCACACATCAACACCTTGCCACAAGGGTTTTACTACTTAAAGGTTTGTACTTTTTTGTTGACTTTGTTCATGGCTGTGTACAAATTTATACATGTGAATTTTATGTTTATCGCTTTTGTTTTTTGTTTGTTTTTTTATTTTTCCAATGTAGCAGGAAGGGAGCTATGGATTTGCTCTGTCTCTTTGTGTGTTAGCAGGGTGGCAGGATATCTCCCTAAACACGGTATGGATTTGCACAAAACCCTTTCGTAAAGTTTGGATGTGGGGCAAAGAAGCAGTTATTTTCTTTCATATTTCATATGACCATAAGACTTTCATCTGATAGGCATGAACATCAACAGATTCATGTACACTATAGAATATTTAGCCACACTAGCAGCGTGACTCTAGCATTGGAAATCCAGTCAGTCAATCCAGATTGTTTCAGTCCACTACGGACTGAAATATCTCAACAAATATTGGATGAATTGCCATTGAATTTGGGACAGATGAGGGATGCTAATTATGAAAAAAACAGATTATTATTATTATTATTAGACAGCTTATTATCATTACCAACAAGTTTTGTGCCTCGCATGCAGCGGTGCTCCAGCTGTAATATATGAGCACAACAAACTGAGTCCCCAGTTTACATCAGGAGAGTTACTGTAGCAGCCATGGTACTGCATTGACTGTCCCCAGTTAACTGTCCGGGAGCGTTAGCAGCCACAGTGCTGTGTGTAGTGTCGTGGACATGCAGTTACTTTCCCAGGAAGATTCTCCACTGCATATTTAGTTTAGCAGGTTGTCAGCTGTGTGTGTTTGTGCTACGTTAGCAGCTGCTAACTGCTAGCATTGCCGGTGGCTTTGTACCAGCTGTAGTGTAACGTCAGCGTGTTTCTAGCTGACTGCGAGTTTGTTGGTGGTGTTATAGGTGCCATAAGTCCTGTATCTGCGTCGGCTCTCTTAAGGTGGACCAGCTTTTCTCCTTAAAGTGATGAGCTGCTCCTCTGAGTTTTTCTCAGCTTTTTAATTAATTATTTCTTTTAACCATTTAACCTATAATGGTAATTGGTTAAAATGCTTAATGGTGGTTAATGGTTTAATGGATAATTACTAACATCCCTAGTACAGGCATTCATGATTCTGATGATGATGAATGAATTATGAATGGCTGAATTATGGCTGTCGATTAACATATTTAATTGTGATTATCTGCATGATTGTCCACGATTAATTATGTTTAATAGCAAATTAATCACACCAATTTTATTAGTTCAAAATGAACCTTAAACTGTTTTAATTTGTTATTAACATGGGAGCAGGCAAATATGCTACTTTATGAAAACATGAGTATATATTTATTATTGAAAATCAGTTAACAACACAAAACAATGACAAATATTGTCCAGAAACCCTCACAGGTACTACACTTAGCATAAAACAAGACTCAGTGTATAGTCAGTGTGTGAATTTGTGTCTAAATTGTTATACAAATAGTCAGTAGTCAAGTTTAAGTTTAAATCCATCATCTGCCTTTAAACGCATGTCCACTAGGTCCGGCGAGGACACAAAAGGGACGTGTTGCTCCACTCAACAGCACATGATTGGTCCCTGGTTTTCTGTTCACCGTTTCAAAGACGAGACAACATAGTGCTCTGATCATAAACTTTGTTATTCCATCTAAATCTAAATCCACCAAAATCTACTTTTGAAAACATTTTAAGCATGAAATAGGCTATGCCACTGCTGAATCTTGTTTCATTTTAGACCTAGATTGCCTATGACACCTTGGTCCACGTTTTGGGCACATTGCGCTGGACGGGTTAATTTTCATAAAGGACCTTTCCCCTTCTTTTCATTTTGAAAGAGAAACGGCCAGTTGGGAGACTCCAACACTCAGCCGACCAGTCCTGTGACTTCATTACTCTGTCATTCAGTAACAGACTTATGCATTTGTAGGGCTGATCCTCTGCAGTTCAGCCAAAAATATGTTCAATTCATAACATGACAAACTGCGGCCCAACAGGCAACAACAGCTGTCAGTGTGCTGACTTGACTATGACTTGCCCCAAACTGCATGTGATTATGACTCGTGGGTACCCATAGAACCCATTTAGATTCAGACATGACGTCCAGCAAAATGCTTTGGTGGCCCACATATCTGGCAGAAAACATTGTAACATGAATTAAGTATTTTGATTGTTTACCTTGCGACCCTCATACTGAAAGATGACATAATTACTGCTGTGACAACACTGTAAAATCCTGTATCAGTATAACAACGTCTGTGCAGTGTTTGGGCCTCTGACAGGCCTTCAAATTCATGGATCTCTTACTCGAACTGGACTTCCTGGAACCTGTTTCATTTAATTGGTACCTGAAGCAACACACCCCCACCAATGTAGCCTCATTCGTTGTTATAATGCAGGGCTGTCTTCAGTCTGAATGCTCACTTAGTCTTGTTTAAGTCATTAGTAAACACAGGAAAATACAAACTCTCCATTATTGGCCAAATCAGAGAAAGCACAACAACCTGTTTTGGATAAAACTGCCACTTCAGGGTGTCCAGGAGGTCCATTGGTTAAGATGCAAAACAAATAACTGCAATGTCCTTTGTTGCATGTCATCCCCTTCTCTTTCTCCGTTTCCTTTCTGTATCTACACTATCGCTAGTTTTTTTCCAAAACCTTGTGCAGTGGTTAAAGTGCAACCCTAATGGCCCCTGAACAGACGGAGACCTGACAACAACAAACTAGACTGCTTAAAAGTAGCATTATAACAGGCATATCTAATATTCCATCTCAGGTACTGGCATGCAGATGTGTTCATCTCCTCAGGCAAAACATTCAGGTGATGAAGCATCGAGAGGATTGTTAACCTTCTGTGAAAAGTCCACATGTAGAGCTGGCACATCTCAACTGTTGCATAGTGTTGGCGGAGGCGTGCTCTCAACTGAGTTACATCTAGTTATGTGACTGTGTTTTTCTGTCGCTTTTGTGTTAAGTACGTGCGTGCATGTGTACGTGCATGCGTGTGTAAGTGCATGTGTGTGTGCATGTCAGCAGTCATTAGGCGTTGGCAGACAGGCGGTTTGTGTTGCTGATGAGCATGTCTGGGAAGGATGGAACATACTCCCTGAGCTCATTTATATGACACACACAGCATCTCTGTGTACATACACAAGTGTTAGGTAGTGTCATAGGCTGTTAAACACACACACGCCAGTTCAAGTTGACAGAAGCCGTTCTTCAAAAAGTGGAAGGTTTGACAAGGGGCTTTTCTGATTTTTACCCTGTTGTTTGTCCATCCACATCACCATTTCTACTTTTTCTTTTTACATTCTGTAACTCCTTTTGATGTTTCTTCATGTATTTTTGTGTCAGTTTGGTAGGGCTGTGTTTTAGCAAGAATCTGCTGTTACAATACCTATTATCATGCAGGAGTTATGAATCAATATGTTGCGATTAGGGCTGTCAATTGATTCAATTATTTAATTGTGAGTAATCACATAATTGCCCATAGTTAAATGTGATTAATTGCTAGCTTTTTTCGACTAATATTTATTACTGGAAATCAGTTAACAACATAATGACAAATATTGTCTATTTAGCATGCATTTAGCATAAAAAATATGTTCAGATTATAACATGGCAGACTGCAGCCGAACAGGTAACAATAGCTGTCAGTGTGTCAGCTAACTTGACGAAGAACCCATTTTTATTCACATATCTTGAGGTCAGAGGTCAATTTGAAAGTGGTCATGGCAGTTTTTCCTCGTTAAAATGTAGGCCATATCTGGAGCATTATATAGCCTCCTTCCTGACAAGCTAATATGACATGTTTGGTACCATTGGAGTCCTTAGGTGTAGGTGTAGTTTCATATGATACAAGTATCTTCACTAGCTGTAAAATCAAGCCAGCTACAACCTAAAAATAGCATGTTGCATTAATGTGTTAAAGACATTAGCCGTGTTCAAATATAAATTATATATATAAATTTGCGTTAAAGCGTTATAATTGTCCTAACTACAGCCCTTATTGACATATTGTGATACTGGAAGCAAAGCGATATATTGTGATTTTTTTTTTTTTTTAAATATAATTTTAGAAAAAAATGTCAGAATATACAACACACCACCATATATACAGTCCCTGTAGCATTCAATGTTGAAATCCTAGCTGTAAAATCTTTCACTCCTCTCGATGTAGTTCATTTTAAAGACAGAATGTTTTTTTAATGCACACTAACAAAGGCAGCTCACATTTGCATTAAGCTCTGTTCTGTTTTAACAGGCGATCTTCCAGAAACCTGGATTAGTGAAAGACCCCCACCGCTGGCTAGCTGAGACAAAGGTATGATCATTACATGTACTGCTCTCCTTACAGGGGATTAATCTAAATAATCAGTTAAGATAACACAAGATTAAGCATGTGATACTATTACCACAATCATCATGGTCACTCCCAGACCTACACTATATAAAAAATAATTAAAGCCAATATCTATTCAGCATGAGTTGGTCCTTGCAAACTTATAATTATTATACCAACCACATATGGATGAATTTTTGCTTGTTAAAACCAATACTTACCGTGCCGTAACCTCTCAGGAAAGATGATTTATTGTTGAGGAAACGAGTTTCCGCAGCTGAGCACCGATGTATGGTGAGAGTGGGCAGTGATCATAATAAAACAGTGACGTTCAGGGATTTGCAGCAGAATGTCTCTCCATAATAATTGTAAGGGCAAGGACAATTGTAAATTGCACCACCCTTAGAAGTTCAGTCATTGGCTTTAACTCCTCTAAGCAAACCATCACATTTAACATGATGATTGGTTTTAGTAACTGAAGAAATTATCAGATGCAGTATTTCTCCAACGTGTTGCCTTCTTGCTGTTGTCTTCCTGTCTTTTGTTTTAATAGTTGCCACTTGGCTTCTTTCCAAGACAAATCAGTTCCCATGTAGTAGTGCAACGATATACTGTAGAAATGAAACATGTAATTATGGCTGTGGCAGTGATGCATGATATTTTGTTAAAATGCGTTTGCACCATTCCTAGTGTTTACCCCCCTAATGCTCTGTATATCTCCTGTCAGAAATGATTTCAGAGCACTGTGCATTTACAAGAATAAAACACTAGAGAACAAGAGGGATAATTAGCTCCCTAGTTAGCAGTTTTTTATGTTAGTAAAAGCTTGGTATGATTTACAGGTTTCTAGAACACAGAGTACCCATTTAACCAATCATTTCGCATAGTTGTAGTAACAACCTTTTATTTATTTATATTCCCTGTTGCATTGACCGCATGCTCTGCACTACATTGACTGGGCCACTGAATTTTCTCTGAGCTTTTATCACACTCATTTTGGCTGTGCCCCTTTCAGAACGTGAGTTAAACGACATCGTCAAAATGCCACAATAATGATAGACCGTGAAGACTGAATAGAAGTGCTGCTGGGTCTTTGTGGTAACCACATACAGGTGCTCTTTGGAGCCAACAGGTATACTGTGCTTATTCAGTCTTGCGAAGGGCTCATTGTATGGGTGGAATATGTTTTCAAAAAAATGCAAGTCTCCTTCACATATGATCCAAGGCACACTGTGATGTTTGAACAAAATTAAAATGGCTTTACTTTACATGGAAATAATTGTTTAAAATGACCCTGATATGAATGATAGATCATATTTTGTGTTCAAAGAGATTTCAAGAGAACTGTAAGTGTGCAGCTTAGACAGCACTGAAGCAAAAAACCTTAAAGACGAATTATGATGCATTTGAAACTCTGCTTTTCTTATATCAGACGGTTTTGGTAACTTAATTACGCTCCTTTGCGTCGACTACTTTGCAGACGCCTACATCAGAAGACCAACTGGAGCACAGACCAGTATGTGTGGTTATGTACAGAAAATATTTATTATCAGAAGTGGGTCTGAAGTGCAGAGTGTCCATGCCAAAATAAAGCGGAACTTTGGAGCGTTATTGAGCGTTCTTCCCAACAAGCTAACCTGACATGGTTGGTACCAACCGATTCCTTAGGTTTTGTTGTTTCATGTGATTTCAAAGACCGGGCCTGCCGGTGGGCTGTCAGATTATTAAGAGGTTAATAGTTTCAATAATAAAAGACTGATACTAGACATCTGTGTCATGATACAATAATGCCACTTAAAATATTGCAATACTATGCTGTATCAATTATATATCAAAGTAGGAACTGAGGTCTTTGTCTAAAAAACTCACAGTATATCAGTGAGCACCCCCTCTTAATGCCCTGTTTCCCTTAAATTTTGATTAAACCTTTTACTATAAGAACCCACGAAGCCTATCCTGCTTCACACCATTGATTTTGTATTTATTTAACAAACCAGACCAAGATACGCTGGCTGTGTGAGGAGGTGCAGGAGTGCAACACAAGAGAACAGCGCTTAAGGAAGCAGCAACAACAAACCAGGGATCAGTTGAAGGCCCTCAGGCAGAGCCGGGACTCAGAGCAGATGGCTCTCCTGCAGCGCCTAGACCAGCAGGAGAAGCTGCTGCACTCCCTCGGCACTGAAAAGAGAGGTACGCAAACAGTATTTGTTGATAAGAAAATACTTTCATGTTGCTTTCACTTAGGAAGTGAGCGAGAATGCAGTGTATGATTTGTGGGTATAGATGTGTGTGGTGTTTTTTTTCTTGCTGAAACGGTGGTACCATCATCATCAAAGTAAAGCCGTGCTGTATAAAAGCACAGCTTCATGTGAGACTAATCAGACTATGCGCTCTTTGCTCAGCAGCTAATACCTGATATTACAAAAGCACTGGACAAGAACTTCTTTGGTCCGTTGAATTTACGTTGGTGAAGCGGCGTGAATACTTACCGTAGCGAGCTCTTAATGAAAACGATTATTAGACAAGTTACACTTTGACTGCTGGACCAATAGTCCTTTTGATTGAATCTAGTCACACGCCGACTTCCTGTTTTTCTCTTTAATTTAATCACACCATCATTAGAAGCAATAACTAATTAAATGACTGCATATTACTGAAGGGTTTATGTCACCGAGTAGCTTCAGTGTTGTAACGAATGCTTGTTAAAATAGCTGTCAGTGCCTGCTCCTCTGTGTCTGATGCATTTTTTTTAGACCATGCGTACTGGACTGCTTGTTTATGATTACAAATGTTTGAGAAAGCATCTTAATGCGTGTGAACTTTGAGAACTTCTGTGGAAAATGGACGTGTTTTTCTCGTCCCGAGTTCCATTTTTGACTGAATTTCTCCTAATGAGCTGTAACCGCCAGAGGAGGAACAAGTTGTTTTTTTAGCGCTTCATCTGAACAATGCAGGGAAATGGGCCTAATTTGTGTTCCATTAACAGAGTGAAAGAGAGTTAAAAGACACAGTATAGAGAGAGGGGTAGTTAGACATAGACAGGGAGATAGAAGACTGAGCACAGAGACGATAAACTGTCCCATCAGTTCATTGTTTTTTGGTTATTGTGGTAGCATTGTACCCTTCAGATAAGCCCTCTGATGTTATAGCTTCATCTCTGGACCCCCTTTGGAAAAACAGTTCACAAGTCAGCCATTTGACAGAAGTAGTTTTTTCTGTCTCTGGTGCAGGCTGAAACGCTGATATGGTGTCTTAATAATTAGACCTCAGAGTGTGTGCCACAACAGCTACAAGATCTGCTTATTTGAATTGAAAACCTGCAAATTAAGGTTTATTCCTCTGTGCTTTGAGTACGGATTCTCTTGTATTATTGCAGAGCAAAGCAAGATGTACAGTCCTTACCACGCACGAATATGTACATTATGATGAGCATTAATCACATGATGCATTGAAGTGTTGCAAATTATGTCCAAGTTTACTTCGTCTCCATCAGTACTGATTCTTGGGGTTTTTTTTGCCATTCAGATTATCATATAACGAGAATTGTATTCTCCCAAGATTTATTTTCTTTATGCCTACTTGTCTGCTGGTCTCAGTAGATTAACTGTTAATGCCAGCACTCTAAAGAACCTTTGTGTGATATACGGTAATTGTCTCAGTGAATTTATTACTGTCAGACTGAGGTGGCAGTCGGTGTGTTTTTCGTCTATTGGGCTTTCCTTCTAAAACAATTATGCACTGCATGTGAAGGTGACAGTGGTTCTCTGGTATTATAGGAGCTACCCCAAGTTTTAGGTGAGATGTGACTGAGTGTGAGTCAGTGACAGAATGTATACAGTATTTATAGATGGACAACGTGTCTCCACTTCCTCCCTCTGTACAGAAGTGAAGCCAAAATATCTCAGATGTGGGAGCCGCCATCTTGCTCTTTTAACGTAATCTGGAGCCAGAGTCTGCGCAGTAGTAAGGGCAGACTGGAGCTTCAGTATCAAGGTTGCTCAACCTTTTTATAGCATCAACTGACTAATTACAACCAAACTTACCAGAAAAAATGAACTCTTGAACATACATCAGTGTGACGACAGCTACCTAAAATGACAGAAACCATCTTTAGGAAAACTTTACAGTTTGTCCCATCTGCTAACATGGAGGGGTGGGACTTATGACCTATACTGCAGCCAGCCACCAGGGGGCGATTGAGATGGTTTGGCTCCACCTTTGGGGAGCTGTCATGTCATCCATTATTATGTACAGTCTATGGACAGTGAAGAGAACTTTGGTAGCAGGACTGCCAAGATAGATAGAGTTAAACAGGCTCGCTAAAAGGAGGTTGGAGACACTTTACTCCATAGCCACAAATTAGGCTAAGTATTAAAGTCAAGTGAATTGGCCAGATGCATGTTTAACAGTCATCCCCAGGTAATCAGATATTGAACTGGGGAACACCTTTCCCAGGGAAGAGAAACAATCCCCGCTAGAAGTTTGCAGTCACATTTAAAGACTGTTATGCTTTCGGTAAAGTGACATCAGTTTGTTATGTAGGTGTCTGTAGAGAGCTTCTGACATTATGAAACAATTGTCTCTGATTCTTAGTTCTTATTTGCTGAGTCATGTTTGAAACCGTTATAAATGGTGCAAGAGTTACTTTATACAATATACTCTTCAGAAATCAACACAGAAGTTGGCACAACAAGTATTTGCTATTGGAAGAAGAATACTTTATGATTATATTTCATAATTATTACTACAAATAAAATGTTTTTGAAAATGTTCTTTATTTTTACTATTCCCGTAATGTGTTGCCACCATTTAATTAAAACAGTTAGCACAAAGCTTATTCTGCTCGGCATAATGCCAAGCAGCGTGAACGTGTGGCTCTGTTAAATGAAATCAGAGTTATTCCTTTGATTCAACACCTCATTAAGAAAACAACCAGCGATTGTAATTAAAAACAATTTGGTGCTGCAATCAACAACAAACACAAGCAGAGTTTGTCTTTCATCCACCGGTTTGGGTTAAAATAATCCACAAGCAGCAAAGTGTGTTTGAAGCACTCTAACATATTGGGACATTCATCACATGACTGAACCACTGTACTTTGTTTTGTTTTTTCCTTTGGTATGCTACTTTTTCATACCTCATTGATTGATACTGGCAAAACTTACCATTGTGGGATGGCCCAGTTAACCCACTGAGACCCACAATAGACCTGTTTTTTATCCTTTTTATGGGGGTACAGGGGGTCTTTAGGGGGAGATAGCTGGTCAACAGTAGAAATAGAAGTGGTGTACATCATCTGAAAGCTGGGAAATGATTAATTTGAGAAGCAGCTCAGCACTGTGTCTGTCAAGTTGTTCTAGTCATAAATCAAAAATAAACATGAATTAATTTAAATAAATTGTTAGTGTATAAGGGCTTATTTAGTATATAATAGCAGTATATAATGGCATCTGCATCATGGCTCTATTATGACTCATAGGTTGTTGCAGCAATTTTTGGGTTAATATCATTTCATTGTCATTACACAGATTTGTGCTAAATTTAAACTCTTTTTTTTTTTTTTTTTATCCTATCAAGCATTGATAAACATGATCAATAATCCCTCAAATACCACATTAAGACACCAAGACCTTGAGGAACACCACAGAAAAGTCATGCTGTGATTTGGTATCAAAAACTTTTGGCATTTTGAGATTTCTGCAAGAACTGTGTTTTTTAGCGACTGAATGGCGAGCACTTCTGTTCTGAATTTTCATTCACATATCTTGAGGTCAGAGGTCAAGGGACCACTTTGAAAATGGCCGTGGCAGTTTTTCCTCGCCAAAATTAAGCTAAAGTTTGGAGAGTTATCTACCCTCCTCCCTGACATGGTAGCATGACATGGTTGATACTACTCTAGCTCTAAAACTGAACCTGCTACAGCTTCTGAAAGACAGTATAAAGTTGGGCAATCTGGACTGATCCTGATGATGATTTAATATTTTATATTTGATGATAAGTCCTGATCCCATGAGCATTTCCTACACACAAGTGCAACAAAATTGAAATAAAACATGCTTGACCAAATTATACAGCATGATGAATGAATGAATATTGCAATTGAAGAATAAAGTCAACATATACCTGGATTGACTCCAGTGTCAGGGAATCTAGCGCTATCTCAACTCATCAACAGCACTGTCTTTCAGAGCTGTTGGAGAGGAGTCTCAACTAATTGAATACTAATCACAATCACGATTTTGGCTTCTCACAATTAAATGAACATGATTAATTGTGATTAAAATGCGAGCTCTGCTTCACTTTTGGGGAACATTTTCAGCCTGTGAAAAATTCTCCCGAATGTTGCAGCTGCAGTCCAGAGTAGAAGAATAAGTATATAATGTATAATAATGTATATTACTTGTTTTGCCCGTCTGCTCTCACTGAATTCATCTCAATGTGTCTTTCAGAGCTGTTGGAGAGGAGTTGCAGCAAGGATGAAGAAATGAGGAGCCTTCAGGTTAACATTTTATGTCTTTATTAATCCTTATGTTTGTTCATTTGTATCTGAAAATATGCACCCTAAACAGTAGATTGTTAACATCCAGCTGCTGGCCTGATTTCAACGATGCTGCCAAAAAGAGACAGCTGGTACTATTTTTATTCATACATCACATTGCTTTCAAACTCTTTTTTGCATATCTGTTTGGGTGTTTATGAGTAACTGCTGGGCTTCGGCCGTCTGAGTCCTGTGATGTTGTGTTACAAGCATTAATACACAGACGTGGGCCTGACAGACTGCTCGCAGCCTTGCTTGGACAAGTAGCTAATTACTGCAGACACCAGGCCTTGGAGTTTAAAAGCCACCAGAGGCCTTGTCTCTGTCTTTCAATGCCGCAGCATCGACACTTGGCAGGCCACCAACTCACCTAGTCTGGGTTGGACTGGCCCCCAGCGCCTCACCGACCCTTTGCTCACCATTAAACAGCGAAACACATACTCTAACACGCACTGAAATGTCTGCTAAGCGTTCGTTCTTTCCAAACGTGTGTCTTTACCTCTAAGCGTGTGTGTTTGTGTGTGTTGAATTCCGGGGTCCCATCTGTGGCTGCATGATGGCACCTGCCAGAGCTCGCATGCAATTAATCAGCCCTCCCAGACCCAGCCAAGCTTTTAATTATGAAGGATGAGGAGAGGGAGATGTAGAGAGAAAAGATAGAGTGAGGGACATAAACGAGTGGGGAAAAAAAAAAAAATTGTCAGAGGGTAGACTGAGGAAAAGAATGTACTGTACCCTTGTTACAAACCAACACCTTACATGCAGAGGGGTGGAGATGCAGCCGGTTTAGGGGGAAGAGCAGGTGTGTGTTTGAGTGGCAGATAAGAGCCATAGCATCATTTATGCATCGTTAGAGAGGGAACATCAGTCAGGAGCTAGATGAGCGGCTACAGCGGTGTGTGTGTGTTTGTCAGTGTGTGATAAGAAGCCTGTTGTGTGCTACAGACTCTCCTTAGCCATGCATTTCCTTCCCTTGTTACCTATGTGTTGGAACACTCTATTCCTCTCTTCTGTCACTATTCTCCCACACACACACACACTAGGCTTCTCTCAGCTAATCTATCATTTTGAGCAGCTACCTGGACTCACCGTCTGGCTCATTGTGGTAGTTTAAACCTTACTTTGGTATTGGTTTTTACTTCATTTTTATATGCATATAAAGTAGGGCTGTTAAAGTTAATTCCACAATGACGCAAATTTGTTTTAACACCACTAATTTCTTTTCTTTAAATCTGTAATGAATTAATGCAATATGAGACCATGTTGACCAACCACATTATACTAACTTGTCATGAAGAAATCTAAGGCCCTGTTCAGACCTGATATTAACATGCGTCCTCAGTGATCAGATCACAAGTGGACAGCTTGTACACACTGTGTCTCCACATGCATCTTGAGTGGCCACTTGTGATCCAATCTCACTTCCCCGCTCTGTATGTGAATAAACACGTGGCTAATACAGCAGACGTTGACGTAATGTTACATAAATGTCAGTGGTAATATTGTGTATTCGGGTAAATTTTTATAACATCGAAATCGGGGAGGAAAGAGAGCGAGCTGTCGGGCAATTGGGCGGGTGTCAGCGGCGGAACAAAAACACACACGTCTCCGAAAGTATGATAATAATGCACTTACTGTTCCCAGTTTGATAGTCTGTAGATATGTAGCCTATAGTTAAGGTATATTTTAATAAAATACAGATGTGCTGACAGAGTACAGTAGAGCACAGAGGCTGTTTCCATGCTGTGAGGCAGACAAGCGCACGCCTGTCTATTCAAATGAGAGTGCAGAGACCCCCAGATCCCAGCAGGACATTAGATGAGTAGGTAGTCCTTAATGTGGCCCAGGACACATTCACTACACACTGCAAAATGAATGTGGCCACATGCCCAGACCACCTCTGAATGTGGTCTGAAAGATCTGATTTCAGTGCATCCTCAAGGCGTCTTGAGTGTGTTTACACCTAGCTCTAAAACTGAACCTGCTACAGCTTCCGAAAGACAGTAAAGACGGACAATTCAGGAAAAAAAAATGTGCAGTTAATTTAACTATTAAGTCCATTAACGATGGACAATAATGTGATTAATTGCCATTAAATATCTGAATCGATTAACAGCTCTCATATAAAGTAACGTTGCTGTGTTTGTGTGTCTTTACAGGACCGTGTATTGGATTTGGAGATGGTAAGGTTCGATTTCTTTCATCATAGTAATTAAAACGGTTATAGAAAAATGGTTATAGAAAAACTTAGGTTTGGAAAACATGGAGGGATGAAATGCTCTGGATTTGTTAAATTAGAAGTGTTGACTTTCAGTGTGATTCGATGCATCTGTGTAGGCTGTTTGTTTAGCAACCCATCGAGGCTAACACAGGGTTAGAAATGATTGCTTTAGTCAGGGCTCAGAGCTCTGTTAATCATCATATGTCTTGCTGATGGGGTTAAGAAGCGAGCTGTACTGACACTACAGTATTGACCCCACCATCCAAGCTGTTAACGTTCACCACTAACATCCTTAATCAGCTATTACATGTAAGCCCGAAATTACTTAGCACCACTGAACGGTTATATTGACCCAAGCTCTTTTCACTCTCTTGGAAAAAATAAATAAATAAAGCTGTCTAACGCACGCTGTCCATCCATCACAATTATGTGGCACGCTTGGCCACTCCAACTTTCAATTAGCTGTCGTGAGAAAGAAAAGGAAATACCTCGGACCACTATTAAGTCAAATAATTTCTGCTTACCGCATCAGCACAGCGGCAGGATGCATCGACTCATCCTCCCCTCTGCCCGGGTGGTGGGGATCGACTAGAGGGCCTCACTTGTATGTCAAGGTGCCATTCAGTGCAGCGATCAGTGTGACACCTCGTAACAACCAGTTCATTTGGTGCTTAAATGCTCCATCTGAATAGGATAGCTATTGAAACATGAATAGAACGGACTGCAGCGAAAGGAGTTAATCAAAAACTGTGCTGAGTGTGTGGTAACAAAGGTCCTCAATTAGCTTTTGAATTGCCCAAGCAGTTACTGTCTGTTACCATATAGGGTTGAATAGGAAATGTATAAGCTGCTTTCCCAGAAGTTATCAAGCACCAGTATGGTCCAGAGCATATATTACCACAACTTGCCCGATTCGATTCCAGCCGGCAGACCTTTATCTGTCATACTTCTGCAGCATAACCTACCTTTCCATTGTTAATCCATATCCTTTTCATTCAATAAATCTGCAATTCATCAATACACTACTTCTGGCAAAGCTTCAGAGGTAGGAGGCGGTAGTAGCGTTACACGCCACCCTGTGTAGTTTTCTACAATAAAGTTATTTTACATTCAGTGTTTCGCACTCACATTGTATTTATCCTTCAGGTCTGAACACGCCTGTCAACTAATGCTCACTAATGCTAACGAAACTGCTCAGAGATTGAAGCTGTCCATCCATCCATCCATCTTCAACAGCTTATCCCGTTAGGGGTCGCGGGGGGGCTGGAGCCGATCCCAGCAGGCATTGGGCGAAGGCGGGGTTCACCCTGGACAGGTCGCCAGTCCATCACAGGGCACATAGAGACAAACAACATAGAGACAGACAACCATTCACGCTCACATCCACACCTACGGGCAATTTAGAGTCATCAATTAACCTAAACAGCATGTCTTTAGACTGTGGGAGGAAGCCGGAGTACCTGGAGAGAACCGCTTACACGGGGAGAACATGCAAACTCCACACAGAAGAGTCCCAAGCCGGTATCGAACCTGCGACCCTCTTGCTGTGAGGCAACAGCGCTAACCACTGCACCACCGTGCAGCCCCAGATTGAAGCTGTTATTTTTCTTATTTTCACAATCTACCCGTGTACACATTAGTTGAGGTTGTAAGGACTATGGCTGTTGGTAGTAGTTGTTGGGTTTGTTTAAATATGCTTAATTGTAATTTTATGGGTTCTTGTTGTTCGGACGAGATAGCTAATATATGCTAACGTCAGTTGTCAAAGTAAATACTCATGTATTCTTCAGCCTGATGGAGACACTGGTGTCAGCGGGCCAGGCATGGCAGAGGCAGCCTCCTTTTATAGTGGGATCGGTACGGGACTGAAGCCGGGCAATTACCGTCAAACTAACCGGCAGCTTGATGACAAAGCGATACTATGTGATACCGTCATTATATTATTGGCTCACAAGTCTTGTTAGAAGTGGGATAAACAAAACATTCATTCTGGACCCGTCACAACGTCACAATTTTTAAAATAATTAATTCATGTCATACCTTTATTCGGCACATTCCTAAAAGCTCTGTGGATGATGTATTATTTTTTAAAACATACTCATCTACATAAAAATGTTATCAGTAAGTCCTTTAAATACTTTATTATTTGCCGTATGTACAGTATACTGTGTGTTTGTTGGCTAGCAGTCTTCTTTACAGCCTTTGTTGGCACATGATTTCTCGGTGTATTACCAACACTCCTGAATAGAGTGAAAACAGCAGCAGGAGCGTGCATCCTTAGGTGGGAACCCACTTCTAAAAACATCGCTCCATAGTGCCACTAGAAGTCAAATAAATGTTGTGGCTCAACAGGGTACTCAAATGTTGTGATGAGAACATGCAGGAAAACATAACTTTGTGTTTTTTTTGACAATCATGGCATTTTGGCAACTTCTTGCTTTGAGCTCTACTATTCAAAGTCAATAGTAGATAATATATTTACAAATGTACTTGATCAATGTGCAGTCTAAATACAGGTCTATTGTGCATATGTGAATGCTTATACAGTCTATTTTAAAGGGACAATATATGCTAATATTTCACATTCTGTTTTGTCATGTGGGTGGACATAAATAATACATAACAGTGCTAACAGTGTCAGCTGTGCACCCTTGTTATTTGGGTAGTACATCTCATTATCTCTGCAAATAGAAAGGCATCAGTTGTCCTCACAGAGCAGTTAAAGCCCACGGACAGCTGATTCCAGCTGTGCCGCCGTCCTCAGTAATCATCACTTCAGGTGACCCTCGACTGGGAATGACGTCTTATCGCTAAATGTGTGTTTCATCGATTCTTCTTTCCTCACTTCTCTCTCTTTCATCTTTTCTTTGGTCTTATGTGAGAAGTGCTGAGGAATGAGGAAGAGACGTGAGGGGAAGAGGGAGACAATTAAGGGAGTTGAGACGTAGCCCCAGTTCAGACCTGTGGATAGCTCTCCGTTTGCTATTTTGCTGTTGCATTGTAATGCTTTCTCCTTGTCCTTTCATATGGTAATTTATGATTTGGGGAGTTTTTAACTTGCTTTTAAAATAGTAACAGTTGACATTTATAATGAAAATTGTTACACTGAAACAGTATCTGTGGTCTCAGTGCTGTGAGTTACACTTAATTTTTTTTAATAACATCGTGTTCAAAGAATAATATTTGTTAGGACTTTAGCACAAATGCAGATATTGTTTTTAATGTCTTAGTTCAGTCTTGTCACAGTTAGTCATGTTTGTAGTTGTTGCAGATTCAAATAGCTGGAGTGTAAATAAACTGATTTTGTGTGTTTTTGTGCTTTCCAGAACACAAGAGTAGCTCTGGACCACTTGGAGGCAATTCCAGAGAAACAATGTTTGTTGGAGAATTTCAAAGATTTGGAGGTTGGTCCACTTAAAGCCTAGATTATTATTATTTTATTTATTTATTCATTTTTTGTATTAAAAAAATGTTTTTTCTTTCCCTCAAAATACCAACCTTGGATGCAGTAAAACTTCAACATCAGTTTATTTCAAGTGCACATTACCCAGAGAGTCTGTATTCTGTCTTTACAAGTCACTAAGTCACAGAAAATTAAAGATATAATATTATAAGGTTGATGTTAGTCAAACCAGACATCATACAATATAACAGTAACAGTCAACACATTCCCAGCCGGTGAGAGAGAATAGCTAACAGAAAAAGAGCTCTTATTAAAGTTGCTCAATACAAAATTCAGAGCACATGTAGTGTCTAGATATCTAACATATAACTTGGCTCTCAGCATGGCGGCAGCTGAGCCAGTGGCTCGCAGCTAACGGTACTGACAATGCTAACTTGCACTAGCAGTGCCCACATGTATTAATATGCACTAAAAGGGATGCGCGGCTGGTTATAGACTTTAGACTAGATGGCTAGATCATGTGAGGACTCGGGCAGCTGTGTTCTGTACCAGTTGGAGACCTTTTGTTGCTGTAGTAGGTAGAAAAGGTGTATAACTAGTCTACTCTCTGTTATGAAGGCATGTTCAAGGATTTCAGCATCTTCATTTATAAATATGGGGCATATTTGGGTATTTTACGAAGGTGGGAGAAGGCAATTTATGTTATATACTTGATGTGTGACAGAACCAAGCAAGTGCCAGCCTCTTAAGACCAATAAGGTTCTCTTTGGACGGTAGAGGAGGATGTTGTGGTTTTCAGTCAACAAGGTGGCATTTAGGTCTAGTAACAGCAAGACACATGACAGATCAGTCCATTACAATCAAAAGGTTAGAGCAATTTCTGTAGTGTTTGGGTCTGAAACCAGACTGAAACTCATCAAAAAGGTCATTACTGGATTGATGGGCAGTGAGTTGGCTGGCAACCACCTTTTCTAACAGTCTGGACATGAAAAACACCAAGCAGAAAATCAACCTTACAAAGGCACTGGTTAGTGTTAAAGCCACGCATTATCTCATTTATCATATTAATCACTGTTGTGTCTTCATTTCAGTGTTGGTTCTTCTGCTACATACAAGACTTAAGTCTATTTAGATGCTCAGGCTTTTGTCTCTTTGGCCTGGTTGAGGACAGATGTCTCGTTTGTGTGGTTGGTCATAATGACACAGCCTCCATTTTGTGCCAACAGGAGTCACAGCGAGAGAGGGAGATGGTAGAGCAGCGCTACACCAAATACAAAGAGATCGTCTGGGACCTACAGCACCAGCTGGACGAGTCCAAACGCAGAATCCAGGAGTACAGAGTACGACACACACACACACACACACACACACACACACACACACACACACACACACAGACAGCTGCGATAATGTACTCTAGAAAAATTAGCTTTATAATGCCTTTCAAGAGCCTGTACTCCCAAACAACAACCCACACCTTTTCTATTTCAGTCACTAATTGCAGTACTTTGTTCAAACAGCAGCCGTTTGGATAAGGCTAGCCTGACTTTGAGAGTCATTTATGAGTCTAGCTCGCCCACACTAGTGCCAAAGTGTGCACCGCACCTAATTTGCAACTTGTATGAATAAATGAATAATTTCACATGCTGGTAATGCATCATGGATGGACAGAGTGGGACAAGCTAGAGCAACGGTACAAACGTGGACTCAAACAAAATGTAAGTTTTACCAGTCCGTTAACTGCTACAGTCATCTTGTGTGTTATAAAGCAGTCAAGGGAGCTGACAAGACATCACTGTTGACAGCTGATTGCTATCAGCAGTTTGCAACCTCCCCTAAACAGTCATACAGTCACTTTTTAAATGGTTTTAATCTGCCAGATTACCCCGTTGGTTTGCCAAATGACTCCCATGTTGAGTGATAAGTGGCGATTGCATTAGCTTAATAGCTGCTGCCCACCCGGGGTTTGTTTAAGGAAAATGGATGATGGAGTGTCCTTACCAGAGTCCCATCTTGATCAGTCAGCAATGCCAAAAGAAAAAGCTGCTCCTACATTTAATGTAGCGATGGCCCTCTGCTTTAAAACAACAGCTTGTAAAGCTCTTTTCCGACAGGATCATTTTTTGGCTCAGTGCTTGTCCTGTCATTATAGGACATCTGTAATGTTAATGAGTTATAAACACAGGATAAACGAAATCTGTAATTTGTGTCAAACTTCAAGAGACAGCAGTGACTTGGCGGGCCTTGCAACAGAATCACAAAGTGTTAAGAGATGTGTGTTCAGACTGGGACACTTGTGCCTGCATGTTTACAAGCAAATAAATATCTGTAAAAGAAGCTTTTATCATGCACTGGTGCACACAGCTCATACAGGGACTCAAATTACTCACCTCTCAAGTAATATTTACAGGAGATCATTATGTAGAGCTCCTAGGATGTGTATACAGAACTGAACACGTTGCAACATTAGAATCAAATATGAAGAAAAACAGGTAAAATTTTAACTCAAAAATACAACAAAAATTGTGATTTTGCTCTTTTAAAAAAATCTCTCTGTATGAGTGTGTGTGTGTGTGTGTGTGTGTGTGTGTGTGTGTATATATATATATATATATATATATATATATATATATTTATATATATGTACACATTGTTGAAGTTAAGTTAACTTAAGCTAAAAACAGAAACCTGTAGACATTGCAGTTAAAAATATATAAATAAGTGAGAAGTGTAAACACAGCAGCATTTAAAAGGATGTTTTTATAGACGTGTATGTATGTATGTACAGAGATCATGTCAGTGCAGGAATCCACAGGTGACTGACAGGCTTCATGGTGGTTTTACTCCACTGGACGTCCTTTTCTTGTCACAGCAGCTCACAGATCTTGCTGTGTTTGCGCGTTGCTGTATTTCACCTAGCAGGGATGGAAGATTTTTATTAGTCATGTTTTCAAAACATTTTTGTGTATTTGTAATCTGTGGGAAGTACATGGATCTGATGTCTTGGTGAAGTTGTCAGGTAGTTAAAGAGTGCTGCTCGGTTTCCACCTCATGGGTGCAGAGTCTGTTTTTAGGAAGCCAGGTCTGCCTGTGGTGGCCTGTCTCGATGGCGAGGCAGTGCTCATCAAGTCTGTACGTAGTCAAGGATTTCCGGAGTTATGGGTCAGGTATTCTGCCGCTGTGTAGTCTCTGTTTAGGGCCAAATAGCTTTCCAGTTTACTCTGTTTGTTGGTTAATTCTCTCCAATGTGTGAAGTAGTTTTCTTATGATAATGAGGTTTCTGTTTGGGGGCTCAGCTAGTGTCTATGGAGGAGTCCTAGAACCAGCTGGCTAAGGGGACATCTCTCCAGAGTCTCTGTGGTGAGGGCTTTGTTGGGGAGGTGCCAGGGTTTTTGTAGTTGGTTATAAAATGTAAATGCTCTCTTTTGAATTTTGATAATTAGTGGCTAATTGTGCAGATCACTGTGCTGTTGTATTGCTTGTCCGGTTGGAGAGAGGAGCAGCGGATCATTTGTAAACAGTAGGCATTTGACTTCAGTGTCTCCTAGGATGATGCCAGGAGCTCCAGACTGACAATTCATTGATGTATATGCTGAAAAGGGCTGGACTCAGGCTGCATCCCCTTCTAACCCCTGAGCTTTACAGGTTTCCAACAGTTTGTACAGCAGACCCTCATGTCAAATTGAATTTGAAGGCTTCAGCTTCCTTTTGTTTTTGTTTACTTTGTCGTTGATTAGTGTCCTGAGGTTGAAAATGTGGCCTGTTGGACAGTAACTTGGTACACAGACAATTTGGGATTTTCTGAGGACATTGTTTTTTTAGTACAGAAAAGTAGTAGTAGAGTCTGAGGTTGCTGTTGACACAGATCCACGGTAGTTATTGGGGTCAAGTTTGTCTCTACTTTTATGAAGCGCTGTTATCAGTCCTTAGTTTCAGTTATTGGGGGAGATCCTAGAGCTCAGGACTACATTAAAGAGAGCCAGTTGGTGCTGGATGTTTGTGTTTCATTTACGGTGCTGTCAACGCCACAGGCTTTCTTGGTTTCAAGTGATTTTATCTTGTCCCGTAGTTCCTTTAGTGTAATTGGAGAATCTAGCAGGTTCTGATTGTTTTTTTATGGCTGACTCTAAACTTTGCTGTTTATCTTTTATGTGCTTTTGCTGTTTATTCTTCTCTATTGGACCAAAGAGATTGGAGGAGTGGTTTACCCATAAATCTTCACTTTGGATGGGGAGATCCTCGTGTTTTTGTTTGAGTGTTGTAATTTTCCCAGAAGTGGTTTGTTTTTATGGATTCCTAAAGCATTGGCTCATTTTTTACATGTTGGTCCCTTTTCTTTCTTTACTGTATTTTTATACAGTTTTAATGTTTCACCATTGCCGTAAGGCTCTCGCCATTTTAATTAACGCTTTTTAAAAAGACCAATGAATTGTGGGAGGGAAAACTGTTTTGGAAATGCTAGACAAGGAAAAATATGGACTGAATCAGAATAGTTGGTTACATAAAAATGTAATGAATTTTGGAAATAATTACCATCTCATCAATCACAGTGTTGCTCGCTCTGTGTTGGCTTGAAAGAAAGGAGGAAGTAGAAGGTGGACGGCAGGCTAATGTTTCTGGAAGTTTAGTAATAATTACAAGTCATCGTTAGGAATGAAGCTTCGAACTACTCGGTGCAGCCCTACTTTGTCATATTTTCTTTTGATTTCTGTCAGATGAGCATGTTGGTCTCTGAAGCATCATCTGTCCATTCAGACTCCTTCTGAATGAACACCTTCGCTACCATAGATGTATAAAGAGACGATTTCTTTACTGTTCCTCCGTCACAAAGTTTCTGATGTCAAAACATTAATTGCACATCACATTCAAACAACTGTGGGTGCTCACCTCACAGTTTGAGAACCACTGCACCATAGTGAAGATGTATTTTCTGGTTGTCTGGGTCTCTGTGTTTTTGGTTTGATAGTTGCCTTAATTGCTTTCTGAGATTTTTACATTCATTGTCAAACCATTTCATGTCATTGCCATTTTTTGGTCTTTTCTATTTTAGGCCTTTAGGTTTGATAGAGAGGCTGAAAGGTCAAATATGTAATTTAGTTTTCTCTCTGTAAGTCACTTTAAAGGTGCACTGTGTAATGTGTAGCAACAGTCTTTAAACAAATACGTCTCCCCTTCACCTCTACTAATGGACCATACAATCTAAATTTACGGTCACTGGTTATAAAAATAAAGCCAACTACTAGCTAACAACTATTAAACAAACCAAGGCTAGTTTAAACTATCTGTGTATTTGTGCCACTAACTGGAGGCTGTATGGTGTTTTTTTTTTTTTTTTTGTTTATTGGACTAAATTCTTTTGCGTTATCGTTTCTGCCACTATGAATTTAATCCAATAAATAAACTATTAAAACTCATATACCATCAATAACAAGCCCAAGCCTTTGGTGCAGCTCTACTTTTTCATTCTCTGGATTGAAGGCAGACTGATGTTAAAATGTCTCACTAGCTCCTCTTGTGGAACAAGTGGTATTTAAGACGAGATGAGCCGGACCTGGATGGTTAATGTGCCAATTTCAGTAACAGACCAAGGGTGATTCACAGACCCGAAATGAATCAGCACAAAAGAGTCGTTACACCTTACCCAAGGGAAGCTGGGGCCCCCTTCTGGAGCCAGACCTGGGAGGGGGGTCTCAACTAGATATAGTTTGGCTCACCTCCATACATAGCACTGGTTGTGGTCCAAACTCCTGGAGGGGGCTGAACTCTCACTTTTCTGGCGTTGCCCAATGTGAGAGGTGCTGGGCAGGTTTGGAGATAATCATCCCTTGGCTGAGGGCCGCTGTGTTGTAGTTCCCGGAGAACGAGAGGGTTGCCTCTATGCAACTGTGAGCTCTTGAGAGGAAGTCTCTGAATGTTGTTGGCGCTTATACACAAAATGAGGGTGATTGGGAGGAACGGCCTACTTGATCTGAACCCGACTGGTGCTTTGTTATTGGACTACTTGAGAGAGAGTCACTACCCCAAGGGAGATCAAGTATCTTGCAATCTTGTCCAGGAGTGACCGTAAAATGGAGATGGGTAGGCAGATTGGTGTAGCATCAGCAGTTATGCAGGTGTTATGGTGAAGAGGGAGCTGAGCCAGAAGGTAAAGGTCTCGATTTTCTGGTCCATCCATGGTTGAAAAACCACAAGCTTTGGGTCGTGACTGAAAGAATGAGCTCACAAATTCGAGCAGCTGAAATGAGCTTCCTTCGTGGGGTGGCTGGGTGCAGCCTTTGAGATAGGGTTACGTGCTCAGACATCTGGAGGGGGCTTGGAGTGGAGCCACTGCTTCTTCTCATCAAAGTTCCCTGAAATGAAGACCTGTTTTCAAGACATGAACAGGGTTTTCACATGGCAAAGACTGGATGTCTCGGCTAACGTTATGTTTAGTTTTAATGACAGTTTCAACAATAAAAACAGTCTATGGTTGGCATCAAAGATTAGGATTGCCACTATGTGTCAACAAATTGACCTGCGATTAGGGATACATGATACCACACAGTACAGTAGTGCACAGAAGCTGTTTCCATGGTTGCCATGCATAAAATGCTTGCAGGTATGCAGGCAGAGTATCGCTTACTGTGTGAAAAGACCTTTTACAGTGTGGCTAGCATGGCTATAGACCCTGTGTCCTCCTGTCTTCCAGGATGAGAAGCTGGACGCCACGACCAGGAGCCTGAGACTGGCTGCTTTTTCTTCCTCTATCAAAGGCCTCAGCACATCCCTGAGCAGCTCGCTGAGATCTGACACACTGTGTGAGTATTTATATACTGAAGCTACAAATCTTGTGCTCTGACAGTTTATCTATTGACTGTCTTGATGGTAGTCGTGTTTTTTCTGCATCTCTGCGTTCCTAGATAATTTGAAAACAGTATTTTTAAAAATGGTTTTTAAAACAGCATCACAAATCTGCATGACAGCGCCTAAAATGAAAATCCAGGTTACTGCTGACTTCCACAGTACATCAGTATAAAACTTAAGTTGTGATATACATAATTATACACGATGGCATGTGGCAGTCTTAGAGCACTGGGACTTTTCCATTTATTTCAACACAGCATCGAGAGCTCAAACTTTCCATCAATGCTCTGGAAGTTTGTCTGTATCACTGCCAGTGGCTCTTAGCCAAAATCACTTGTAGCACTTTCCTAAGCTGCTTACAGATATTTGGCACAGTGTGAGAGGAGCGTACTTTCTGTGGCTTTGTCTTTTTTACCTCCAAGAATTATGGCGGCTAAAACATATGTATGGCTATTTGAGACTAGTGTTAACATACACTGCTCAAAAATATTAAGGGAACACTTCATCACGGTATAACAGCAAGTCAGTTAAACTTCATGGATATCAATCTGTCCATTTATGGAGCTACTACTTAAATGATTAGCACTACCTGTTACTGCTGAAAACGTGATAATTGTATTGAACACTGCTCAGAAAAATTCCAAGAACACTTAATGACCACGGTTTAACACCACGTCAGTTAAACTTTAGAGATATCAAGCACAAGTGCGTGTGAATCACTTGCACTTGCTTTGGTGCAAATGAAAGTGACAACAGGAAGACAACTGCCAAAGAGGGAATGGTTTTACATGTGGTGGCCACAGACAGTTGCTCTCTCCTCATCCTTCCTGGCTGACTCTTCTCTAGTTTTGTGTTCTGCTAGTGTTCTTGTCACTACATGTAGCATGAGGCGGTAACTGCAGCCCAATAAGGTTGCACAGGTAGTCCAGATCCTCCAGGATGGCGCATCCATACGTACGGTTGTAAGAAGGTTTGCTGTATCTCTCAGCACAGTCTTAAGAGCATGGAGGAGATACCAGGAGACCGGCTGTTACACCAGTGCACCATTCTTTTCATAGATGAGAGCAGGTTCACACTGAGTACATGTGACAGGTGTGAAAGAGTCTGGAGACACCGTGGTGAACGTTGTGCTGTAACATCATCCAGCTTGACCGGTTTGGCGCCAGTGGCGGA
The DNA here is from genome assembly GCA_947000775.1 of Pterois miles. Classification (NCBI taxonomy): domain Eukaryota; kingdom Metazoa; phylum Chordata; class Actinopteri; order Perciformes; family Scorpaenidae; genus Pterois; species Pterois miles. The sequence goes on along the minus strand of CAMQGK010000634.1, from coordinate 24,520,740 downwards.
CCTACTAATTCTGGTGTTCTCCGGCGAATGCCAGTGGAGCTACACAGTGCTGAGTTGTGAGCACAGGTCCCACTAGAGGATGACAGGCCTTCATGCCACCCTCATGGAGTCTGTTTCTGACAGTTTGGTCAGAAACATGCACACCAGTAGCCTTCTGGCAGTGCTCATCCTCTTCCTGCTGCTAGGTGGATGCCCTTCTACAGCCCTGTCCCTCCTCATGTAACAGCTGGTCTCCTGGTATCTCCTCCATGCTCCTGAGACTGTGCTGGGAGACACAGCAGACTGGACTACCTGTGCAACCTGATTGGGCTGCAGTTACCACTTCATGCTACATGTAGTGACAAGGACACTAGCAGAACACAAAACTAGAGAAGAGTCAGCCAGGAAGGATGAGGAGAGAGCAACTGTCTGTGGCCACCACATGTAAAACCATTTCCTTTTGGGTGGTTGTCTTGCTGCTGCCTCTCCATTGCACCTGTTGTCACTTTCATTTGCACCAAAAGCAGGTGAAAGTGATTCACCATCACTTGTCCTTCCTAAATGGACAGATTGATATCCCTGAAGTTTAACTGACGTGGTGTTATACTGGGATGATTTAATGTTTTTTGAGCAGTGTACAATACAATTATCACATGTATTCAGTCGTAACAGGTAGTGCTAATCATTTAAGTAGTACTTACAATGGAGTAGATCCATTAACAGTCAAAAGGAATATAGTACTTTTGTGCTTTGACCGGGTGATAAACACAGGTAATATAATTGTTTTGCCTCCCTTCCCTTCTTCCTGTCTCTGATACAGCTCCTCACAAACGCCTGACCAGTTCAAACTTGGATGACTCCTCAGTGAACGGGGCCAAACCCCTCACAGATTAGCTCAATGTCAAGTGAAGCTTTATCATTATTGCTGTCTCTACAAACCCAAACACACGGTGCTTACAGCTGATTCGACCTGCCTGGTGCTCGTCCAGAACAAAGAAACAACTTGACTGTACTTGGAGGCCTTGCACTCAACACTAATCCTCCTTGACTACCTCAACCAGGCAATCACTGAAGGTGCTCAGGAGCAGAAGGGTAAGACAGATTTCACAGTAAACTTTGAGAAATACTTTGAAGGAGGAGATATAAGTTTGGACACTGTAAAGGAGGATATACTGTAAAGTGTTTAAATGTTATTTATAAGAACCTTAATTGAATGTATTTAATGAACTTGAAAACCAAAATAATTTCACTGTTACATTTCTTGTCATTGTTCCAACATTTTAAGTACTAAACATCTGTTTTAACTTTTATTTACTATATTATTGTCATGCCAATGTATTTGTGTTAAAACTATTTAGTGTAACTACACAAAAAAAGAACACTGGTGCCTTTTCAACAATATGTAGTTTTGTTTTTTACTGACATAATGTGTTGTCTTCATCATAAAAATGTGACATCTGTTTTCCCCATCTCTCTTAACTGAACAATTTTCTTTATGACTTTCTATTTTGTTTCATGCAGTATATATTTGGAAAACGAAACAAGCACAAATAGTCTATTTTTTATGTGAAGGAAGTATATGCACTATGAATAAATCCCCATGCAGCCAACTGTCTGGTTTTCTAAGCAAAGCACACTTGATGTCCTCTTCATTTCAGAGTTTAGTGTTTGCTTTGCAGCAGCCGAGAGATTCCAGCTTCTCCCACTGGTGTATTTTTTGCTTTTTGCTAAAATCCTTCATTGGGGAGAACAACCAAAAGGCACATGAGAGAGAAATGTCTTCTTTTTAATTCACTGCTCAACTTCAATGATATAAACACAGTACCTGCTGTGTAAACAATTCTCAAAGTTGTACATAATCTTACTTGAGCTGCATTTCTCAGTGCTTCAGTAAGGTATGTCATTAAAATGTCGAAGTTCTTGATGCCATATCATTAAAATGTCAAAAAAAACTTCATAGTACAGAATGTTTACCAAAGTCCAGTGTGTTGACAAAATAAAAAATGAAATGAAAAAATCAATCTTAGTATAGTATGTTGAAATTTTATTTAAGTCATAGTCATAGTAAAGTGTATCAAAAACAAAATCATAGTATAGTACGTTGAAAAAATTCAAGAAAAGTCGAGTCTAGTATAGTAGTATAGTATAAGTATAGTATGTTGAAAATATAAGTCAGTGTAGTATATTGACATTTCTTTTAAAAGGTCATAGTATAGCTTGTCAAATTTTGATTTAAAAAAGTCAGTATAGTAAATAAAACATATTCTTAAAGTCAGAGTATACTATGTTGTTTTTCTTAAAGTCAGTATAGTAAGTCCAAAAAATAAACCATAGAAAAGTATGTTGAAAAAAAGTCATAGCATATAGTATGTCAAAGCAAAGTCATAATATAGTATGTTGATTCATTTAATTAATAGTATGTCAAAAGTCATAGTACAGTAGACTGAAAAAACAAAGTCATAGTATAGGTTTTTATTAAGTAGTAGTATGTCAAAAAAGTCATAGTAGAGTATATTGAAAAAAAATCAGTCTTAGTATAGTATGTTGAAATTTTATTTAAAAGTAAAAAGTATTGAAAATATAAGACATAGTGTAGTATGTTGACATTTCTTTTAAAAAGTCAGTATAGTAAATAAAACAGTCATTTTTTTAAAGTTAGAGTATACTATGTTTTTAGTATTGTATGTTGAAAAAAATCATAGCATATAGTATGTCAAATAAAAGTCATAGTACAGTATGTTGATTTAAGTAATAGTATGTCAAAAGTCATAATACAGTATATTGAAAAAACAGTCATAGTATACCATGTTGAAATTTCATGAAAAAAGTCATAGTATATGTTGATTTTTTTTAAAGTAATAGTATGTCATAAAGTCATAGTACAGTATATTGAAAAAACAGTCATAGTATATGTTGAAATTTTATTTAAAAAAGTCATAGTATGTCGAAAAAATAGTCATAGTATAATATATTGAAAGAATAAAGCATCAAGTATAGTATGTCGAAAATATGTCATCGTGTAATGTTGACATCTCTTTTAAAAAGTCATAGTATAGTATGTCAAAAAAATAAAAAGTCATAGTATAATATGTTGATTTTTTTATATTAATAGTATGTCAAAGTCATAGTACATGTTGAAATTTTATTAAAAATGTCACAGTATAGCATGTCGAAAAAATAGTCATAGTATAGTATGTTGAAAAAAAAGTCATAGTATAGTATGTTGAAAAAAATAAGTCACAGTATAGGATGTCTAAAAAAAAGTCATAGTATAGTATGTTGAAAAAAAAGTCATAGTATTTATTTATTTATATCCTTTATTTAACCAGGTTAGAAAACTCATTGAGATTAAAATCTCTTTTCCAAGAGTGACCTGGCCAAGAGGGCAGCAGAGAAAGTTATTTCTACAATAAAGACAAACAATACAAACAGACCAATACAGCAATCACACACCATAGACCATTAAACAAGTATCATGTGCAGTGACATGTACAACACAACAGCAGCTGTGCTGCACAAACTGGTCAATATTAAAATAAATCAAATGACAGAAGTCAGGAGCAGTTACAACGACCAATAGTGCTGTTTTCTCGATTTTTTAAAATGGACTTAAATTCTCCCATAGTGATAAGTTCTGACAGTTTCAGGTCCTTCTGCGTAACGTTCCACGAGAACGGAGCAGCATATTTAAACGCTTTTTTGCCGAGCTCCGTTCTGACCTTTGGGACCAACATCTGTATAACATCTTGAGAGCGCAGGTCATATTGACTGTGGTTTGTACACAAGTATGTACTGAGATATGAAGGCACCAGTCCAGGAGACATTTATATATGAGAACAGACCAATGTGAAAACCTGCGGACAATGATGTCCATCCAGCAGCAGCATAAAGGGAACAATGGTGTACCAGATTTCCACAGCCAGTAACAAAACGTAACGCACAGTGGTATATAGTATCTAGCCTCTTTATGCTCTGGTCAGGTGCATTCATGTAAAGCAGGTCACCATAATCCAATACTGGTAAAAATGTTGTTGAAACAAGGTATTTCCTCACCAGGAGGGAGAAACAGGATTTGTTTCTAAAGAGGAACCCCAATTTAATTTTCAATTTGGACACCAGATTTTCAATATGTGATGTGAAAGTCAAGTTTTGATCAATGAGGATCCCTAAGTATTTATAAGTTGGGACCAGTTCAATTTGAAACCCTTGAGCAGTTGAGACTCTGGGGAGATCAGATGGTAGTGTTTTTCCGTTTGAAAAAAGCATCAATTTGGATTTCTCTGCATTTAACACCAGTTTAAGTTGAGTTAAATGAGATTGAACCAAATTAAATGCAGACTGCAGGAATTCAAGGGTCTGTGCTACTGAGGGAGATGAGCAATAGATAACTGTGTCATCTGCATAAAAATGAAAAGCAGCATTTGATAAGTTATTACATAGATTGTTTATATATATTGAGAATAGCAGTGGACCAAGGATGGAGCCCTGGGGGAGGGGGCCGGGGCGTGCCTTTAGACACAGGGAGAAAGGAAGATGACGATCCAGCAAACTGAACACACTGAGTTCTGGCAGACAGGTAATTTGAAAACAATATATAAATCAATAAAAAGAGCTGCACAATATTTTTTACAATCCAAAGCCTCAATGATGTCATTTACCACTTTAATAGCAGCTGTTGTTGTGCTGTGTTGTTTTCTAAAACCTGACTGATATTTTGATAAAATACCATTCGTGTCCAAAAAGTCTTTCAGCTGTTCACTCACTAACTTCTCAAGAACTTTGGCTAAAACACATAGTTTGGAGATCGGCCTGTAGTTATTGACTACTGATTGATCCCCTCCTTTCAACAAGGGGGAAACATGGGCAGATTTCCATATGCTGGGAATCTCATTTCTAGAAAGGGTCAGATTAAAGATGCGAGTGAGAGGCTCTGCTATAAAGTCTACGGCCAGTTTGAGAAAGTGAGGATCGAGCTTGTCAGGACCTGCAGATTTGTTTGTATCTAATGTCTGTAATGCATTATGGACCTCAGACACATTAAAAAGAGTGAAAGTGAACGGTCTAGCCACAGAGTTTATTGGGGGTGGTGAAAAATGAGGCCTCTGCTCATGTGGATGGTATTGAGTCGAAAAACCCGATTCAAATAAGGAGCCAGAAGAAATAAAATGTTCATTAAAACTGTTTAGAATGACAGATTTATCGGTAATAATACCTGACTCTGTCACAATGCTGGCTGGCAGTTCATATGAAGTTTCCTGTCCAAATGAGGATTTTATTACCTTCCAGAAATTTCTAGGATCATTTAAATTACATGTAGTTTTTGAAAGATAATAGTCAGATTTGGCCTTTTTAACAAGAGAAGTAAAACGATTTCGAAGCTGTCTGAAAATCAGCCAATCAGCCTGGGACTTGGATTGTCTGGCCTTAGCCCAGGCAACATTTCTTTCTCTCAATAGACTGGCCAGCTGAGATGAAAACCAAGGATTATTTCGGCCTTTCACTCTAAATTTACGGAAAGGTGCATGCTTATTTATAATTTTCATAAAAGCATCATAAAAGAAACTCCACGCCAGCTCCACATCATCGATTAGAGAGATTCTGCTCCAGTCAACGTTCCACAAATCATGAATAAAAGCTTGCTCACAGAAATGTTTAAAATCTCGTTTAAGAACAGTTTGTGGTCTTGACTTCGGGAGCTTAGCTTGTCTGATTGTAGCAATAGCACAGTGATCGCAGATTTCGTTGGCAAAAATACCAACATGTGAAAATTTATGAGGGGCATTTGTTAAAAATAAATCAAGAAGAGAGACTTTCTCTGGGCGTTTAAGGTTAGGACGTGTTGAGCTATTTACTAGCTGAGTGAGATTAAATGAGTCACATATAGATTTAAAACTGTCAGAGACAGAGGACAACCAGTCCCAGTTAAAATCTCCAACAAGGAGAATCTCATTAAAATTTAAAGCTGAAAGCTGGTCATTCAACGATGATAAAACCTCAGTGCTTGCTGAAGGGGGTCTATAACAACCTAAAATAGTGATAAAATGCCCCTTTAGAAGTTCCAGATTTAAAGCAAGAAGTTCAAACTGTCTGCTGAGAGATACTGATGAGAGAGTGGTAACAGGAAACTTATTTTTTACATAAATGGCCATGCCACCACCTCTTCTGGGACGGTCACAACGAAAAACTTTGTAACCTTTAATAGCAATGTCTTTGTCTGTGATGGATTTGTTTAGCCATGTTTCAGACAAGACCAGAACATCAGTATCTGAGGATTTGCCCAAATTTTCACTAGATCAAGTTTTGGCAGTAGACTTCTGACATTTAGATGCATAATACCAAGCCCAGATCGAGCTTTAAAATCACCAGGGGTACTCAAACAAGTTAAATCAGGGCCAGGGTTAGGCTGAATATTCCTTGACAATAAAAGCAAGAGGATAATAAAACATTTCCTTTTCACTGTGTTTTGTGTTTGTACAGAATGGTTATTCGTATCCCACAGGTTACTTGGAGGATAACAGCGGAATGAGCACAGCCAGTCATATGTACTAAAAAGGTGAATAAGATAAGGTAGAGTCACAAGGCTCTCATTGGACTGTTTAATCCACTTTGGAGAGCCCCTAAAGGAGATAAAATCCCAGTTTGTGACTTTTCGAGGGAAAACATGAGGCACATGTTGGTCTCCACACCCTTCATGTGCCTGACGTGGATACAGCGCAGTCAGTAGAAGCAGAAGAGGCGCTGAAAGAAACATGCTGATCCACATGTACAGCAGCTGGGAGCAGGGATACAGAGGAAAACCAGGTCAGTGCAGTAGGAATCCAATCCAGTAGGAATCCAATCCGGGTTTTCCGTCCCCGAGTCAGATGATGACGTATCGTGACGCTTCACGTAAACAGGAAAATCAAACCCGGCAAAGCAGCACTGTGGATAAATGAATTGAAATCAGGACCAAGCGGCGTCCAAAACAGTGGAAATTATTTCAAACACCACTATCAGAGTCCGGAAGAGAAGCACTTTCCTTTATCCTGAGAAGTATGAGCCCATCAGACCAGGCGATGTTTCGCCATCCAGCAGGTCCAGCGGTCCGAACGGAGGAGCGATCCTCCGGAATCGCAGAGAAAGTAGGCCACACTTGACTTCACAAAAGTTAAATACCGGTGCTAAATGGTGGTATTATCCGAAAAACTCATGAAATGCATCAGACTTAACGGAAAACAACAGATATCACTCAGATAACACTAGAACAATCATACGGACAAACAGACAGGTAGAGACGTGCTGCTCTCTTGGTTGACATGCGCAGAACACATTGTATATAGTATAGTATGTCGAAAAAATAAGTAATAGTATAGTATGTTGATTGATGGTGAATTTTTTATAAAGTAATGATATGTCAAAAAGTCATAGTACAGTATATCAAAAAACAGTCATAGTATAGTATGTTGAATTAAAAAAATCATAGTATATTATGTTGAATTTTTTTTAAAAGTCATACTATAGTATATTGAAAAAAATTAAGAAGAGTCATAGTACAGTATGTTGAGTTATTTAAGTAATAGTATGTCAAAAGTCATAGTACAGTAGACTGAAAAAACAAGGTCATAGTATAGTATGTTGAAATTTTATTTTAAAAAGTCGTAGTATATGTTGATTTTTATTAAAGTAATAGTATGTCAAAAAAGTCATAGCACAGTATATTGAAAAAATCTGTCTTCATATAGTATGTTGAAATTCTATTTAAAAGTAATAGTATAGTATGTGGAAAAAAAAGTCATAGTATAGATGTGGAATTTTTTTAAAGTAATAGTATGTCAAAAAAAGTCATAGTGCAGTTTATTGAAAAAACAAAGTCATAGTATAGTATGTTGAAAAAAAATAAGTCATAGTATAGTATGTTGAAAAAAAAAATAAGTTATAGTATAGTATGTTGAAAAAAATTATTCATAGTATAGTATGTTGAAAAAAATAAGTCATAGTATAGTATGTTGAAAAAAATAAGTCATAGTATAGTATGTTGAAAAAACAAAGTCATAGTATAGTATGTTGAAAAAAATAAGTCATAGTATAGTATGTTGAAAAAAAAAAGTCATAGTATAGTATGTCTGAAAAAAAACTCATAGTATAGTATGTTGAAAAAAATAAGTCATAATATAGTATGTTGAAAAAAATAAGTCATAGTATAGTATGTTGAAAAAAATAAGTCATAGTATAGTATGTTGAAAAAAATAAGTCACAGTATAGTATGTTGGAAAAATAAGTCACAGTATAGTATGTTGAAAAAAATTAGTCATAGTATAGTATGTTGAAAAAAATAAGTCATAGTATAGTATGTTGAAAAAAAAGTCATAGTCATAGTATAGTATGTTGAAAAAAATAAGTCATAGTATAGTATGTTGAAAAAAAATAAGTCATAGTAAGTATGTTGAAAAAAAATAAGTCATAGTATAGTATGTTGAAATAAAATAAGTCATAGTACAGTATGTTGAAAACAATAAGTCATAGTATAGTATGTTGAAAAAAAAGTCATAGTATAGTATGTTGAAAAAAAATAAGTCATAGTATAGTATGTTGAAAAAAGTAAGTCAGTATAGTATGTTGAAAAAAATAAGTCATAGTATAGTATGTTGAAAAAAAATAAGTCATAGTATAGTATGTTGAAAAAAGAATAAGTCATAGTATAGTATGTTGAAAAAAATAAGCAATAAGTCACAGTATAGTATGTTGAAAAAAATAAGTCATAGTATAGTATGTTGAAAAAAGTAAGTCATAGTATAGTATGTTGAAAAAAGTAAGTCATAGTATAGTATGTTGAAAAAAATAAGTCATAGTATAGTATGTTGAAAAAAATAAGTCATAGTATAGTATGTTGAAAAAAATAAGTCATAGTATAGTATGTTGAAAAAATAAGTCACAGTATAGTATGTTGAAAAAAATAAGTCATAGTATAGTATGTTGAAAAAAATAAGTCATAGTATAGTATGTTGAAAAAAATAAGTCATAGTATAGTATGTTGAAAAAAAATAAGTCATAATATAGTATGTTGAAAAAATAAGTCAGAGTATAGTATGTTGAAAAAAATAAGTCATAGTATAGTATGTTGAAAAAAATAAGTCATAGTATAGTATGTTGAAAAAAATAAGTCATAGTATAGTATGTTGAAAAAAATAAGTCATAGTATAGTATGTTGAAAAAAATAAGTCATAGTATAGTATGTTGAAAAAAAGTATAGTAATGTTAAAAAAAAAGCATAGATAGTATGTTGAAAAAATAAGCATAGAAGAAAAAAAAAAGAGTAAAAAAATAAGTCATAGTATAGTATGCTGAAAAAAAGTAAGTCATAGTATAGTATGTTGAAAAAAATAAGTCATAGTATAGTATGTTGAAAAAAAATAAGTCATAGTATAGTATGTTGAAAAAAGTAAGTCATAGTATAGTATGTTGGAAAAAATAAGTCATCATATAGTATGTTGAAAAAAAAGTCATTGTATAGTATGTTGAAAAAAGTAAGTCATAGTATAGTATGTTGAAAAAAAAAAAAATAAGTCATAGTATAGTATGTTGAAAAAAATAAGTCATAGTATAGTATGTTGAAAAAAGTAAGTCATAGTATAGTATGTTGAAAAAAAATAAGTCATAGTATGTTAAAAAAATAAGTCATAGTATAGTATGTTGAAAAAAATAAGTCATAGTATAGTATGTTGAAAAAAATAAGTCATAGTATAGTATGTTGAAAAAAATAAGTCATAGTATAGTATGTTGAAAAAAATAAGTCATAGTATAGTATGTTGAAAAAAAAAGTCATAGTAGAGTATGTTGAAAAAAGTAAGTCAAGTATAGTATGTTGAAAAAAATAAGCCATAGTATAGTATGTTGAAAAAAGTAAGTCATAGTATAGTATGTTGTAGAAAAAAAAAGTCATAGTATAGTATGTTGAAAAAAAAAAAGTCATAGTATAGTATGTTGAAAAAAAAAGTCATAGTATAGTATGTTGAAAAAAATAAGTCATAGTATAGTATGTTGAAAAAAATAAGTCATAGTATAGTATGTTGAAAAAAATAAGTCATAGTATAGTATGTTGAAAAAAATAAGTCATAGTATAGTATGTTGAAAAAAATAAGCCATAGTATAGTATGTTGAAAAAAGTAAGTCATAGTATAGTATGTTGAAAAAAGAATAAGTCATAGTACAGTATGTTGAAAAAAATAAGTCATAGTATAGTATGTTGAAAAAAATACTGTAGTCATAGTATAGTATGTTGAAAAAAAATAAGTCATAGTATAGTATGTTGAAGAAAAATAAGTCATAGTATAGTATGTTGAAAAAAACTAAGTCACAGGATAGTATGTTGAAAAAAAAAAAAATAAGTCATAGTATAGTATGTTGAAAAAAAATAAGTCATACTCTAGTATGCTGAAAAAAAAAGTCATAGTATAGTATGTTAAAAAAAATAAGTCATAGTATAGTATGTTGAAAAAAATAAGTCATAGTATAGTATGTTGAAAAAAATAAGTCATAGTATAGTATGAAAAAAAATAAGTCATAGTATAGTATGGAAAAAAATAAGTCATAGTATAGTATGTTGAAAAAAATAAGTCATAGTATAGTATGTTGAAAAAAATAAGTCATAGTATAGTATGTTGAAAAAAATAAGTCATAGTATAGTATGTTGAAAAAAATAAGTCATAGTATGTTAAAAAAATAAGTAAGTCATAGTATAGTATGTTGAAAAAAAATAAGCCATAGTATAGTATGTTGAAAAAAATAAGTCATAGTATAGTATGTTGAAAAAAAGTCATAGTATAGTATGTTGAAAAAAAATAAGTCATAGTATAGTATGTTGGAAAAAATAAGTCATCATATAGTATGTTGAAAAAAATAAGTCATAGTATAGTATGTTAAAAAAAAAAATAAGTCATAGTATAGTATGTTGAAAAAAATTAAGTCATAGTATAGTATGTTGAAAAAAATAAGTCATAGTATAGTATGTTGAAAAAAATAAGTCGTAGTATAGTACGTTGAAAAAAAATAAGTCATAGTATAGTATGCTGAAAAAAAAAATAAGTCATAGTATAGTATGTTGAAAAAAAAAAAAAGATAAGTCATAGTATAGTATGTTGAAAAAAATAAGTCATAGTATAGTATGTTGAAAAAAGTAAGTCATAGTATAGTATGTTGAAAAAAATAAGTCATAGTATAGTATGTTGAAAAAAAAGTCATTGTATAGTATGTTGAAAAAAGTAAGTCATAGTATAGTATGTTGAAAAAAAATAAGTCATAGTATAGTATGTTGAAAAAAATAAGTCATAGTATAGTATGTTGAAAAAAAAAAGTAAGTCATAGTATAGTATGTTGAAAAAAATAAAGTCATAGTATGTTAAAAAAATAAGTCATAGTAAAAAAAAAGCATAGTATAGTATGTTGAAAAAAATAAGTCATAGTATAGTATGTTGAAAAAAAATAAGTCACAGTATAGTATGTTGGAAAAAATAAGTCACAGTATAGCATGTTGAAAAAAAAGTCATAGTATAGTATGTTGAAAAAAAAAAGTCATAGTAGAGTATGTTGAAAAAAGTAAGTCAGTATAGTATGTTGAAAAAAATAAGCCATAGTATAGTATGTTGAAAAAAGTAAGTCATAGTATAGTATGTTGAAAAAAAAAGTCATAGTATAGTATGTTGAAAAAAAAGTCATAGTATAGTATGTTGAAAAAAAAGTCATAGTATAGTATGTTGAAAAAAATAAGTCATAGTATAGTATGTTGAAAAAAATAAGTAAGTCATAGTATAGTATGTTGAAAAAAAATAAGTCATAGTATGTTAAAAAAATAAGTCATAGTATAGTATGTTGAAAAAAAATAAGCCATAGTATAGTATGTTGAAAAAAGTAAGTCATAGTATAGTATGTTGAAAAAAAAATAAGTCATAGTATAGTATGTTGAAAAAAATAAGTCATAGTATAGTATGTTGAAAAAAAAAAGTGATAGTATAGTATGTTGGAAAAAATAAGTCATCGTATAGTATGTTGAAAAAAAAAAGTCATAGTATAGTATGTCGAAAAAAAAAGTCATAGTATAGTATGTTGAAAAAAAATAAGTCATAGTATAGTATGTTGAAAAAAATAAGTCATAGTAGAGTATGTTGAAAAAAATAAGTCACAGTATAGTATGTTGAAAAAAATAAGTCATAGTATAGTATGTTGAAAAAAAAAAAGTCATAGTATAGTATGTTGAAAAAAAAATAAGTCATAGTATAGTATGTTGAAAAAAATAAGTCATAGTATAGTATGTTGAAAAAAAAATAAGTCATAGTATAGTATGTTGAAAAAAATAAGTCATAGTATAGTATGTTGAAAAAAATAAGTCATAGTATAGTATGTTGGAAAAAATAAGTCATCATATAGTATGTTGAAAAAAAGTCATAGTATAGTATGTTGAAAAAATAAGTTCATTGTATAGTATGTCGAAAAAAAAGTCATAGTATAGTATGTTGAAAAAAATAAGTCATAGTATAGTATGTTGAAAAAAATAAGTCATAGTATAGTATGTTGAAAAAAAATAAGTCACAGTGTAGTATGTTGAAAAAATAAGTCATAGTATAGTATGTTGAAAAAAAAAAAGTCATAGTATAGTATGTTGAAAAAAAAAAATAAGTCACAGTGTAGTATGTTGAAAAAAATAAGTCATAGTATAGTATGTTGAAAAAAATAAGTCATAGTATAGTATGTTGAAAAAAAATAAGTCATCATATAGTATGTTGAAAAAAATAAGTCATAGTATAGTATGTTGAAAAAAAAGTCATAGTATAGTATGTTGAAAAAAATAAGTCATAGTATAGTATGTTGAAAAAAAATAAGTCATAGTATGTTAAAAAAATAAGTCATAGTATAGTATGTTGAAAAAAAATAAGTCACAGTATAGTATGTTGGAAAAAATAAGTCACAGTATAGTATGTTGAAAAAAATAAGTCATAGTATAGTATGTTGAAAAAAAAAAGTCATAGTATAGTATGTTGAAAAAAATAAGTCATAGTGTAGTATGTTGAAAAAAATAAGTCATAGTATAGTATGTTGAAAAAAATAAGTGATAGTATAGTATGTTGGAAAAAATAAGTCATCGTATAGTATGTTGAAAAAATAAGTCATAGTATAGTATGTTGAAAAAAAAAGTCATAGTATAGTATGTTGAAAAAAATAAGTCATAGTATAGTATGTTGAAAAAAAATAAGTCACAGTATAGTATGTTGAAAAAAAATAAGTCATAGTATAGTATGTCGAAAAAAAGGTCATAGTATAGTATGTTGAAAAAAATAAGTCATAATATAGTATGTTGAAAAAAATAAGTCATAGTATAGTATGTTGAAAAAAATAAGTCATAGTATAGTATGTTGAAAAAAATAAGTCAAGTATAGTATGTCTAAAAAAAATCATAGTATAGTATGTTGAAAAAAATAAGTCATAGTATAGTATGTTGAAAAAAATAAGTCATAGTATAGTACGTTGAAAAAAATAAGTCATAGTATAGTATGTTGAAAAAAATAAGTCATAGTATAGTATGTTGAAAAAAAATAAGTCATAGTATAGTATGTTGAAAAAAAAAAAAGTCATAGTACAGTATGTTGAAAAAAATAAGTAATAGATGTGGAAAAAATAAGTCATCATATAGCATGTTGAAAAAAATAAGTCATAGTATAGTATGTTGAAAAAAAATAAGTCACAGTATAGTATGTTGAAAAAAAAAAGTCACAGTATAGTATGTTGGAAAAAATAAGTCATAGTATAGCATGTTGAAAAAAAAGTCATAGTATATTATGTTGAAAAAAGTAAGTCATAGTATAGTATGTTGAAAAAAGAAAATGTCATAGTATAGTATGTTGAAAAAAATAAGTCATAGTAAGTATGTTGTAAAAAAAAATAAGTCATAGTATAGTATGTTGAAAAAAATAAGTCATAGTATAGTATGTTGAAAAAAATAACCCATAGTATAGTATGTTGAAAAAAATAAGTCATAGTATGTTAAAAAAATAAGTCAGTATAGTATGTTGAAAAAAATAAGTCATAGTATAGTATGTTGAAAAAAATAAGTCATAGTATAGCATGTTGAAAAAAAAATGAGTCATAGTATAGTATGTTGAAAAAAATAAGTCATAGTATAGTATGTTGAAAAAAATAAGTCATAGTATAGTATGTTGAAAAAAAAAAGTCATAGTATAGTATGTTGAAAAAAATAAGTCATAGTATAGTATGTTGAAAAAAAAAGTCATAGTATAGTATATTGAAAAAAAATAAGTCATAGTATAGTATGTTGAAAAAAATAAGTCATAGTATGTTAAAAAAATAAGTCATAGTATAGTATGTTGAAAAAAAATAAGACATAGTATAGTATGTTGAAAAAAATAAGTCATAATATAGTATGTTGAAAAAAAAGTCATAGTATAGTATGTCGAAAAAAGTAAGTCATAGTATAGTATGTTGAAAAAAATAAGTCATAGTATAGTATGTTGAAAAAAATAAGTCATAATATAGTATGTTGAAAAAAAAATAAGTCATAGTATAGTATGTTGAAAAAAATAAGTCATAGTATAGTATGTTGAAAAAAATAAGTCATAGTATAGTATGTTGAAAAAAGTAAGTCATAGTATAGTATGTTGAAAAAATAAGTATAAAGTATGTTGAAAAAATAGTCATAGTATAGTATGTTGGAAAAAATAAGTCATAGTATAGTATGTTGGAAAAAATAAGTCATCGTATAGTATGTTGAAAAAAAAGTCATAGTAGTAGTATGTTGAAAAAAATAAGTCATAGTATAGTATGTTGAAAAAAATAAGTCATAGTATAGTATGTTGAAAAAAATAAGTAAGTCATAGATAGATGTATAGTATGTTGAAAAAAAAGTCATAGTCATAGTATGTTGAAAAAAATAAGTCATAGTATAGTATGTTGAAAAAAAAATAAGTCATAGTATAGTATGTTGAAAAAAATAAGTCATAGTATAGTATGTTGAAAAAAAATTAAGTCATAGTATGTTAAAAAAATAAGTCATAGTATAGTATGTTGAAAAAAATAAAGCCATAGTATAGTATGTTGAAAAAAATAAGTCATAGTATGTTAAAAAAAGAAGTCATAGTATAGTATGTTGAAAAAAAATAAGCCATAGTATAGTATGTTGAAAAAAGTAAGTCATAGTATAGTATGTTGAAAAAAAAATAAGTCATAGTATAGTATGTTGAAAAAAATAAGTCATAGTATAGTATGTTGAAAAAAATAAGTCATAGTATAGTATGTTGAAAAAAAATAAGTCATAGTATAGTATGTTGGAAAAAATAAGTCATCATATAGTATGTTGAAAAAATAAGTCATAATATAGTATGTCGAAAAAAAGTCATAGTATAGTATGTTGAAAAAAATAAGTCATAGTATAGTATGTTGAAAAAAAATAAGTCATAGTATAGTTTGTTGAAAAAAAATAAGTCATAGTATAGTATGTAGAAAAAAATAAGTCATAGTATAGTATGTTGAAAAAAATAAGTCATAGTATAGTATGTTGAAAAAAATAAGTCATAGTATAGTATGTTGAAAAAATAAAAAGTCATAGTATGTTAAAAAAATAAGTCATAGTATAGTATGTTGAAAAAAAATAAGTCATAGTATAGTATGTTGAAAAAAATAAGTCATAGTATAGTATGTTGAAAAAAAATAAGTCATAGTATAGTATGTTGAAAAAAATAAGTCATAGTATAGTATGTTGAAAAAAATAAGTCATAGTATAGTATGTTGAAAAAAAATAAGTCATAGTATAGTATGTTGAAAAAAATAAGTCATAGTATAGTATGTTGAAAAAAATAAGTCATAGTATAGTATGTTGAAAAAAAATAAGTCACAGTATAGTATGTTGAAAAAAAGTCATAGTATAGTATGTTGAAAAAAAAATAAGTCACAGTATAGTATGTTGAAAAAAATAAGTCATAGTATAGTATGTTGAAAAAAAATAAGTCATAGTATAGTATGTTGGAAAAAATAAGTCATCGTATAGTATGTTGAAAAAAAAGTCATAGTATAGTATGTTGTAGTGAAAAAAATAAGTCATAGTATAGCATGTTGAAAAAAAATAAGTCATAGTATAGTATGTTGAAAAAAATAAGTCATAGTATAGTATGTTGAAAAAAGTAAGTCATAGTATAGTATGTTGAAAAAAAATAAGTCATAGTATAGTTTGGAAAAAAATAAGTCATAGTATAGTATGTTGAAAAAAATAAGCCATAGTATAGTATGTTGAAAAAAAATAAGTCATAGTATGTTAAAAAAATAAGTCATAGTATAGTATGTTGAAAAAAAAATAAGCCATAGTATAGTATGTTGAAAAAAAAGTAAGTCAGTATAAAAAAGTATAGTATGTATGTTGAAAAAAATAAGTCATAGTGTAGTATGTTGAAAAAAAAAGTCATAGTATAGTATGTTGAAAAAAATAAGTCATAGTGTAGTATGTTGAAAAAAGTAAGTCATAGTATAGTATGTTGAAAAAAGTAAGTCATAGTATAGTATGTTGAAAAAAATAAGTCATAGTATAGTATGTTGAAAAAAAAATAAGCCATAGTATAGTATGTTGAAAAAAGTAAGTCATAGTATAGTATTTGGTTGAAAAAAAGTCATAGTATAGTATGTTGAAAAAAATAAGTCATAGTGTAGTATGTTGAAAAAAAAAGTCATAGTATAGTATGTTGAAAAAAATAAGTCATAGTATAGTATGTTGAAAAAAATAAGTCATAGTATAGTATGTTGAAAAAAGTAAGTCATAGTATAGTATGTTGAAAAAAATAAGTCATAGTATAGTATGTTGAAAAAAATAAGTCATAGTATAGTATGTTGAAAAAAATAAGTCATAATATAGTATGTTGAAAAAATAAGTCATAGTATAGTATGTTGAAAAAAATAAGTCATAGTATAGTATGTTGAAAAAAATAAGTCATAGTATAGTATGTCTAAAAAAAGTCATAGTATAGTACTGTTGAAAAAAATAAGTCATAGTATAGTATGTTGAAAAAAATAAGTCATAGTATAGTATGTTGAAAAAAAGTAAGTCATAGTATAGTATGTTGAAAAAAAATAAGTCATAGTATAGTATGTTGAAAAAAAATAAGTCATAGTATCGTATGTTGAAAAAAAATAAGTCATAGTATAGTATGTTGAAAAAAATAAGTCACAGTATAGCATGTTGAAAAAAATAAGTCATAGTATAGTATGTCTAAAAAAAAGTCATAGTATAGTATGTTGAAAAAAAAAGTCATAGTATAGTACGTTGAATTTTTTTAAGTCAGTATAGTGTGTTGACATTTTTTAAAGTCAGTATATTGTCAACAATAGTCATAGTATAGTATGTTGAAAAAATGAAAGTATAGTATATCGAAAGACTAAAAAAGTCGTAGTATAGTATGTCAAAAAAGTCACAGTATAAAGTATATCGAAAAAATCAAAACTCATATATGTCGATAAAAAGTTAAGTTTGTCAATAAAAAAAACTTGGTCATAATGTAGTATGTCACAAAAAGCCATATTATAGTATGTCATTAAATTGTCATAAAAGTCAGTGTCAGTCTAGTAGTGTAAATCATAACTCAAATCAAAATCAGAAACTCAAAAATGTATGGCATCATAAAAAAAAAAAAAAAAAAAAAAAAAAACAGTATCGTATGTCATAAGAAAGTCAGTCAATCAGACTGTCCGCTGTCTTTTTTATATTGATTTAACTGCGATGCTGTAATGGTTGCTCAGCTCCACAACGTAAAATGAATTACATCACTTGGTAATCATTTCAGCGATACTCACTGCAATCATGTTTCTCCTGAGATGCATGGCACTTTAAAATCTGAAACAAGACATACAGGTATGAAAGTACTGTATGAAGCGAGACTTCCAAAAAGAAAGCAATATTAATACACCTTTACTAAATCCAAGCTTGTGGGTGTGCCAGTTGTATAACAAATCCAGGTGTACAATCATGTACAACAGCCTGTAACATTAAACTACTTAATTGACAGCTACGCAGGCTTTCTCCTTAATAAAATCAAAGCTTACGTGAGTTTTGGCTTTTTTTTTTAAACACACTGCAGACTCATCCTCTGAAGAAACACTGGTATCTCGTTACCATCATTTTCAAAAAGAAAAGAAGTCTTGCATTTAGGAGAGGCAAAGTTTTTGTGACACTTAATAACAAAGCATAAAAAAGTGTTTCACATAGTCCAGGAGCTTACAGGTCCAGTCTGACAAAATGTGTCTGCTTTAAGAAGCAACTTCCAGACGAAAGCAAAGCTCAACCAAGCTTAGAGCAAAAATGAGCTGCGAAGCTGTACTAAGCCTTCGCTCAATCCGATTCCCCTTTTTAACTTCTAAGTACATTTGGAAAGCCGAAGTCCATAGAAAATATTGAATAATTCTCGGACTGCACTAGTGTGGTGTCTCCCTAAACATACTGTAGTTTTACATTTATCTGCTGACTTGTGGTAGCTGCTTCAGTTCAGGGTTTAGCACTAAACACAGAGTCCGGAAAGTCTTACAGATAGATGGAGACTATGAAATTGAAGATTAAGAGTGTTTTTCTTTATTGAGCAGTGTGTTTCAGCAATAATATTCGTTCCCCATAAGGGCTCAAACTTAAATTTGAAGATAATGAGCAATTTCAGAGTTTTGCTTTTTCGTCCGCTCATTCATCATAGCATTGGTATCTTCACATTTGTCTAAATAAATCACATCTGGCAAGTCAAGCCACACTCGCAGATGACTCTAGCTCTCTAATATGCTTCTTAAACTGTAACTCCGTCACTCGGAAAGCGTCTGCTTATCTAAGCTATATTAGGTTGCAAAACACATGCAAACTCATAGATCAGTCCTGCTGCTCCCAGCAGACTGGTTTCCCCATTTACATTCGGCCCCATCATTAGTCCAGCTTTACTCCACTTTGTCAGGTTGAAAGACAGTAATGAATAAATTCAGAGCCTTCCACTGATTTATGGTTATTTGTGATTTCCCACAGGGGAAAATACAGCCTCTACGTAAAAATGAAAAGTTTGTAATCTGCATTCGCACATGCATGAGAGCTGGAACACACATCTGTCAGAGCTTGTCAGAATAATTTGCAGTATGACAGTCAAGGTTATTCAAAATGTGTCAGCAGTATTCAGAGCTATTCAAGAGGACTCTCAAGGCTTCTTTCCCTGTCTGTATGACTGCGGAGGGACTGAGAAATTAGGTCATTAACAGGGTGATGCATGTTCAGCGCTGACAATCAACATGCGCAAACGTGCCAAAAACACATTCAGACACACCGTTTCTCAGCTCTGAAGCACATGTATTGCTATAAGCTACTATGAGGCAACTTAGGAGGATTTGAAAATATTGCCTACCTTCTGCTTAGTTGTGCCCTCAGTTCTCAGCAGCTCAACTTGCCACCTCTGCACCACTGGCGTCACTCAGGTGCAGCGCATCAGTGGCTGGTTATGAGGCAGACAGCTCCCATGTGTTGGCATCAGTTCAGACCCTCCAATCTGTTCCTGCACATACCATAATACATCAAACATAAATACTTGCCAACAGTTTGCAGATAAAAATTAATTTCTGTCTCTGCTCAAGGAGGGTCTCTGGTGTTGAATCCGAACACTTTAAGGGGAGAAGTCTGTGAGGGTTTAGGGCACTCCTACTGTCAAGTCATCAAGTGCAGGAGGGCTCTCTTGCAGACATTTTGAGCCCTTTATGGAAACTTTTTGCAATTCATAGCTTTGTGATGTTAAACAGGGAGTAACCAGAGGAGGCCCGGAGGCATTAAAAAAATGTAAACAAAGAGGCCCATGTGTTCAGCACATTAACAATGATTTCAGATGGTACAAAGAAAAAACATGAAATCAAAGGAGCGCAAGCATATACTATATTACACAACTGCAATATCTGAACCTGTAGTGGGCACAATAATTTTCGCATAATTGGGCAAAAGTTCCACAATAACTTGCCAATATGTTATAATTAAAGCGCTCTGAGATAAAACTAGACTTCTGTACCTCCTCATGGCTGTTTTCAGGCTTTTAAAAATCTATCCTATGACGGGAAACTTTGGCCAGTTAAAGGTCATTTCAGAGAGAGAATGTTCCTATTGGCTGTGCTCCGGCTGGTGGGCGGTGCTCAACTGATCTCAACACTCTTCAAATTTTCTCATTTTACAGCTAAACAGTAACTACAAGATGTTTCTGAAAACATCTGAGGAGATAAAGTCATCACAGTAACAGAATATTGCTTGAACATCTCTGCCTAGTTTGACCGTTCGATCAAAGTTCGCAAGTGATTGACAGCTGCTCAGAGACAGCAGACTCCAGATCAGCTCTGACTGGTTGTTTTCCTCCGGTCTGTGAAATCTTGCAGATGCCGTGAGGAGCACCAGAGGACACAGATGAACTACCCACTCATGACTTTGACTCTTTCCGAGTCGACACTGTGAGCATCAGTATGATGACAACTAAACAACACCACCAGTGAGAAAAGATTTTGGAAATACCAAATAAAAAGGACCTTGTGTTGAGGGTTTTTTTTCCACCAGACTGGGACATTGTTTCTGAAAGGACAGATTGCTGCTGAATTTCTTAAATGTAACTTTTCAATGCTGCCAGCATCACAAATACGATTTCATTTTCCCTGCTGTATTGTGGTTGCAGCAGAAATCTTGAATATCTTAAAACTTAAAACTATGCGGCTAGATTCCAATAGGGGAAGTAAAAAAAGTTATTTATGTGACTAACATTCAATGGAGGCCTAGAGATATAACTGTTCTTATAAGGGTCATATCTTAACATTTATTGTTGCTCCCCTGGCTTAGATTCAATATTAGTAAGGATAATTTATCCTGACTATTTTGATTGTTGATGTCAGCCATACAACAGTGTTTCGCTCAAGGGCACTATGGCGGGAATTTTAATTTCCTGTCACAGTGGAGAAGAACAAGAGCCAGTACAGTCACACAACAGACACATACTGAACATATACTGTATATACAGTACATATAAACCCTTCCTCACAAATACTGTGCTTCCTCAAGTTAATGCTCATTTAATATTACCTCACTAAAATGGCCATTAGTAAACACAGCAACCCGTTAGTGTTGCTTCTGCCTCTCACAGCCAATCACACAGCGATGGGGTGTTTGCCCCCGCTGCTTACTGCTGTTATAGTGCTGGCGTAAGGCTCTGCAGCAGCCACCGAGGCTGATTCCCATTAGAACAAACCTATTTGGCTTGCATTACAAACCCATTCAATCAGGCAGCCATGCTCTGCTTTTTCGTTTAAGCCCGGAGGCTGAGAGTGTATCCAGCCGCTGCCGTTCAATAAGTGAATGGGTTATTGCAGCTGAGTCTCCATATCAGCCTCATTTTCTCCTGGGCTTAGAGAAGAAAAAAAAAATAAAACATGTTTTTTTTTTTTGTGTGTGTGCAATTGTTGTGCAACAATTTGTATTTATAACTCATTTCAAAATAAGATGAAGTGCTGTGTTAGCTCATGGAATATGCAACAGTCACGCGTGAGTGGGGTGATTTCCATGTCTGATGGCGGACAGGTGCGGAGGATCAGTTATTCAGCCTGCCAGTCGTGATGCCAAAATGACCTCTCCTGGCGCTGTCAGCGGGAGGCTCATTGCGGCCTTTAAGTCAAGCGCGAGTGTCATCACCACTTGTGAGGACCTGCGCTAAATCATATGGAGTGGCCAGACCGTTGATCCAGATGTGAATTGACTTGAGCACTTGAGTGATGTGGCTAATAGTCACAGACTCAGTGTCGTCAGTTTATTAGGCTTGAACATGAACATGTGATTAGAGCCTGTATTAGAGTACGGACTCTCAGGTCCCTTAAGTCTGATCTAATTTTCTTACTGTAATCCTCCTGGGTACACTTCTAAATAGCTTATTCTTAGACTTCATTCTACACTGACTTTGAAACAGGTTTGGATGAAATCTACAAAACAAATTATATGAAGCTATCTTATGCAGCTGCTGTAATATCAGTGACTAACCAACTGGAACAAGCAGGAATAAAAAAAATAAAATCACTAAACTGAGACAGTAAACCTGCAGAGATTAGATTTTAACTTAAAACAACAAACTTAAAATTAACTTAATTTTTAAGCTACATCTAACGTACGGAGCTACGGTACACCGTCACCTGTCTATTAATCTGTCATCGGTCAGCTGGTCATCACCAGAAATAAAGTACATGCAAAAGACAAACTCCCATGTAATGGGAAGCTGACAGAGACAAAGGAGCAAGATATTAAAAAACTGATATTAATTTATGATATCAATCCTTATGAATTAGGAGGACTTTGACAGTCTGCCACCCATTACGGTCACTGATACAATCACTAATGTGTCAGTTCAAAATCTGAAAATCTTTGGAAGACATTAAGATTTACAAGCCAAATATCAACTACACACTCATCTGGACAAAGATAAGAAGCTAATGTTCTGCTAACGTTATACTAACAAAACGTCTGCTAATACTGCGTAATTAATCTACCAGTGTCCTGCAAAAATGAGCTCATAACGTTAGCCTTCCTTTGTGTCTGACTGTACGCTTTACTGTATATACGACAATTCGGCATTCATATTTCCCACTCATTCTAAACTGGATACTGAGATGCAGATATTTCTCTAGGAATTCATTTATAAAACAAACTAATGCCTCCATTTACATTGGAAGTTAGGTTTAACATATGCTTTGACCACAAAAACTGCCATTCATCAGGTTATCCTACAGCTTGTGTTGCAATGACTTTCTGCTATAAAGCTGATGTTTTTGACTGGACGGGGCTACGGATGTAAGCAACTGACTGACACATTATAAAGTATTTACTAGCAAAGACATTTGAGTTTTCGTAGTGTGACACAATTCAGTAAATCACTGGATTAAACTTATTAACTAGAGCAAACCTGCTGTTGTGTATTTCTGTTTCTGTACGCATAATATAAATCCTGTTTTACCTGCCAGGACTGAGCTAAGAGCCCTCCAAATAAACCAGATGGATGTTTTTAAAAGTTTTATATAACCAGGCAACTCAATTAAAAACAGATTGTTATTTGCTATGAGTGGCTGGCTGGAGGCAAAAAGCCTCATGTGGAATTCAGTATTGAATTGGGGAGTCACCTTTACCAGTAACTCTGATCTTTTACAGCGGTTTTAAAAAGAGACAAAATATTTTTTGACAATCTTGATAAAAATGTGTCACTTACCGCTGGAATTTTCTGTATTTGATCTTTATCGCTTAACCCTGGTTGAGTTTTCATGAATTCAAACACAGCACACCTGACTTGAGCAGCACACAGAGCCCCAGTCAGACAGCCTCAACAATTATCTGCCACCATCACTTACAATCACATCATATTTTACAGATGGTTTTGCCGCAGTCACCTTCACAGCAGCTGAAACAGTTTGAAGTTCACTCGCCTTTTTTTTTTTTTTTTTTTTTTTTTTGTTTCCCAGATCCCAACCCGCCGCACTTTCCATCTGGTCTGAACAGGGAGGCAGGGCTGGAGCCGGCCTGTGGGGTGTGTGGGGGCCTCCCCAGGGATTGGAGCCGCCGCTGAGATACTCATTGCTTCATTGAGATTCTCACTGGATCCAATCACGCTGTCAAGCTTGGATAGGAGGCCTGTCTCCCTAGGTAGTGGATACAGCACACACACAACTTCTGAACATCACTCACTGACACACGGATGGAGACGGAGACATACAGTATAACTGTGCACCCACGTACTCATGCATCCTTCGCCGGCATCATACGCTCCGTCTAGATCCTCGCATGCCTGTTGATGCTCTCGACTGCAGAGCAACAGTGTTTTGGTGTACAGCTTTGGCTTTGTGCTCGCATTCACTCCTGTATTACGCAGCCCAGTCATCTGGGGAATCTCACCTACTTGGATTTTCTAAATGTTGTTCCACTTCAATGATAATCCATTCAAAGTTATGGTAATATTACTCTAATTTCAGCAAAACTGACAACAACTAGACGCACTTTGCTAAATTGCTCAAAATCACAGTAGACTTTGGTGTTTGTGGAGGTTTTCTACAAGAGTAAGTCTAACATGCTTTATGTATGCATGGCAATAAATACCCTCGGGGATAAAGAATTGGGCAGAGCTGCCAGACCTGGTCCCTAGATGGCACTGTGTCCACTAGGTGAGGAAGCAGCCCGGCTGTTTATCATGCAGCTGTGACAGCCTGTAAAAGCTTTTGTCAGTGGAACTGAAGATTTAGAGCCCAGATTAGTGCATTCATATCTTGGCAGTTAATTAGGGCTGAGGAGCTAACTGAAAGCTTTGGAGGCTGAGTGATGGAGCGGAAGAATAAGAGGTGTGCTCCCTGCAGGCAGACACAAAAGTGAATTAAGTGCACATATATACACCTGACTATTCTGCTAATGTATCACTGTGTGCACCCACTGTGACATATGAATATGAATGCTTTGACTCACATGTGCAACCACTTTCTTTCTGTGCGTGTGAACTTTGATGTGGCTTGAAGCGGCAGTAGGTAGAATTGGAGCAAATATGATTAAAAAGGCTATTTTTATAAAACTGTCACTGTATCCAAACAGAAAGGCATGAGACAGCTCATCTGAAAAAAAAACAAAACAAAAAAAAAAAACAATCATGTTCCTCTGTGTCCTCCAGTGCTCCTAATGGCATCTGCAAGATTTCAAAGACCAGAGGAAAACAACCAATCAGAGCCGAGCTGGAGCCTGCCATCTCTGAGCAGCTGTCAATACGTCGCAAACTCTGATCAAGTGGTCAAACTAGAATGGCACTCAGAGAGCACAGACCTCCGCCAAGGTGCCCGAGTACGAAAGCAAAATAAAACTCACCTAAAGCATCATCATTAGTGTTTCCAACAATCACCATGTGTGATTTGGTCAAAGTCAAGGAAGGATGCTGGGTCACGCATCATCAACGTGTCATATCACAGCACATGTTATACCCAGTGGTCTTAATGTTATGGTTCATCAGAATCCTTTTAAAAATTCCTGATTCCAGATCATGATCTGGATCGCCACCAAAATCTAACTGACTGTTCATTCAAATCCACCCAGAACTTCTGGAGAAATCCTGCTAATAGACAGACAAACAAACAAACAAACAAACAAATCAACCAACGGCGGTGAAACCATAACCTCCTTAAAGTAACTAGCTAGCGCTGATCAAATATGAATCAATATTCAGTTACTGTAATGCCTTTCTCATTTCACAGCTAAACAGTACATTACAAGATGTTCCTGAAACCATCTGAGGCAAGAAATAACCATTATAGTAACAGAATATTGATTCATATTTTATCAGCGCTGCCGAGTTTGACTGTTTGATCAGACTTTGCGAGTGATTGACAGCTGCCTCTATTGAATGAACATCCAATAAGAACACTCTCTCTCTGAAATGACCTGTGATTGGCCAGTCTCCCGTCATCGACTACATTTTTTAAAGCCTGTAAATTGAGCCATGACGAGGTGCAGAAGTCTAGTTTTCTCTCAGAACATTTGAATTACAATATGCTGAAAGATTATTATGAATTTTTTGCCCAATGATGCAAAAAATATTCTGCCTACAGCAGGTTTAAGCACGCCGACACACACACACACACAAACAGAAACACACTGTGTTTGAGGTTTGCAAATGTCTGTATGTGTGTCCTTCATAATGCTGGAGTTAAGGTCAGCGGGCTCATATTTTACCTGTCAGGACTGATCACCATCACCTTCACAGATGCTTTGCTTCGGTCCGTGGAGGATACAGCATCTCTCCTGAATCTTTACTCGGACAAAAAAAAAAAAAAAAAGCTGCATGTCTACAATCTACTGTATACAGGGGGAAACAATACAATGCTACAGCTGCAGACATTTTTACAGCGTCCTGTCTGTGTGTGAAGCAACAAAAACAGATTTAATCACTGACAGAGCTGATGCATCGCTCTTGTAAACCTGCTGTTTATTTGAAAGGAAAAAAATGCCATAAAGCGTTTAAGTGGAATTAACCAGTTCATTAGTTGAAGTAAAATTTCATGACAGGTCAACTGTCAGCCTTAAAATGCATGAAGGGGGAGCTGAACTGCTCCCTGCCTGCCATCCCAGAGAGCCTATACAGGGCGAAGGCAGAGCTAATGCAGTCAAACACACACACAGAAATCCATTTGCAAAAGCCATTAGCAAATGTAAATTGTTTTTCTGTCAATTAAGATATGAATTATCAAGCCGACATCAGCAGGATTGATGTAATCTACTTTTACTAATTTGACTAAAAGGAAAAGTAGTTGCTACACATAAAATCCAATCAATAAACTTTGTCAGCCAACAACTGTGTGAGCAAATGGGTTGTGAATATCAAATGGATACGTTTCCTCCGCTGGCACCCTGCTGGTGTAAATCAGATAGTGACTAATGGTTGTGAAAACAGCAATACCTCACAGTTTCAGGGTTTGTGCCAGTAGTAGGTTTTATAGGAGCTAAATCTGGAGTTCTATTTTTCAGCATTAATACACCTCTTATTTGAGGTCTTGAATTCATTATGATTATATTAATTATTTATTTGTTATTTGTGGAAATGCTTGGCTAAACTATAACGTTTTTTTATGTATTTTCTGTTTCTTTCGGAGGTGATTTATGCTGCAATTACCTTCGCCGGTGCTTGTTTTTGTTTCCCTGTTCTCTTGATGTTATTGTCGTGTTAAATGCCTCATAGAATTCGCCTTTTATTTTAATCTCTGCCCTCTGCACCGTGGAAAAAGGCCATTTATATTTTCAGGATGAACCACAGCATTAAAATGCACTCGATTCTTCAAATTTCTGGATTTTGAGCTTTTTTTGGTTGCTGTCTGTAACAATTTGCACAATCTCACAATTAGACGGATTCATATTCCAGTGTGATGCTGTGAGAGAAATTCATCGTCTTTGACTGTTTGATGGATCACTAATCAGCTGTAACAGTCCAGAGATGAAGGCAGAGAGGTTCTCCTACTGGTGCACAGTGCACCGCCGCTCTCGGCTCAATTTACAAAAGACCAGATAAATATTGAGCGATTTCAAAAAGGTCAGTCATCTTAGAGAGGAGCTAATGTTGGAGGGCAAACAGCTTCACATTCCTTGCAACTCAGCATCTTCAATGAGTACTTGACATCAGTATTTTACCCTACAAAGTCAAAATACACTAACTACACATTTGATCAAAACTGACCTGAATCTGTCTCTTTGAAATACCACATGAAAAATACTGTCATAGAAATGTATAATTCCTGTAAAAAATTCCTTATTAAATGTGCAGTAACAACAAAACAATAAGTGCCCTCTCTGACACAGAGCAGGAGCTAACTGCTAAGCTAACGTTAAAGTAAGGCCTGTATCAAGTGAGCCACGACTAGCCCCAGCTAAAGCTACATCCACCTGCTGGTTTTCCCTAATTTAGCTGTTATCTCTAGATAAAATGTCTATATTAATGTACTGACATCTTGATAATCATTATTATTATTATTCCACATAACAAATGAGACAGTAGCTAAATCCAGTGATGGAGAAAAACAGCTAATTTCCTGCTAGCTTAATGACAAAGCTAATCTCACTAGCTGCCAACTCCGCTTTTGACTGTAGAGCAATTAATGCTATTTGGTCTTGTTAAGCTAGCTTTAAATAATAATAAATGTATTAACTTGTAAAGTAAAGTATTATCCATATTTCAGTATAAATATTATACATATAACAGTAGTTTATTGGTATTATCTAAGGGCCTTTTCACACATACATACCTGCTCGGTGCAGACTTTCCAGCTGTTCAGTTAGATCATTAATGAGAGCAAACAGGTGTGAAACCTCCAGACAGCTGGACCTGGTCCGAGGTCCAGCAGGTTTTCCTCAGAACTGGAAAAACAGCGCAATAAACCAAATGAGCTGCTGAGGAGGACATGAAATGTGTAGCTGGCATCTGGTCCGACGACTTTATGAAGAGTTGGTTAGAAAAACTCACGTAACTCACGTAAAAAAAACACGCTATTTCCCGAGAGGACGAGAGAGAGTAATGTCACCTGAAGATCCAGAAACTGCGGTAGCAACATACCACAATGCTGCTGGAAGTAATACCAGATTAATATTATTATTACTATAGCGGCAGCAAAGTTAATCTGTTCATTAATTTCACTCAAACCGCAGTTAGTCTCCCCGCGTGGGCGACGACGCTGCCAGTCGATTTGACAGCCGCTGACGTCAGACGTACGTCCGTCTGCAAGCCAATCAGAGCAGTTAGGGAGACGCGCTTACGTAGGCATGCGTAATGGCGTCTAGAAGGTAACCCGCAAAGTGTGAAATCTGATCT
This sequence comes from Pterois miles, assembly GCA_947000775.1. NCBI lineage: Eukaryota > Metazoa > Chordata > Actinopteri > Perciformes > Scorpaenidae > Pterois > Pterois miles. The sequence continues at coordinate 24,492,394 of CAMQGK010000634.1, read as the reverse complement.
GAGATCTGCAAAAACTTGCAAAAACACTCACGAGACTCGCTACCCGGCGACCTAAACCAGTGGTCTCAAACTTCATTTACCTGGGGAAGGCTGGAGGCAGAGTCTGGGTGAGGCTGGGCCGCATCACCACCAAAAAAGCTTTGTTAAAAAAAAAAACAAAAAAAAATATAATAAACAGTTCTTTAACTTGAATGGGTTCTTCTGAACATGAACTGTCCTGATCATGAAAGGACCACTGAAGAACATGAACGGTTCTTCTGAACATGGCCTCTCTTGCCTACTTCCAGAGACCTGGCAGCGCGTCCTCCCACATAGCTGAGCCACATTTGGCTCGAGGGAGAAAGCAGTTGAGACCCTCAGTATGACTTGAGACTGATCATCAGGAAGTCTGGACCTGTATTTGGACGAAATTTTCACACAGATTGTTGCTCCCAAAAAGGCACATGATCCACTTGAACATTCTGGAAAGCTCAGGGAAGCTGGGGGTCACTTCTTTCAAAACTCGCCCAAGCTTGTCTGCTTTTCCTCTCACCTTCCTTAAACCTGGCTTTGAGGTCACCGTTGCACTGCAGGTCAATGAGCTCCATTTGAAGCACAGGAGGGGCATCATGCATGTCAAAGGAGAAGGGGTCCGCAAAAATTTTATGTCTACTGCAGGTTTAAGGGTCGACAGAATCAGAGGTAATAGTTCTTTACAGCGCTGGCATAAATGCAACGTGAAACCAAAATAAACCAGATCAAATGTGGGCCTATATGCAAACGGTTGTTGTGAGAAGGCCCTTAGTGAAAATGGACAAGAAAGCTGAAAGAACACTTTTATTTAAATTCTGTGAAGATTATTCAAAGGCAGAGTGTATATGCAGATTTTATGTTATTGACGGTTTGGGGTTAAAATAATCTGCATAAAAAGGTATAAAATAAAGTCCTTACAAGCATCTGCCCATTTGTTATCTAGCCTGGAAACTTCAAACCTGCATTAACTAATAATTTGGGGGGTCTGCTGTGATGCTGAAATGCTGAGAGAAACTGCAGGGTGAGAATTAAAATGTGTTAATATAAAAATATAGATTATAACAGCTGTAAACCTGTATTATATATATATATATATATATATATATATATATATATATATATATATATATATATATATATATATATATATATATATATATATATATATATACCGGTTACAGTGTATGTCAGTTGCACTCTGTGCCTTCGCAGAGCAGGATATTGCAATGGGAGGATGAAGTGTGGATTGAATATCATTGCTTGCTAAAATTAATGTTGTTTTCTTACACATTAACTTTTTATTGTGTTGACTTATACAGGACAAATTTCCACACATTTTTGGCAAAGAAAAAGAAAAAGAATCTTGAAATGTGGGTCTGCGAGTCCCTCGGTGGAACAAATCCCTGCTGGCCCTCTTGTTCTCATTGCCTGTGGCAGGATGAATGAGTTAATATGTAGTCATTGTGCAAGCTAGATATACTCACACACGCCGCTCTGATATCCTACATCAATGGGCTATTGCAAGTTAATGACCAGCTATGTGAAGGCCCATTTGCACAAAATATGGACAGTGTAAAAACGAGCTGGGAAAGCAGGTGCTGCCGCCATTGAGTAGCTCATAACCCAGCCATATGGTGGAGGAGAATCTCATTTGGCTGTGCACTCTCATAAAGGCCTGACTCTAAAGAAACCCAAATCCATTCCTCTGCTGTTGTGAAGACTCTGGACCCTCTAATAACCGCTTTCCCCACCCGGCCCCTTTTTCTCTTGTTGCATCGATGAACAGTGTATGAATTTGCATAATGATCTATAGGTAAATGATGGTGTTGAGCTGCTCAGCTCCGGACTTCATTTGAATGGAAATGACACCACTTTTTGGTATAAAAGGAAATCACTGAAGCTATAGCAAATGGATGAGAAATTGTGGTTTGGTGAGTAGTCTTCAGTGTAGATGGTATATCTATCTCCGTGCTGCATCTTCTCCCACCTTTAAACCGCAACATGGATGAGTGAGTGACAGCCGCCCGCAGTCTAAAATCCAAAAACATTTGGGAACAACATTTTTTTTTATTTCTGGGAATTGTTTGGAGTCAAAGGAGCATAAGACAATAATAATTAACTGGTTGAAAAAAGCCAAGTACCAACACAAAAAATCAAAGTGAACATACACACCGACTGATTTTGCATGAAAATGAGAACAAATAATTCAGCGATAAATAATGACATAAAAAACAACATATTGCCAGAGGAGAATGTCATAAAAATGACACAAGAAATTAAGCTACACAATAACAGAAAAAAAACGAACGTAAAAAGACGAGTTGAGCAGACGAGAACATTGACGTCAGAGTTTAAAAAAAGAAGAAGGAAGAAACAAAAATGAAACACCTGTAGGTCAGTAAGGTGCTAGCAATAGATCTCCAAATCCACCATAATCTGTCTTTATTCTCTTGTTCTGTTTTTTAAATTTCCAATAAAAAAATAAATAACATGATGAAAAGTAATTTCAGAGTAAGGAGAAGTCCCTAATACAAGCTCTGAGGGAGTTGTTTTCTATTTGATTGACAGCTTCCAATGGTGAAATATTCATGCGACTGAAGAGAAACACCATCCAGAGAGACTACACGTCTAATCTAACAACATTTGCTCCCTGCCTAAACAAATGTTCCTGTGCACATAATTTTTTATCTCCAGGTGCTCCTGGCAAAAGAATAAAAATGATTTCTTTGCCGCGTTGCTCCAGCAGTAAAATCAAATCAAATGGTCTGTCTATACAAGAAGAGGATTTTTTTTTTTTTTTTTAAAAATCAACAGAAACTTGAATTTCCTGTACAATATTGACCTGCAAAGCACAACGGCTATGATGTAATAAAATATGTAAACATATTTGCTGTTTTTGACACAGTCATCTGTGACGACAGATAGAATCACACTTGTTCACACTGGAGTAATTTTTTTCCTTTTTTAAAGATTGCAACGATTAAATCTCCGCCGGACACAAATTATGATAATGCATTTTTTGCCATAGCATCTCAGGAAATGTATAGAAAACCAAAAAAATGTAAACGAAAGAAAAGAAAAATGCTATCAGAGATTTAAAATTCAGAGAAATAACAGTGTATTGTGCCTGGTGGATCCACTTCTACACACCTGAACACCATCTAGAATATGGCCGCCATGCACGGCAGCCCAACGCTTAGCCGAGACGTGAGGGAGGGAGAGAGAAACATTGAGATACATTACTGTATCACAGCCTGCTGAGCGGTCACTGAGCACTGCCTAGTCAACCCTGACTGACATCATCCTTCAAAGAAAAAACCTAAATCCAATAAATAAATAAATTACTAGCTGAATAATTAAAAAACAAAAACAGTAGAAATCAAAAGACAGCTTTAAGTACACAAATACTTTAGCTCGTATCGCATCCATGAAAGCTACATTTAATGAAACCGTTTGTAATGCGAATCATGTTTTGACTTCCAACTTTCCCGACAATCATAGTTTCTTGAGGTCCCTCACTTACACAGATGCCAGCACCACGTCACATACACCTCACATGCATGCTCAGAATGGCCGAAATGACAGTGATCGTATTTTACAGGGTTACAATGGACAAGGTCGTTAGAACTCCACGGATCACACACCTCTCGACAGTCACTTGGGGTCGCGTGGATGCGGTGGTATTCACGCTGCCAAATGTCTCCAGCAGGGACTCCTTAAAAAGATCCACGCTGAGTCCCGGTGAAGTTGTACTGCATTGTCTCTCTGTAATGCTTACAATAGTAAGTGTGCTTCCATAAGCCAAAGTTCTTTTGTAAATGTTTCAGTGACTCAGTAAGTCTTGAGTCCTCAAGAGATTTTTATCCTTTTTAAATCACAGTTGCCAATATGGTACTGTCAAAATGTTTATAACTGTGTTCCAAACAGTTTATTTTTCTATGTGTTGGGAAATGACTTGATTTCTATACATAATATTCCTTGTCCTTGTCTTTCGGTCTCTTGCTACTGGCGCTGCCTTTGGCGCTGCCGCTGGGTGTTTTATCCTTCACCACAGCGCCATTGGTTTGTGCTGAGTTGCTGATGTAGTTGCGCGTCTCGTCCACCTGGTAGGAACCCTCGTCCCTGTTCCTGTACTTGTACATGGCGTAGAGGAGGATGAGGATGCAGAGGGCGGCGGCTGACACAATGCCCACCACCATGCCCGTGGTACTGCTGGATTCCCGGATCACCTCTGAGGCCCCCGGGGGCACCCGCCGCACCACGCCGGGCACAGTGGGCAAGGCGGCGGGCACCGTGCGCAGCATGGGCGAGGTGATGAAGGGGCCCCGTGGCTTGGTGCCGTCCAGATCGAAGGACGTGGGCAGAGGCAGCAGGACTATGTCCGGCTGCGGGGGTTTTACCTCGCGGTTGTTCATTTTCCCGGCGGGCAGCTTGGGTGGCGTGTCCGAGGGGACCGCCGCCGGCGGCGTGCCCCGGAGGTCAGGCAGAGGCGAGGTGGGTGTAGTCCTACCTGCCTCAGAGGCTTTGCTAGGCCTCAAGTCCTTGGCCTCCCACTTGGGCGCGAGGGCTTTGTAGCCGCCTTCATAGGCCGATGTGGTCAAGATCTTATCTGTTACCAGGGAGAAGGTGGTGTAAAAATCTTCATCGTCAGTCGGGGGCAGGCTAGAGTCGAAAGCTTCGCCAGAGCCAAACCCCGAAATCACCATGCCATCATCATCATCATCATCACCATCATCACCACCATCACCATCATCACAATCATCGCTGCCTCGGTCCGACAAGCAAGGTACCCCCGCCTCAGTGGCCATGGCCAAGGATTCTTTGGTGGTCTCAATAATGGTGAGGACGGGGCGGAGGGTTGGGGGGAGGGGGATGAAGGGAGAACGGGTGGATACAGAAGGGATGTCTATGGGGTCCTCGACTAGTACGGGGATGACTAGCTCCCCTCCTGGAAAGTGAAAGAGAGAAACAAATGGCAGTCAGTGAGCAGAAAGTCTTCCATCAGTAAAGCAAGAAGCAGCCGAACACCAAAAGAATCGGTAACAAAAGAACGTATAAAGCAAAGCTCAACATAGGGAGGAAATGAACTGAAGAGAAACAAAGAAAGAAAGAACAGAAAATACTGTACCAGTGCAAAAACAATGAAACTCAGAACCAAACAAGACCCAAACTGAAAGAAAACAACAGCCATAAATAAAGTATACATTGCATCAAAAGGCTTTGAGGGATGCACAAGGGTGAGCCACATTAAACTGACTCCACATACTGACTCCTACATATCCTACATGATCTCACACAGCAGTGTGCTCTATCAGATACTACAAACTAGTCATAGTTATCATATGTGCTATGTGCTGCATGTATATTCATAGTTTACTGTATAAAAACGTGTGAATTATGTGCAATACCACGCAAAGTTTGGCCCTATATTTAGTTCTATCTGCATATTTTGCCACATAAATGACTAGTTCAAGCTTTTAAGAGGCTTGTTTCATTTATCTTCAAGTGCAAATCCTTTTTAGTCCATTGAAAAAGTGAGCACTGAAAGATGCGCTCTGTGGATAAAAAGAAGCAGAAGGTATTAGCATTTGTTTGCAATTCAAGTGCAAGCCAGTGGGCCTGAAAGTGAGATAACTAAGTTTAAATGAGAAAATATTTGTAGGGTGTTTCATATAGCTGCTGATAGAGGTGCTTTTTAACCCTGCTGACCTACATGGCTGAATAAATACTCACAACTGAAAAATGACAGAGAACTAAAGGGGGAAAGTCATTGTTCTTGACCTGGAGGTGCTCCAAAGTCCAAAAAACATGATCCTGAGCCTCTTAAAAACCTGACGGGCACTTTAGGGCTACCAGACGGTTACACACTGATCTACAAAAGAAAACCAGACGATTACACTGTTGTGAGGCCATGAAACAGGTGTTATCAGTCGCCGTAAGCACCGTAGATCTGGGCAGTAGGGGTCTACTACACCCACTAGTAGGCTTTATCATCTATTCACATGGTAGATCACAGAAAGAAGGTGGTCTGGTTATAACCAGAGAAGTCAGGCGCTGTAGTATAGAGTGCTCCAGGGATGATGTATTTTTGTTAGCATCGCTCTGGGTTCCCTCGATAAAAAGCTAACAGGATTTTTCCATTGGGTTTCGGATTATTGCAGAAAAAACCTCTGTGACAAACACACAATTATAATGCTTATTGTACATGTTCTGTTCATTAAGATACGTAAGAAGTAAGAAGTAAGAAGTAAAATGCTAATGTTTAAAATGCTAAAATGCTAATGTAAATGATCTACTACAAGACTGTAAAGGCGGACAAGTTGGCATGATCATGTTTAGTAATCTCATTTAGCCACTTCTTAGCAACTGCCTTTTGTAAGACACAAAGACTTGAAAATTCACGAGGAGGATATTTATAGACATTTATGTCGTAGAACAAAACTTTAAAATCTCTCAGCCGCAGACAAAAAGACTGACATCTAGATGGGGGAACCAGAAACGCTAAAATGTGAACTCATTTCCATATTTAGGACTTATTCCTGTAGCACTCTATAGACAGCATGAAACACCATATGGGGAGTGTTGTGGATGGGTCACAAAACACAGGGTTATTACCCAGGAGGCTGGAGTTTGCATATTGAATGAAACCAAGAACGTGTGGTCATTGTGTTCTCAAGCGTTGTTTCACTTTCACTTTTCAAACATAGTTATTTCTAGGTAAACACAATGGTGGTTTAGGTTTTGCTGCCTAAACCTAAAGAAGCCTTTTAGTTTGCATTCAATATGTATCCTTTCGTTCGGTTTCACAGTTTTAAAATGTAGTAGGTGTAGTAGGCCCCTATTGACCCACATCTATAGCGCCTATAGAGACAGAAAACGCCCATTTAATGGCCTGATAACAGTCAAATCCGGTGCGAAAACTGTCCCAGCAAAAAGTCACCCCTCACAAGTCATAAAGAATGTAGGGAACAGCATTAGTGGGCTCCCCTATTTGCCCTAGCCTCTTGCCTTTTGAGCCCTACAGTTACCACGATGGCACAAAGTCACCGGGCAGTTCAATCACACCTGAATGTTTGCTGAGTTGTACTTTTGGTGGGAGACTCTCGCTTGTAACAGCTTGCGTTCTCCATTTTGGAGTGAGATTACTATATTATTAATTAAACTTATGGACCCAGGTGCTTAAAAACATCGTCATTCTAATGAATCCATTTGGATAATAACATGCTTTATTGGTTAAACCTGTTGTTTGGCCACTACAAAGACTTTGAAACATTCAGATGTCTATTGAAGCTGCTTATCCTCTTGCCAAAGTGGCTTGCTTGTACATTGCAAAGGCTCACAAACAGGGCACTATAAAGAGATGCAAACCTTTTGGAACAATAAAGAAAAGAACACAACAGAAATGAAGGAAAACTCAAATAATAATTAAAGGCATTGCAAAAAGAGTTCAGAGTTAGGGCAAACATTGTAAAAAAAAACATTCACAAAGTAAAGCCACAGATAGAGCTATCCAGAAAGGGATTAGTAATAAGTAAGTAGAAAAAACAGGTAAAAACAAAGTCAGCTCGGAAAATCATAAAGCCTACAAAAAAGAAAGAAAGGAAGAAAAGAAAAACAGTTTCCAAAGGAAGAAAGCATACCATCAGTTTTGTCAACTTACATCAACAAATTGCCCGCATGATTTTGGCAGGAAGAAAAAAAAATTTACAAAAGAAAGTTGTGTAAGAATGCCTTTGGACAAGTTAGGTTAGTTTCTTTTTAGCAGTTTCTGATTAATTAGTATATATTTCTCTTTTTAGACAGGATGGTACAGGGAGGCAACAACACATACATCCACACATCATGACATGAAAAATAATCTTCACCATTCTGTTCAGGATATCTTTTTTTGTTCTTTTCATAGTCATTGAATTTTTTTTATAAAAAGAAAACTGTATATCTATAATTCTTGCTTTGATAGATAAGTCTCTTCATAAATATCTACAGCCTGATTAGATGACTTTCTTTTTTTTTTTGTGCTCGACTTTAACTTCAGCAATGAACAAATGGATGACTGTACATCTCTTAGAATCTCTACGTAAAGGGTTCGGGAGGAGGGAGTGTGAGACGGGGTGGGACCTATGAACATACTAGGAAGGAAATGACATAGATGGGGGTGAACGTGTACATCAGTTGCCATGTCCATGTAAAGGCGGCACGAAGCGGTCGGGCGGCATTAGAGCTTTTGGCTGTAAGGAAGGGATGGGGATATACAAACAATGAGCATATACATGCCCATCTACAAAAGAGAACAGCACTCTCAACACTGACAGTTTTACAAACCCTAAGCTGCAACTTCTTTGCCATGCACAAAAATCAATTGACTCATTCATTGATTAAATCCAAATTTCAATCAGAAAGAGCTTTTAAATAACAGGAAAATATTAAAGATCAGCATAGAAACAGTTTGGAGCACTTTTTCTTTTTTTCACAGATAGTGGCGAGGGTCTACTTTGGAGGTGTCTTCTCTCTTTTCTCTATGAGGACTTGAATTTGAAATACAGCAGCGTGGTTTCGATGTCCAATCTTTAAAAGCCTCCTGTTGTTTAAATGATTCAGTGATTCATAGAGAAAAGAGGAAGGCTCACTCTAATTAGGGAGGAAATCATCAAAACATTGGCAGTAGTGATTCTTAGCAAATTAGCAGATAGTTAAAATTTGAACATTTTCAGAATAGAAACATAGATACACATATATGCGTTTTGACATATATGTACAAAAAAGACAAAAATAAAACAGATTAGCAAGCAAGAAAGAAAAGCATTAAATCTCTCACACTATCAAAGATGAACAACCAGAAAGCACACACTGAGGCAGACAAAGAGGAAGGGGACAGTTTATAGGCAAAGTGTCACCACCTTCATTTAACTAATAATAAAGACTTTATTATTAGTTACCAGTACATTTCTCTTGTTAGTATTTTTAAAACACGGGACAGGGCGTGCAATCTGGATGTACGTCAGAGAAAGAGAGGTCAATCAGACATGGTTTTATTTATATTTTTAGTTCCACTATAAGAAGTTGGGTTAATGCATGCTTAAGTAAGTTGCATTTAGGGAGAGTAATATACAATAACAATACAGCAAGCCGAGGGACAGGTAGGTAGGGGAAGGGGCTTGAGAAGGGGTCAAAGGTCAGTCCAAGGTCACTGCCACCAAGGGCTGTAGGATATATTTCTCAGGCGAAAGAACCATTCATCAGCAGCTAACTGGGGAAGAAGGAGCACCAAGGGTGATATATACCCAGTATTATGTGGCATTTAGGCCCACTGCATTCACTAATTAATCAAGAGGGGGGAGTGGAGCGATAATTAATGAGCTCATTTTTATTAAATGTTTACTGTAGATGCTTTGCGTCATATGCATAGCCGACAGCCTTCGTTTGACAGATAAACAGCATGTTGGGAAGGAGTTCCACAAGAGGGCACGAGGTAGCGGTTTATTTGTGCCTCTGGTGACTTGAAGGAGATGCGAGAGGCGTATTTAACTTCAGATATTAGGGTTTGGTTCCTCCTCTGCAGGCTGGTTATAAAAACCTTGTTCATTATGTCGGACTGGGTCTATAAGTTAAGTATTATTGTACTGTACACTGTATCGGCTGTTTTATCAAGTGGCATCTTAAATATGATTTTCCCGCTTGTCCAACCATGCTCCACATATACAGTATATGATATAGCCAGGGCCAACTCTAGCCCTTTTGGTTCCCTAGCACCCTAACCCTAGCCCTGTAAACCACAAAAAATAAGCTTTTCATCAATAAGTGTTTATTATAAATTAAAACAATCACAATTAATCACGAGTGTCCATAGTTAATCATGATTCATTTTTTATCTGCTCAAAATGTACCTTAAAGGGAGATTTGTCAAGTATTTAATAAATATGGGAGTGCTGCTTTATGCAAATACATGCATGTATTTATCACTGAAAATCAATTACCAAGACAGAACAATGACAAATATTGTCCAGAAACCCTCACAGGTATAGCATAAAAAATATGCTCAAATCATAAGATGGCCACAAAAGCTGTCAGTGTGTCAGTGTGCTGACTTGACTATGACTTGCCCTAAACTGCATGTGATTATCATAAAGTGGATATGTCTGTAGAGGGGAGACTGGTGGGTACCCTCAGAACCTGTTTACATTCACATAGAGGTCAGAGGTCAAGGGACCCCTTAGAAAATGGCCATGGCAGTTTTTCCTCGCCAAAATTTTGTACAAACTCATAACATTATTTATCCTCCTTCGTGACAACCGATGGATTCCTTAGGCTTTCTGTTCATATGATGCCAGAGAGACAGAGAGCCCAGCACCATCACAAAAAGATCAATTGCATTAATGAAATTATAGTGCTGGTTAAAATGATTTTGCATTGGCAACCCTATTATAATATAAATAAACAATAGGTCCATGATATTGTGGGCTTAAAAGTGTTTACGTCAGTTTCATTTCAATTTACATTTTTTTAACAGATGCCGGAGAAGAAGACAAAGATAGTTACAGTGGTGAAAAATGTCTTTCTTTCTTTCTTTCTTTATTTGTACATTTGTGACCTCAATGCAGAAATTGATGAAGGGCGCCCACCAGCAATTTAAAAAAGTATTTAATTTATTAATTTTGATTTTTTTAGAAAGTGCCCAGCTCCCCCAGATGGTAGCACCCTGGATGACCACCACCATGACCTATGCCTTAAGCTGGTCTTGGATACAACATGGCTACTGCATGACTGTGGTGTGTCTCTTCAGCTAACAGCTACTGTTGCATCGCTGTGATGATATTCTCCCAACAGAGCCCTGAACTCCTCGCCTTGTTAAATAAACAATACCAGCCCAGAGAAAGTGATTTCATCCCAGGCTTTATTTATCCAACTCTGCCCTTGTTGTCTTGGCCTTGTCTGCATCCTTTCATTCCCGTCTTGGCTAACAGCTTTCGGCAACTGTTAGCTTTGTGCTATATCAACAAAACACTTGGATGGGAGGGGAACCGCTGCTAGTCAAGGGTCTCCAGTGAAGTCAGTGCAGAGGACCTTGATGTTTTTGGTAAACACTTTAATCCTGTGTAAGCTCTTGCACAAGCGTTGCACGTCTTGCTGCATTCCTGAAGCAGACAAACACTGCGGATTCTAATGGGTTTGCTCAACCAGGCTGCGTTTGTTTTCCACACTCGTCAAGATGGACAGGATTTTAGTCTAAGCCTCCGTCTCCCCAGCAAATAATTCTCCACTCCGCTACACCTACAGCCACTTTCTCTGTTCTCTGTCTTTTTAAGCAAAAGGAAGTCAGGCCTTCAGATTAATAAGTGCTTCTTTGCGTCGGTGCCTACTGACTAGCCTTTGCATCAGTGAGAAAAAACTGATGCTCTTTTTAAACCACAAAAAACAAGAGCATGAAACAAAACATAATATTCCATGCATTACTCTTTTCATCATTCCTGGTAAAAAAAAAAAAAAAAAAAAAAAAAGACTATCTGTGGCATGCCCGTGCTGGCTTTTGAAGAGGAATTAAGTAAATATAGTCATTTCTAAATGGCCGATTGACTACCTCAGCAGCTTTGAGGCTCCAGATGCAGAAATCTCAGAGCAGCACTTTCTCTTCACTTCCCTCTCTCTTTTCCCTCTCTCCTGGCCTGATCCCCGTGTCCATCCAGCGTTTGCTGAGGCTTCCGAATGGAGATGAATCCCGATGGTGTGTCAGGGATTTGACGATGCTACACCATAAAAGCGGAAAGCCGGTGCACCAGCACCAACCATGGATGAACTCAGTCAATGGGATTTCAACGCTGCAAATTGTGGGTGAGTCAGGGGTTTGGGGTCCTGCAATCTCATTGTGGCTGCGTACATTGTGCCCAGACACCTGCTGTAGCAGATTCATTCACCTCTACCCACCACAGCTGGGGAGCTGATTACCAGAGAGCCAGCAAAACACATATTCTCCGTTTGTGGACACACTTAAAGGGACATGCCAAGGATTATATTGGTGTCCCGTGCATTGGTTGAGCTTTCTAGAGACATGTACCTTAAGAAGCTGAGCACTTCACCCTGCCATTAAATTATCTTATCTTGCCTGTGCACACCCCTGTGAAGAGAGGTCTAATTTCTCACTGATGGACAATTCAAATCCGTATTGAAAGCTGAACAATGTTAGGACTCCAGCAAGTGCAGAGGTCTGCCCTGTGAGGATGCATGCGACTACCTCCGGCCGGGAGGAGGAGCGTCCTGAAGCCCCGGCGCATGGCAGATAGCTCATAATCTGTCATCAAGTGGCTGGGACACATTATGGCGTATTAAATTGGCATCTCCAGCAGGCACGGCGCCTCACCCCTGTCAGCTGGTCGATTTGCTGTACAGCTGTTAGGCTGCACCTCTGCACTCGGCGGATATGTGTCAGCTGAATAACCTTTAAACTGATCTGAGGCCTGTGTTGAAGTGACAGCCGGCCCGATGGGGCTTGACGGAAGCCATAGCTTGAGGCCACGAGGAAACTCAGTGATCCATCCCTATCATACTTCATTCTGTGCCCCTACACAAGCTCTTAATATACAGCGATGAAGAAATCATGCACAACATAACACCCATGCTTCCAGTCTACCATTAATTTGGGCCACAGACTCTCCACTTTATTCACCAAGGCCAAAGAGATGAGGAGAGATCTATAAATATGTTAGACCTGCTTGATCTGTGCTCTACTTCATCAAAGACTGATAGGGTAATGGCGCATGCAGGACCATTTATGGCCCATTTATTAAATACACAATCTTTTATAATCTGTTTGACTGTCACACAGCGCTACATTTACCCTGTTTGCAGAGCTTCGTGGGAGGCTGTCTCCTCTACAAAAATGACAGTGTTGTGTTGTTTAAACAGGTTGTAACCACCTACCTGGATGTCTAGGCTCGTCTAGTGGCGACAGAGCACCGAACAGTAAGAGTGTGGAGGCTGGTATGATGGATGGGTGTATTAAACGTTGGTTTCCTTTAACAATGAAGATGATCTTCCTCTGTCCCTAAACCTGATGTTTTGGCCGTTTGGAGGCAGTAGAACAAGCTTTAAAGCACAACACTGACACTTTCTCATGCCACAAAATTGATTTGGCTAATGTGTTTGCAAACTGTCGTTGGAAATTACACTGATATCAATAAAGTGACTATCCACAAATACAAAACAATGAGCTGAAAGAGGCTAAAACGCTCCATTCAGCTGAAGGGAACAGCAGTTAGGAGAAAACTCTCTAGGTCAGGAAGAGCAACTCCTGTCATATCACACTCAGTCTTTGTCCATTAATATTATTAAAATATAGATAAGATCAGGTCTAACAAAGTGGAATTAGTTGCCGAAAATTAACCAAACCTTAAACATACAGGTGGAAGACTGGAAAATGTTCTTATTAGTTAATTGGTTGGTTAATTGGTTAGACACCCTTGACCAACAACCTATAGTGTCATTTATACAATAGACCTTTCTCATGGCACACATTTGAACTGACGTTTTTTTGAATCCCGCGTGAAGCCAGCACTCAACGTTGACTCAAAGTTAACTTTCGCAATACACTTAACTTACGTCATGTACTTGACTTATGTAGTTAACTTATATCACATATTTAACTTATGTCACATACTTGACTTACGTTACGTTGTTAACTTAGGTAACATACTTAACTTGTGTCATATTCTTATCTTACGTCAAATACTTGACTTATGTTACGTTGTTAACTTAGGTAACATACTAACTTATGTCATGTACTTAACTACGTACTTGATTTATGTCACATACTTAACTTATGTCATATACTTGACTTACGTTACGGAGTTAAATTGCGTTGCATACTTCGGTTATGTCACATACGTAACTTATGTCATGTACTTGACTTACGTTACAGAGCTGAATTGCGTTGCATACTTGGTTTGTCACATACGTAACTTATGTCACGTACTTACTTACGTTACGTCACGTACGTAACACACTTAACTTACATCGCATACTTACCTTACATATACAACTTAAGTTTCTTAAATCCACTTATTGTAACCCTAAAAGAACAAAGTGACACCAAGAGGTACCCAGTGTGTTAAAAAGTGAGGCCAAGTGGTCCTGACCAAATGTCCGTATATCAGAAGGGTTGCCCTGACACAGCTTATCGGCACCACAACAGTAAACAGACCAAAGCCATCACTGATGTTGCAACATCTGTGTTTTTTCTGCTATGACAGGTCAAAATGTCTACCGTGTCATACCGCATTGTTAAAATTAGTTAGTCCTCATTCAAGTCGGGCTTTTAACATGAGCTTGTTATGATCTGGTTCAACTAATATTATGTCTTAAAACATTTACTGCAACTTGTAGGCACTGTATGTACAAATCCAACGTTTTGCATTTCGCACTTGTGGATTTATGAAAATCATTTGCATCAATTACTAAAATATAATTACATATTAATCACAAAAATTGCTCAGATTACACGGTAGTGACAAGCTGCAACTCTGTTAATCACTGTGAAATTAAATCAGAAATTGACTTGCTGTTCTCTAAACTGAGCAATGCATATTTTTCATCAGTGATTTCCGGTTAGTAGTTTTTTCCAGCTAGTGAACTCCTGCACATCGTGATGCTTTTATTGTCAGCTGGACTTTAGTGATGTCAACGTGTTCGGAGGATTGTCAAGAATCTCGCAGCACACTCCTTTATTTGCCCTCTTGTGGAACTCACGTGGGATAAAGGGAGAAGGTAAGGTTTAACAGTTTTATTAAAACACACAGACAACACGACCACGAGACGACCACGTACAGCAGACGAGACAGACGCGGCACTGACAGAGACAGCAGGCACAAGCACAAACACAACACGCCTCCGAGGGAGGAGCTGCCGCGGGGCTACAGCGGCGGCGCGGGACCACGGCTGTAGCCCCCAACACTGACATGTAGTAGAAGCCAGCTGGGGGTTCGCCTGAGACTTATGGGTGGAGAAGAAGCAGTTACACAAAATGGATGCCAATCATATCCATGCAGAAGCAGGGGGGTGGGGGTGTGGGGGGAGAGGATTATAAGTTAGTCTACAGCGCTGCAGTACAGTCCAGTACAGTGTGCATGCCACAAATGCCTTCTACTTGGAGCAACAGATAGAATAGAAAAACAGATATACTTTGTGGCAATAAAAGTCTTTTTATGCCATCTGCATCCAAACAGACATGTATATGCAGAAAGGCTAAAAGAAAGAAGGTGGGTGAGTCAGGATGGAGGGAGGGGATGGGTGGGGGTTAACGCTCGGGAGGGGAGACAGGGAGTCATTCTTTCACACACAACTTTCTTGAGACAGAATGGGGTTGCCTGCACAAGGCCAAAAAAAGGATGATGGCAAGAAAAGATTTTGTTGCCGTTCATTTCCCTATGTTGTATCGAAAATGGGGGGGGGGGGGGGGGGGGTTTCTTTAGAAGCCATATGGCACAAAAATAAAAAATAAAAATAAACACAAACTTGATGAGGAGGAGGATTTTCCAACCACCAAAAGTTCATGCGGCACAAGATGAGGCAAAAACGGGAGGAGTGGCTCTATCCTTGCTTGGAGGATGGACGACGGATGATGAAGAGGACGCCAAAGAAAAAGAAAAACAACCACAACAAAACAAGGAAAATAAAATCACCCCACTCAACCCGGCCCCGGCCCCAAAGTAAAGCCAAAACAAAAAGCTCAAATCTTAAGCAACCCAACAGCTGGGTCCAAATCGATACAGAAGAGAGATGTTCATATGTGCATCACAGGAGAAAAATCAAAATGCAACAGAAAAGAACACCATGTCATGCAACTGTTCATACGACTGGAAGCGGGGGCAAGGGATGAGGATATGAATTTCTGTGTCAACATGGTGAAATGTACAGTATGTATGAGTGTGTATGACTACATATGTTGCCACTATATGAGGGGAGGGTACCATGTCCTCTTTAGTAAAAAAAAAAAAAAAAAAATTAAAAAAAATACTTCTTGCACTTTGCTTCGTTGCACTTCCACTTTTGAGAATACTTGGGTTTGAGGCACGGATATAAAAAAGCAGCACAACTGCAAAAATGAGCCCATTCAATACCAATAATCTGCGACTTAAGAGAGCAACTCATGCTTATAGATAAAGAACCTACAGAGAAAATGGCTTTCTCCTCACATGACAAGCCATAAGCGCGAAGACCTAAATGTGGTCCTAATTTCAAGGAAACAACACTATCACGGCACAATAACGCTTCAAAGTAAATGAGTTCACAGATTGGTGGAAAAACCGCAAAATTACCGGCTCTATCTACAAAAGTACACGGAAAGACCTCATTTCCGAGGAAAATAAATAAATGACTGATTATCTGTTATATTCTCTGAGCAGAGATAACAAAAAGAAAAGGGGCAATGCATTGTTTCAATTTAGGCTTATTATTAGCAGTGAAAAGTGGACATATGCTGGGTGCTAAGATGAGCCATATTGAAGCAGATTAACTTGGCATCAATTAGTCCGCGATGATGGCGTTTTGAAGGACAGTGAAGCAATCAAATAGCCTGAGCTGTTAATGGTTTTCAGAGTGCCGAGGGGGAGACGTATTGTACATACTGAGCCAGTTCCCATAGTACTCACACTCTCCTGGTTTACTCTGTACTGTTGGGATGCATGCCAGTGGCCCCTGGGCACGAGTGTGATTGACAGCTGCTTGTTGAAAAGTCGTCCAAACCCAAGTTGCCTCAAAATAACCACCTTTTTTAAATCTGCGCTTTTATTTCCAGCTCTGAGTGAATGTCTTATCACTTTGATCTAATCACAAAGTGATTGTGTGTGTGTGTGTGTGTGTGTGTGTGTTTGTGTATGTATGTGTGAAGGGAGGAGGGAAGAGAGACGATGCGCACAGAAATTCGAGGATATCTGTTCTCTATTAGAATGTTTCAGGTAAGGCAAGCCTCCGACGAAGGAAACAGAGGTACAAACGAGAAGAAGAAGAAGAAGAAGAAGAAGAAGAAGAAGGAAGGTAGAAGGGGAGGAAGAGGCTCTGTTGCAGTTAGTCTGCTACATATCACAGTATCTATGCTGAAAGCATCTTTGTTCTCGAAAGAATCTCAAAATGTATCCTCTGTCAAGAGAGACGCACACACACGCACAGCAAGAGGAAATCAACCAGTACAGGACAGATACATTTTGAAGCATCAGTGCGGGCGACATGGGGCTTGATACTAATTTCGTACTTTGTGGAGTAAAGTTTTGCTCTCGACCGAATGCTGAGAGAACAAAATTAGTATCAACGCCTTGTCATGTCTGCAACCAGTGGCCCCATAGCTAAGTGTAACTTGTTTTTAGGGATGAAAGATGTGAGCTTTGACTACAGCTGACTATAAGATGTGTGCATTTACAGTTAACTTCCTACAGAGAGCATGCTAAGGATATTAATTCTTAGTGCTTTCACCCATCTCCAAAGAGATCTATAAACTTTAGATATACACTGAGAACACCTCACACTAGTGTATATTTCTTACAGTGGCTACTTCTCGGAGTGCTTTTTTTTTTTTTTTTAAGTTACACTTGAAGCTCCCATGGGACATGATGCTAAGAGGAGAGGCTCCTCGGTAGCAAATCAAAGAAAGATAAGGAGAAATAGACCAGGTTCAGAGCAAGCACAACTCGACACACCCATCCCACCTGCATGTCCGGAGTCGCACTCTTCCAGGTCCTCGTCGTCGCTGGAGCACTCCGCCGACGAAACAATGTCATCGGTCGTCTGCAGAGAAAGAGACACGTACGCGCACAGGGAAATGTGGTTAGGCCCGAGGCTGTACAGTACGGTGAGTCCTCAATTTGCACCCAGCCATTCCATTCAAGGATATCTCTGCACACACAGACCTCTTTCCCTGTCCTTCGGCTTCCATATATCACTTGGAGTCAATCATATTTCACAGTGTTTATCATTCTTCACTTTATGTGCTTTCCACCTCCGCAGATAATTGTTTTCCTTCACCCTCCGCACTCTGCCTCCGATTATTTATCGCCCCCCCTCCTTTTCTGTCCACAATCAATGGCCCCACCAAGCCCTCACAGATCAACACTGTCCCAGCTTCTGATTTGTGCTAAAGGGTGCAGAAGGAGGGAGGGGATCGGGCAGCACACTTGCTAGCTACACCCGGACCAGCAATGGATTATCTGCAGTTCCCTCCCGTTCCCACAATTCTGATTTATCCCACCCCCCGCATTCACTTGTTTTTGGGTCGACCCATGGAGGACAGAGAGGCGGGGGGGGGGTGGGGGGGGGGGAGGGGGTTGTATTTCAGTGGCGGTGCGTTGGGCAGCCGGCGTTTATTAGAATGAATCAGCAGGGCAATAAAATAAGCCCTGTCACCAAGCAGGGTTATGAAATCAGAGCGCTGATTGAGTTTTCAAGTCCTGGCCGAGGGTGCGGGGCTCTAAATATCATTGGGTTTGACAGACTAATGAAACGCGCCCCCATGCTTGTGCTGCCGCTTCCAACGGGGCCCAGAGAAAGCTGTCTGCCTCTACCGTATTCATACACACACACATGCCGATGCTCAACATGCATATGTCCACCAAACCTCAAAGCGAGAAAGTGGATTTTTCAAAGCACATTCCCAACGTGTGGTGTGATTATGCCTGATGGACTGTGCTATTTTCTGTTTCAGTACATTTGATAATGCGCTAATGTGTGTGCTGGTATGTGTAATGCACCACATTATATGTACTCCAGCGTGAGGAGGCAAAAAGTCGAAGCAAGAGGGGAGGCTCTAAACTAAATTGCTGTAAAATATGGCCCCTTGGTAAACATGACTATTTATTGAAGCCACATTACAGGCGTAAAAGACTTGGTTATTGCTGAAAGAGGGTTATTGCTTGTTATTATGATAGCGGGCAGATGTGGGAGGCAGGGACACAGACAGAGAGAGAGAAAGAGAGAGATGAAAACCCTGAGCCACTTCAAAGTCTGTTCCAGCAATTTCAGCCCGAGACCATCTCGCCATAACCTAGCATCAACTGAAAACACTGCCTTTCTCTTGTCCATTCATGCAGCATTTCTCTGCAGCTGACACCGACAGCATCTCAGCTCACAGCAAATATTCTCACTGCTTTGAATGCAACAGCTTAGCTTAGAGGCTTACACGCCAATCTCCATGTTTTAAATTCAAAATTTTGCTGAGTGGATGATCCTTTATTGTTATTTTAGCAAGCTTGCTAATTTTCTATTAAAATTAATATTTTGGAACAACAGTGTAGTGTGTGTTTTGCTATTAAGCCCCTTTTCAGACTTGCAAACAGGCACTTCATCATGTCAGTTTGACATGTCAATGTCATTTCTAAATAAGCCCCTGAGACAATTTTTTCATAACTGCTGCGATGGCAATCTGACTAGGCCAGAGCTTGATACATCTAGTCGAACATCGGTCAAATCCAGTGGGCAACTCTGGGGTCTGAAAATTGAAGCCACTGCTGAAGTGCCTTAAACTTGCATTTTTTCTAACAGCCAGCAGGGGGCGAAAAGAGGTCTCAATCGCTAGTTTCAAGTCTTCTTCAATACAGCATGATGTTCATTTAGTAAATTATGGTCCCATTTAGAGTTAAATAGACCAAAAGCAGGGATGCTTTAGGGTGTGGCTACCTTGTGATTGACAGGTTGCTACCACAACGTTGTCTAGTCTGGGAGTTGTCTGTTTCTGTCTTTGAACTTTAACTCTTTCACAGTGTATTTTCAGTTCATGAAACTGACCATTTTGGTCGCCTAAAAATATCTTATTAAGGTTTTGGTTGTACCATCCTCTCGTGGTTGCAAAAAAACCAAGATGGCGACAGCCAAAATGCTTCAAAATGGCAGTCAAGAAACCAGTGGGTGATGCCACGGTGACTACGTCCACTTCTTATACAGTCTATGATCAAATCTGAATTGAATAACATCACATTCTGCACATTTACATGCATGTAACTAAGGGGGTTACAGTTTCCAGAAAGCTGATTTCCTAAACATTATGTAAACGAGGAGCCTGGTTTCTGTAAGTGGGGTAGGGGATTAGAGAAACCATAATTAATAAAGTTGAAAGTTGCTTAAACATATGGGTCGGCGTAAAGGCTGCAGCAAGATATGCTTACAGTAAGTGCTCAGGAAGAGATATTAAGACATCTTGTTCCGTTTTCTGAAGAGTACTGTAATAAATTTATAATGTCTATCATTTCTCATGCATAAAGAAAATAAAATCTGTTGAATAAACCATGAAATACTCTAATGAGATATTTAAGTTGTAGAGATTCTTCTCATCAGTCTGTAAGAATTAGCTTTCATTTATTTTATATATACTGTACCCCCCCCCCCGTGGCGCAGGGTAAAGGAGGGGAAAAAAAAAAAATCGGAAAATTATTATAATAATCAGACCATCAGTCTCCTCAATTACAGTACCCATGCAGCAATTCACAACATGTGAGCAGATGAATAAAATGAGAGACACATTTTGATTTAAGTGTGCACGGGCGCTGTCAGACTGTAGGCTGAATATACTGTAGGCAGATGTCTGTATCCTATTCAGCTAGAATTACTGCCTCATGGTTGCTGGTCTCCATCAGCCAGTCAAGTTTACATGTCTGTCCAAACTGTCATCACTAGACATTTATGTGAACGTCACTGTCATAATTAACGTTGAATTATTGAATAAGGCCATTGTGCGGTCACAGTGACCTTTGACCACCAAAACCTCATTAGTTCATTCTTGAGTGTAATTCAATGGTGCAAATTTGAAGGAATTCCTTCGAAGTGCTGCTGAGATATCACATTCATGCAAATGGGACAGATGTGTGGTTACAGTGACCAAAATCTATTGAGTTCATCTTTGAGTTCAAAATTATGTTTGTGCCAAATTTGAAGAAATTTGCTAAAGGCCTTCCTGAGATATCACAAGAATGAGACGGAGGTGAGGTCAGAGTGACCTTGACCTTTGACCACCAAAATCAGTTTTCGTCCTCTTGGCACTTGGACTTTGTACCAATTTTGAAGAAATGATTTCAAAGTGTTCCTGTGACGTTACATTAATGACAATGAATGGATGGATGGCCACGCCATCATTTATCAGGGAAGTGGCTCCTAAACATTTTGTCTGGAGAACCACCACAGCCCTATCAAGTGAGCCCAACCAGCCCTTCATCGACACCTGTTCCACATGTGTTCCTCTAAAGTGATTTTAAAATGGATGTAATTTCATATGTAGATATTGTACAGTGAGACGCTCATTGTTGTGAAATAAACCTTGACAGGGGTTTCGCATTGGGCTTCTGCATCGCCCAAAAGGGCTTTCTTTCACAAAAAAGACATGCTAGCTCTACATTATCCCGCTTATTACATGGCTGCTTATTTAAGAAATCAATAATTTGACACAAAAATGTTTCTCCGGAGTCCAAGATCAGAACTACACCCATAGAAATTGTCTGTTATACATAGCAACGTTCTGCTATAAAGAAATAACAGACCGTAGCATGCTGTGACTGTCCAATCTGGATCGTGTGTATAACAAAGCCGTGTGATAATATTAAATAAAGGTCAATACTGTTTGGGCGCCTCTGCAGTTTAGATGAAACCGGCAATGTTACAAACACCACTGGAACATTCCTACAGGGACTGACATTGTTATGAGTATGGTAAAGTGTGTGCAGGCAAATCAGTGCACGGTCAAATGGCACAGGTTTTAACCCGGCGGTAAGCCTCTTAAGAAAATTTTTAGAACCTCTGCGCTCTCTTGACATGTTCGCATACAGAGGCCAAAGCCCTGCAATGAAAAAAATCACTAGAAGCCTCCTCTTTAAGCCTATTCAGGGAAAAGGCCGACTGCCTCGGCTCATGTATTAAAAAGGTAGAATTTAAATGGTAGAAGGACACACTCCAGTCAATGTGTTCCCTTTGCATTTGATTGAAAATCATCTACGACTCGGAGTAAGAGACCCTCTAATCGGAGCGACTTTGAGCCCACTCGCAGAAATTGAAGAGGGCTTTTGAAGTGCGATGTTTGACATTTGTAGATCCACTAGATGCTCGCCCCGATTCATTTTCATGAACATAAGATGTATCTCTCTCATCCACAATAGTTCAAACTGAAGTGCTTCTGATGAAGGCTTAGGGTGCCATTTTTCCGCATTTGGGCTAATGCAGAGCCAATGGAGTGACACACGGCTCACAGTGCGCTCTCAGAGACGTCGATGATAATGTATAGCACAAGGCAAGATGCTGTAAATGCAAAGGGAGCTTGTGGAGCGGAACAGGCATAGGCAGCGTGTATGTGTGTGTGCAGTGGTGGAAGCCTACAGCGGGGTATAGGAAAATGATGCGGTTGGCCAGCAGGACAACAAAAAACTGATTTCACAGCTGGGGAAATCCAATTCTCTGTCTAAATCTCCATAACATAGAGTGGGATATATTTTGGCAGCAAAGTGATTTCTTTTTTGCTGTAATTATTCTCAACAAACGTCCTCATCGTCATTTTTAAGAGTGTCTGGGTGGTGGGATTTAGAGGCTGGTTCGTTGTGTGGGAAGCTTTAATATGCGTGCACATGCCTTCTGCTTCCTGTGTATGAACAGCGTATAATATGTGATGATTTCAGTACATAAAAACCTCACAGGTTATGTGCATCATGCCTGATTATCCTGATTACCCTGCCTTCAAGTGATGCTCAAATTCCTAACTCCGTAAACAAAACACCAGAGCCGAATCAATAGCCAGACTTCATTAAAACAGCATTTACCTCTGACCACTTCAGCACATCAACTAAAAGGAATCACACCGGCGATCGATGGCGATTGACAGCCTCCCTGGGAGACGAGCCTCAAAACACACAGCTTTCTGTTTCACAACCAATGGCACTGACACAAACAAAATGGAGAATGTGCAAAGACGTGGGGCTGTCTCAACAAAGCTCCTCTGGTGTTTAATCAGGAGCTCTGGACTGACTACTGTGATTCAGCCAGCAGCAATGCAGAGACCATTAACAGGCGGAGCTGCAATTACCTCAGCAGCTGAATGGAGTGCATGCTACATCACCAGTCAGGCCTGACCTCAGAGTGAACAATGAGGCTGCACGATTGATTAACAATAAATATGAAGGTTGGGAAACCAACACTTCTTTTATTAAAACCTTTTTTTAAGACCACTCTGCCTGTCCAGCAGAGATTATATATTTTATATTAGACTACAGTATAAGTAGCAGAGCAGTGCAGAATGAAAGTTAGCCAATAAATGTTAGAACTCTGTTTCATTTTTAAAGGACAACTTCACATATTTCAGATCATTCTTATTCCCAGGGCATCAAATACGGAGGATACCGGCGCTAAACAACTACAACGTAAACGCATCTGTGTTAATATTGAATGCTCAGGGAAAGTGCGCAGGGAGTGACTGTGGTGACGTAGTTTAAAGAGTGAAAAGACACACGTGTCGTGTCTACGGGGACGTTTTATTTATCGTGAGGGATCTCCACGCTTCGTGGCATTGGACGCTTAATGGACTGCCACTAGACAAAAGGTACTAGACACCTGATTGGATGAACGCTTACCCTCGTGGGCTGGACAACATGGCGGCTTGTTTGGAAACTTTCTTCTCTTATATCACAAAAATAGTTCACCGAAATGTGTTTCTGAAAATATTTTATGTGAGAAATAAGCCATGTAGTTGCTGAATCTGTCTGTTCTGGATCGATGACGGTTAGTGAAAAGTTTTGGGGAGTTTCCAGAGGCGACAAGTTGTGCCGGATGCCGCTGATTTGCATATAGTATCTTAGACCTTAATTTTATGCAAATGAGGAGTGGCCAATGTGACGCCCCGTTGCAACCCTACCAGAATGCACTGCATGGCTGCTTACATAGACAATGAATGGGAAGCGTGAAAAGGACAATGGTGTGGACATGTACCATAAGGGCGCGCAGGAGGGTATGAGGATAGATGTTTGTGTCCTGTACTTTATGTTTCACTTTCACGTTACAATGGGGTGTTTGTTCGTGTCTGGTCAGGTCACAATTTCACTTTAAAAACACTGTAATTTTAAGGCCAACCATGTTGCTTTTTCCTGAACCTAAATCCTTTTGTTACCTAAACCTAAGCAAGTATTTTTGTTTATTCACACGTGTTTACTTCGACTGAAAAGTGATGCCAAGGGGTCAGTATGTAATGAGCTGGAATGAGAACTTGTTGCATGTTTTCAAGTCAACACTTACATGCCAATATATAAGGAGTACGCTTTTAGATCAGGTTTTCGCTGCAATAGTTTGTAGTGTCCATAAATGGCCTTGAACAGATCCCTTCCCTTCCAATTTAAGAGTTGGGGACAAAATCCATAGTCCTTGCTCATTACAGAAACCCATTCCAGCTGAAGCTCATAACCGATGTCTACACAGAGGGCGCTTTTCAATCATCAGTCGCACGCACGTCTGACAGAACAGATAACTTTTTATTTTAATCAATCAGCTGTCAACACAGGCCATGTAATGGCTTGCTTTTCACTTATGCATATACACATATTGCTTCCAGTCTATTTTCTCCACTGATTTATGCATAGAACTACAGTAATTGTGCGATGGCCTCTGAGTGCTGCCATAAATGAGGGTCACCCATGCAGCCTGTGTAGACACTGACGGAGGACTGAAGCTGCTGCTCTGTGAATGTGCTGCAGTTTCTACGCGAACTGTGTAGGCACTACGTTGGACAGTTACCTTTTTGTGTCACTATCACTCGGAGAGAAACACAAAGAGGACATTTCTTACAGAAGAAGATACCCTCACAATTTGACTAACTCGGGCTGCTGATGAATCACATTTGGATAAGCTGAAATACATTTTCATACAGACAACAGGGCGGTGGGTGTTGCTCCTCCTCACTTCACTGAGATCCCATTACGAAGGGTGAGGGTCAGTTTGGACAGGGAGAACAATTAAAGTGACCATAGCTCTTTCAGTGTACATATGGGAGTGTTAAATTAAGATAAACTCGAGCAATATCTTCATAGAATTTTGGCTCTGTGAGCAGGAGACGTGTCTTTATAAGCTATCAGTGACTAAAGAACAACATCATCTAGCCTTGCTCCCTTCTAGCCATATTAGTAGCAGCAGCAGTTTCACTGCAGGCTGCCACGCTCTGCTACATCAAGCAGATAAATGTAACCGGTGTCTGACAGATTCCTTCCACAGCCAAATAACATCCTCTATTCAACACGGTCGAGCCACACTGTTCACACTTTTAAAAGTTTTTTTAGCGAGGCGCAGGCCACCTGTTTCGAAACCTCAAAGCATAAACTAAAAAAAAAGGACATTTCAGACTATTTTCGACAATGTGCTTAATTACAGAGGCTTCGTACCTAACAATGTTCGTGCAGGAGCAAGAGTGCACTCGCACCCTCTCTTCACACCTGTGTCTAATAATAAACGTGACTGAACCCCTGCAGAAGTTACTGTTAAATTTAAACAAGATATTATCGACTAGTTTGCCACAGATGGAAAAAATTGAATCGCCTCATAACAAAACTTTTAATCAACAACGCCATACTTTGACTTTGGAGCATACAGTGAGCTTATTTTTCTCCAGGCAGTTCTCAAAATATACCATCATTTAATTGTGTGCTTGCGGCCATCCATCGTCTAGGTTTCAATACTA
The DNA here is from genome assembly GCA_947000775.1 of Pterois miles. Classification (NCBI taxonomy): domain Eukaryota; kingdom Metazoa; phylum Chordata; class Actinopteri; order Perciformes; family Scorpaenidae; genus Pterois; species Pterois miles. Next base: position 24,466,719 of record CAMQGK010000634.1, on the reverse strand, counting down.
ATCAAATGCAGGCTGTTTCAGCTTGGGAGTAAAGCTCTTCAAATAGATGATCTGGTAACAGCGGCAGCTGCTGCATCTGTGGCTGCAGTTGGATATTCTGTCGAGCATGACGGTGATTTGATCGGTCACATCAAAGCATCAAAGAAAGAAGTGATGGGCTCGACCACTATCCATAGCTTTCTCCTGGGTCAGTGAAAGCAGTGTCAAGGCTAAAACGAGGCCGTGGCCTCCGGGTTGCAAACATGAAATATGAGCAGTGCTGCGTCTTAGAGAGGTGATCTAAGCACACATGTACAGTACAGTGGGTCATATCATCACGGAGGGCATGTGTTGGGGGGGGGGGGGGTGTCTTGAACACACCGTGGCTTTATCGGAACAAATGACCTTCACATGTATCAGTGCCCAGAGGGCGAAGGAAACACTGAGAAACGAAGACATTCAAGAATAAGGGAAGCAGAACAACACTATATATTGACACTGCAACCCCGCTATCAAACCCAGTTTGGTTTATTTACAATGCCAGGGTGCCCAAAGGCTAAAGCTGATTTCTTTTTTTTTTCTACTATGGGAACGAATCCCAAACAAATTCATTTTCCTTGAGTGCCTCATCCTGGCGGTCAGTTGCCATGGATATTCAATGTGGCTACGTGTCCTGAGATCAGTGTGGTGACGCCGAGGCAAGGGCAAATGAAAGACACACAATTCAAAGCAACCTCTTCCCCCCATAGGTGCTCCTCAGATATAGATACTTTCACACGTGTTAGATTTGGGTACACAGCGCGCAGACTATTTTTCACATTGAGAAATGGCTCCCGAAAGCGACAGAAATTAGAGGTCGGACCAACTCCCGCTCACATCTCCTCTTTCTCGCTATCTCGTCGGCTCCCGTTCCTCCACTCCACCGGCCCTCGTATCAAAATGAGATAGTCATCTCCATGGCGGAAGCTTCGCCTTTCTATTGACGGCTGTCTGATGCGCACGTTATCATGTCCGATCCGGGCTTTGACAGGCCGACAAGGGAGAGGCTTGTATTACAAGGGGAATCAATGGCGCTAGGCCATATCCCTATCAATAGGCTGCCACAACTCTTTTCGCTCATGCTCACCGCTCTGTGACAGATAAGATGCTTTATCAGAGGAAAAAATAGGGGTGAATCAAAGGGCGGGCGGATGGAAATGGCAGTGATTGGCGATTTTAATAAAACATTTGATCATGATGTTTGATCTTCATTCAGATACAAGCAGTGCAAAGAGGCCGGGAGTCCTGGTGTTAACCCTCTCCCTTAATAGAGTGGATAAATTACAACAAAATGAGCTCCTGAATCAACTTGTAGGGCCAAGACCACATGCTAAATGATTTCCTAGATCAAATATTGATATTTCGAATGAGCACCTTCGGTGGGCCTTTCTTGGCGGCCTCCTGTAGTCAGCACATTTTTTTTCTACAAGTCTTTCCAGGTTTATGGGGAAATGAAAAGAGGGCTGGGTGAGGAGAGCAGGAGGGAAAACAGCCGGGGAAAAAAAAAAAAGAAAATGCATTTAATTTGTTCACCGTTGCTGCGGTGTGTTGGTTTCAGCAGAATGGGTTGTGTGTTGAGTATTTCTCTTTTTCTCAAGGACCTGCTTCTGTCCACAGAGCAGTGAGGGTTGCTGGCTCACAGCAAACTCTAATTGCCCTGAGGCCATAGGCAGCCACTTTCAAACAGGGTCATTCATCTTCCCATGGAAAAGGAAATGGTCTTTGGCCCTGATCCTTAATCACCCCCCTGCCGCAGTGTACAAGGTCATCAGGGAAGCCCTGTGACAAACAGACTCACACATACATGTATGTACACACACACACACAATCACAAGAGTAGCTGAACGATTGGGGGAGGGGGGGGATGCATGCGAGGTGAGCAGAGAAAAAGATGGAAGGAAATTTCTGTGCATGCACCGTCCTCAGGTGAAATTGGAGCAGTGATTACAGCTCATAGTTATGGTTTGTGTTACGGTGTGCGGTTCTCCCTTCAAAGAGGAAGTGAGGAATTCACACGGATGTGGTGGTGAGCCGCGGCAAGAGCCGTGACCAAAAGAGCGGCAAAGAGAAGATGAGAACACGGAGGGAGGAGGGGAGTTGTTGGGGAGGAAGTCAGGACAGGACAGGAATGGAGAGGGCTCCATTTCATTGAGGATCAAAAGACATTGGCAGAGACTGGCCCGCCAACAAAATAAAGGTAACAGTATTCCTGCTTGGAGACCAGCAGAGGGGTGATTCATAAAGATTACTGGCTGATCCAGGATTACTTGAGCAAATTCTCACAAACATATTGTTCATTAAACAGATTATTGCCTTCTTGTGCCGTCAACTCTTTTGTAGTTTTACATGTTTTTAAGATCTGTTTTATTGATTACTGTTATTGTTGTAGCAGGTGGGCCAGACAAATGTAATTACCAACAATAACGGCAAATCCTTTTGGACTGCCCAGTGATAGTAGAGCACCCAATAGATAAGGGTAGAACAAGTGTTCCCATATGTGTTTATTCATTCTGTAATAACACATAAAACATTGTTTTGTGTTTCAGCTGCTCTCCAGACGAACTCCACCTCCTTGTAATAAAGGTCTGTTTTTCTGTATCAAAGTCTTGATCTCTGAACAGTTGATTTCTACCACATGCTTTTACTTTTCAATACAGCAAGGGCCTTTGGAAAGAGATTATGTTTTCACCGGCGTTTGTTTGCTTGTCTGTCTGTTAGCAGGATTACTCCAAAAGTTCGTGATGGATTTGAATGAAATTTGTTGGAGGCCTGTGGTGTGGCACAATGAACAATCTATTACATTTTGGTGGTGATGCAGATCACATCATCCTTGGCACTCTCCAAGTCTAGTCTATTTATTCTTGTAATGCATTTTGAATCATGTCCTCTGAAGGGTGCTATACTAAATAGGCCTGTGTGTTGGCAAGAATCTGGTGATACGATCGATTGTGATACAGGGACAACGGTTTAATATAGACAATATATTGTGATTGTTTTAAGTCAAATTTTAGGAAAACTGTGATAATATAGAGAACACACCATCATATGCATAAAATCAGAGAAAAAAGCTCACATTTTCATACAATCAGAGTAGTGGGATCTGCATTCGCATTCACCAGATTCCCTGTAACATCCAGCATTATAGCACTACTTTAAGAGGACACATACACTGAGACTCAGTTAATCTTTGCATGCAAACTAAAAATGAATGATAAAAATCAATGCAGTGCTTTTGAGAATTGATACAGCATCAAAAAATATAATTACGATACTCACTATTTTCAATATGTTCTTATAGCCCTAATACTAAATAAACTTATTATTATTAGGATGTTACTTAATACGTTAAATTTACTTTCATGTTGCCTTTTACACATGCAATTTAATTTTCAAGTTTCAACTTCAGATTGTTTTAATTTCCAGTTAATCTCCAAAATATTGTCTCAATTATTTGCTAATTGTTTGGTCATTAATATTGCAAATGAATAGTGAAAAATTAACATCATCATGACCCAGCATGGTCATAATTTGCTTGTTTTGTCTGACCATTGATCAAAAACCCAAAATATTCAGTTTGCTTTGCATTTGAGAGACTAGAACCAGTGAATCTTTGGCATTTTTTAAATTATTATTGAACCAAATACCAACACGGTGCACAATTAATGCTCTGCACTCATACTGGGCCTGAATCCAACATTACATGATTACAAGAAGTCTGCAACTCATTTAATGCAGCAACACATCTGCACTTCTATGCTTCACTGTTTGACGTTAAAGTGCTGCCAAACGTTCACTTTGTTTATGGTGGTGATTTGGGCCGTTCGCTCTTCACTATTCTATCTTCACATACATTTTTCTATTAAATATTTGCTGCTCGGCGGCTATGAACATCACAGATCTCTTTCGTCATTGTGAATTGATGTGATCTGTGCTTGATGTCCTCTCGAGATCTGCGTTATAAAGTCATGAATATACATATTTTAACAAGGCTTGAATGAATCACATCACATTCGTTCTGATTTTTCAAATAATTTAATTCTGGTTTGTTAAGCTCAGCTAATCCCAGCTTTTCACAATGAACTGCGCTTTTCTTTGCCGCCAATGCAAAAACCCCGAAGAGTTTAATAACTCAATGCATATGCTGTACAATGATGTTCTAATGGTATCCTGTTGTAATCATGTATTATCCACATTGTGAGTGGCTGCTGATTGGCTAGATATAGGAAGGCCTGTTGTTTTGGACTTTAGGGCTTCATAAATAAACCTGTGTTGACCTAACTAATTGCAACAATACAATCAGTAAGTAAGACGATCTGTTCAGCTGGTTTAGCTATTGGCTTTCTATGCAGAATGTGTGAAGTCTGAAACAAGCGGCTGATATTGGACCTTGCATGTTCTCCTTGCGGACTTCATGTTGAGCTCCCTTTTCAATCCATTTCAATATTGCTGTATTTCTCACAGTCAAGGGCTATTATGACTTCAAGCCTGTAATACAAAATCAATGTAGGCGTTATGTAATGGCTGATGCTGGCAGCTTTACATCTCCCAAATTAACTGGGGGGTCCCATTCGGGTTCAGTTCCTAATGAGCACAAACCAAATTAAGCATTCGATTTAGTCTCTTTTTAGAAGATGAAAGTTGAAACGTAATCACTAACCAATGGAGGAATTATTTTAAACGTACGGTACATGTGAGTCCTAAACACACATGTAAGGATGACTAACCATGCACGCACACAGACACATATATCCATACAATTATCCTTCACTCATTGCCGTTAAGAGCAACAGGTTTCCTTGCAGTTTGCAGCAAATCTCCACGGGCACAGAGGAGAAACATTAGTGGGCTTCGCTAACAGCTCACCCGAGCAATGAAACAGAACGCATTATTCCTGCGGAACATCAAAGGCTGCGTCAGTGCGATAGATATTTAATTAAATCCGATTGACGGTAGCAGACACACATGGTGCATCCTGTGCACACACAGTCAGCAATGCACATACAGACCTGCAAATATCCTCGCAAAGACGTCCTCTCTTCCCCTCTCACATACAAACATAAATTCACATGCTCATATCACAGGGCTGGCAGCGAATATATTCACAGAGCAGAGATTCATTACTGCCACCGTGGGCGGGCGCCGCTGTAGCACGTGCTTCAAAACACACCTGAAGTTGTTTATTATCACATATAGTGCACGGCTCAGCGTGCTTCATTTGATGGGGAGCTATTTTAATACTTTGAAAAATGTGAGAGAGAATTATAAGAAGTAATCAAAGTCAAATTCATGTGTTGTTTTTAACATATAAGCCAAGCTTGGCAGCTTTCAGCATCTCTTATTTACATGTTATTTCTTCCCAGCTATCAGCCTAATGACCACCACATCCAATGAAGCATGTCAACTTAACAAGGATATGTTGTATTGGTTATAATATTTATCTTCTCATGCAACCTTAAAGGCCATGTAAAGGACATTCTGAGATTTGTTTTTACACATGAAAATGTGCAAAGGCCGTGATCATTGTAGTACTGGATTGTGGAGTTAGACCATTTTCACCAGTTTAGTGTTCAGGATTTTGTAGGCGGGACTGAAAGCATGGCTTGATGACGCACTGAGCATCCTATACATAACCCCTCCCCTAGCTATATATAGCAACTAGAGTGCCTTCTCCTGCTCCATCGCAAAGTACTGCGTTCACTTCAATTTACAGGTGTGAGCTAGCTATACCTTCATCGACACCACCCCACAAATGCAGAACAGCTCGTTCTCTCATTACAGTGGAGCAATCCTGAACATGACACCAACCGTCTTCAAAAGAGAAGCCCGGCAATGTGATAAAAGTTATCCTGACATAGCTCAGTCAATGGAGAATCAGAACAATTTATTTTTATGACTGTTGTATTATTGTAAACCATCCCATGTCCTATGTATATTTATTCTTTTTTTCTGTAAGCTTAAAAAGTGTCAGAGTATGGAGTACCAGGGCCACAAATGTCTTAGAGACTACCAGGACCACAAAGCAAGCACTTTGTCACGGGAAGTGGCTTCGTTCCGGCGAGGGCCAGTCAGTGGTGGGCAGAGGTCCAGCTTTAGGCTACATTTCCAAACAACCTGACTCTGAGAAGACTGGACCCCAGTGTGATGGGGGCCGTTACCGGCTTCACACCGTTGAGAGGCTGAGCCTCGATCAGAAGGACTCAGAGAGGTCTTCTGTATGTTACATTTCCCCAACCTGCCTGTCTGACGGGATTCATCTCTGGCCTCTTCCCTCTTCGCTCACTGCTGCTGAGGGAATCATGACAGACTGCACCTTCCCCACCCTGATAGTAAGTTTTCAGTGTCTTCGGCGGAAAGCAGAGAATACAGCTTATTTTTCCATTATTTTGAAAGCTAACTTTATATACTTGGTGATTTTTGTAATCATTCAAATTTGGCTGAGTGGTTAGTAACACATTCTTCTGTGGTGTGACGAACCACGAATGCATATTTATTTTTGCTTTACATGGGCTTTAATTTCCTAAAATGTTGACAATCCATTTAAAGCAGAGCAACAAGGGGAAAGTACTTGTTAAAATAAGAGAAGCAACTTCCCGTGTGCCAAAACAGTGATGCAGAAGCAAACAACTGCGCTGAACAGCAGCAACTTCCTTCGTTCTGATATGAAGTAACTTAGAGGATGCTGGCAAAAGGAGTTTAACTTTTAAAATAGTTTTATTCCCAGAACCATTGTGCTGGAAAATAAAGTTAATTAAACACCACCAAGAGTGTGGGATCTCACAGCAACCTTGCAACCTTTTATTTAATTTTTTTTTTTTTTTTAAATGACTTGGCACAGGATTTAATACTGACTGTTCTACTTTGATAATCCATGCAAGTCTGCTGGCGTGTGCTTGGGGACAGATGACATCTGCACCCAAAGAAAAATCTGGATTTGAGCTGTAACGCCCCAAATAACATTTTGATAATAATAATTGCATATAAGCGCTTGCATACTGTAGATCAGTGGTTCCTAACCTATTTTCCTTGATACTCCCCCTACTTGTATGTAAGAAAAGCTGAGCGCCCCCTACATGCATATTTTCCAACATCATCACCCTAAAAATAATTACAAATCCTGAAACTAAATTTGAATAAATTTGAATAAAATGATTAATCAGATTGTATGAGTTTTTTAATGGATGTAACTCATCAGTGCCTCCCTTTGTGTGCGGCGAGTGGGAGAGCAAACAATTTTTTGACCACACTGAAAATGTTGTTTTTGAAAGGCCAAGAAATATGAATTGAAGCAGTTGTTGGATGAAAATATGTTGTGAATTGGGGAAATGATCACATCTATCTTCTTTCAGTGAATGTTGTCTGGACAGCCGTTGTTACCATGTTATGATATGAGCATATTTTTTATGCTAAATGCGTAGCTGTGAGGGTTTCTGGACAATATGTGTCATTGTTTTGTGATGTTAATTGATTTCCAATAATAAATATATAAAAAACATTTGCATAAATAACACATTTGACCACTCCCATGTTGATAAGAGCATTATATACATGACAAATTTCCCTTTAATGTACATTTGAATAGATAAAATATGAGCGATTAATTTCAATATCATGCAGTTAATCGTGATTAACTACTTAAATCTACAGCCCTATATAATACTAATACTATTAGTGTAGACTGATGTTTATCTGCAACTGTGCAGAAATACAAGGTTTTAACATCTGGTATGTAGCAAAAAATGTTTTAAATAGTTTTATATGCAGACTTTTGTATAAATTATCCAGTAAGTGTGTTATGATTTTAGTTATACATGTGCAAAAGAGCAGACACGCTTCCCTGTGATCTTTGGCGCCCCCCTGAGGAGGGCCCAGACCCCAGGTATCAGTGTCTTTTGGGCTGTTTATGTCACTTTGTTGCTTCTGTTGTAAGTTTGAGCTTTTAGTCGGACATGTGTATCACGTTATAACCAGTCAGCCATCTCTGGAGGCAACACAGCATGAAGTGAGCCTGAATACCACCCAGAGCATGTGCTGATGTCCTGCCGGTCAGCTCAGAAACAAACGGCTGCACAGTGTGAACGTGTTTGTTTGTGTGTGTGTGTGTGTGTGTGTGTGTGTGTGTGTGTGTGTGTGTGTGTGTGTGTGTGTGTTTGCTTGCCCCTCGGTGTGCGAGCGGCCCTGCCGTGACAGTGGAGGCGGACAAGACAGCGTGTTTACACACATACTCGCGCGAGCGGTCCCGGAGGATCTCCATCTATAAGCTGTACCGTGAGGCATGGGGGACATCCATTACACAAACCCCTGCGGTTCAAAAACCCCTGGAGCTAGCTGTTGGTCCTCACACACAGAGAGACAAACTGCCCTGAACACACACACACACACACACACACACACACACACACACACACACACACACACACACACACACACACACACACACACACACACACACACACACACTGAAACATGACCTACAGACAAGAAATTGCAAACATCTACAAACACGTTCACGCAGAGAAGTCTAATGGAAACAGCTCTTTGTACATATTCTCTTGCATGAAAAATTCATAAAGAAAGTCATGTTGCATTCACTCTCTGGCGACAGGGAAGACAGACAATGCATGACAGAGCTGGAATGAGTTTGTCATGCTGCTGGTGGTGGTGGTGGGGGACTATACTATTGAAAATCCTCCGATACTTTGCTTCTGTTGTCTAACAATGTGAGAAGATCTGACTGCAACAGCCCACAGATTTTTGAGAGCGGAAGTACAGCTGTACGTGTAGCTTAATTTGATTGTGCGTGTATGAAGACGTGCCAGACAAAGATTAAGAGATCCTTGTGCAAACTGTGCGCATGCATGTGCGTGTCTATCTATTTAATGAGCCCCACACACCAGCGGGGTCCCCATCAGTCTGCTGTCCCCTAATTGGACCTACTGAGCAGCTAGAGGACCTCCAGCATTCATCTCCCAGAATTCACAGGGAGCAAAGGGTGCCTAGGAGGTCACCCAGGGAGAGAGGCGGCAAAAAAGACATGAATGAAGGAATAAAGAAAGCATCCGAAGGAATAACTTGCCTACTAGTTTGACCTTTACTGGTCTGGGCGACGGTGAGGGAGGGTGATCACAAAGACTAACTAACTGAAAAGAAGAGACGACTGACAGCAGGTGGAAGAGTAGAGCGGATCCGCCTACACAGTCGCTCACACACACACCTGTCCGCACACACACACTCAAGCAGGTGAACACACTCATCAAACATCATCCGGCAGACTACCACATAGAGGCACGCAGCATGCTGCACAGCGCCTTCCTCACTACCTCTTGAAGAGAGAATAAATCAGTGATTATCATATATCCCCAGGCGTTAAGCTACATCCCTGATGTACTTTAGATAGACGGAGTAGAAGGAGTGAGTCGAGGAAAACAGAGGAGAAAAAAAACAAAAGAGGAGGGTATCACGGTAGCTTAGTGTGCCAAATCTTATCTAGCAGCAATGCGAGTTGATTCTGGGTACATGACCTTTGCAGTGCGATTCCCCCCGCCTCCCTAAACTTTCCTGCAACTCTCCAGCTCATACTATCTATCAAAACACCTTGAAAATAATCTGAAAAGACAGAAATTGCACTGTGCCAAAGAAGAATCTTCAATGCAATATTATTGTCATGATGAGATGTGTATCCAAGCACTTCTCAGCAGGAGGGGAAAAAAAAAAGCCCAATTAAACTGCACACAATTTACCTCTCATTTTCCCGTCTCCTGAGCACCGGGCAAGTTGAAGATGATGGACGCGAGCAATTTCTTTAACACAGCAACCATGCAAATCGCTTTCAGTGTCTCTCCCTGAGCTGTTTCCCCCCACGGTATGCTAGATTGCAGCCTCCTGTACTAATTGTTCCCAAACATCTCAGGCCAGCAGCGCGAGTTAATTGAGAACGAGAGACGTCGATCTCCCGTGATAGACAGGCTCGTATAAATGAGTATTCCCAAAATGACTATCAACATCAAACCAGCGAGCATAAAACTCGTTCCTTTTGGGTTCAGCCACAACTCTGCAGAGCTGAAGAGTTTAGGTAGCTGCTTAACAAGCTGTACCTATTTTAGTTTATTGTGATTTGCTTCCAAACACTCTAGGTTACTAGTATGAGCAAATGTGAGACAGACATTTCTGTCATCTATCTCCTGGATTGACAATCAACAGGACTGAAGAGGAAAAATGGGGCTTATGAATCAATTTGTAGTGAGGAACTTCTGATACCACACTCAATACTCATCTAGCAGCCTGGATGGGGGGAGGGAAGTTTGTCTTAAAGAGAACCTATTATGCTCATTTTCAGGTGCATACTTGTATTTCGGGTTTCTGCTAGAACATGTTTACATGACGGACTCCGCTCCAGCTCCACTCTGCTCTCTCCACTCTCCAATCTAACTAGCTTTGTTTGAGGACATGCTAAACTAGCCGGTGTGCAGGTATTATGCAAATGTGTTACTTGGTGACCTCACCATGTTACAGAAGAAAAGGTAGGACTTTGGGCAAGGTACTTCAGGCAGTTCAGGAGCAGTGTTTCTGTGGGGGAGAATAACTCCCTTTGGATTGGATTTGATAAGTTTGCAGATGTTTTACATGCACAAAAAACTATATAACACTGAACACTAAAGGAAAAGGAAAAAGCACAAAAGCATATTCGGTCCCCTTTAACTCAAATCTGAATGGTTTTAATCAGGGAATCCTGATTTAAAAGCATCACAAGATAAGTCAAAGGGGCTGCGAGGTGACTAACAGGATAAGAAAGGGGGCAAAACAACAATTACGACAACAGTCTCTTCCTTGTCAAACCCTGGGGCCTACATTACCCACAATGCACAGCAGCCAACATTTCTGTTGGAGATTTGGGTGTGTTGTGCTAGTAGCGGCTAATGTAACGTCGAGCCCATAGCTGGGCTACAGAAATCTGGTGAGCTGGCTTCTTTAACATACCCCCAGAGTGTTTTTTAATATTTTCAAATTTATAGTCTTATTTAACTGTCAGTTTACCAGATTTTGCTCAGCTCCCTGTGGAGCCACAAATGTCTAACTTTTTTTCACATCTGAAGTAGCGCTCACCAAGACTTGAAAACATACTTTGATGTGTAAAATTGCCGAAGTGCGCCTTTAATGGGAGATCGTCTCCCATTCCATTGTAAATTTCTCCACTGTGGGACTAATAAAGGAACAAATTTTCTTATCTTATCTTACTCTGCTTACCGGCGTTTCACGCTGCAAGCTACAGCGCTAGCAGACGTTTAATTATGCATTGTGTAACTTCCAAAATAACTGTCCAGCCATTTAAAGTTCAACACAAACCATTTATGAACACTGGAGCTCTGACAGCCAGCAGAGCTCATGTCAAACGGTTTATTCTTTCAGAGAGAACAAGTTGATAAAAGCAGTTTGAGAAGCTCAAATTAAGCAGGTTTATAACAGGACAATATTTATTCCATTATTCTTATTTATATATATTGACCGCTGGTCCTTTCTAGACTGTATTTATTTTCTTGGCAAGTCAATAAAAAACTAATTAATATTTATGATGACGGAATGGAGAAAAGTAAAGGGCGATTTGAGCATGATATTTGTTCATGGTGAACTTCTCAACTCTCCTTCTGCATGATAAAGAGCAGAAACTGAATGTGAATATTTAAGTGCAACAATTGACATTATCTTCCCATTATGTTAGCATTTCTGTGTGTATGCATCGCCACGGCTATAAGAAGAGTCGAAGGCAGGCAGCTAAAGCTAACGTGGTTAGCATTAGTCACCCTCCTCTGAGGCACACGATCAAAGAGATGTTCCGACTGTTAAATGGATGAAACAGAGTGATGACTCGGGTCGAATCTTCAGGAGATACGCAGGCTTTGCGAGCAAGAGGATTGTGGGCGGGCGTGGGCGTGATCGTCAAAATGAGCCAGCTCGGTGACATATCCAATGCCAGTTCTGAGACCATTTATAATATTCATAAAGAAACAGATATGACATGGCGAAAACTCATTAAAATGGCTTTTTTCTTTTTTTATATATATACTCAGGCAGCATTGCACTTCACTTTATAGAAAAAAAAATTCAAAATAAGATTAAATAACTGAAAATCTCGCAATACAAAATGTAAAAAAGACTGAAAAATGTAACTGATTATGACTGAACTGCATGCAATTACATTGCAGTTTTGTTTGGTTGACCAGTCACAGCAGAGTGGGCTAGCTGACCAATCAGAGCAGACTGGGCTGGGTTGGGAGGGGGGGCAGGAGCTCAAACAGAGCAGTTCAGACAGAGGGTGAAAGAGGTGCTGCAGCACAGCCTGTATGAGAAAAATAAAGTTTTTTTTTTTTTTAACACTAAAGCATGGAAACATGTTTTAGTAGACACCTAAAATACTAGTAGTAAAAAATAGTATGCACCTGAAAATAAGCGTTATGGGTACACTTTATTCATACCCATTGTACATGTACCTGTGCGCACATGAAATTAGGGAGCCTGTGTGTTTCATAAGGAAAGCTTATTTTTTTCCATTTTCACCGATTTTTACCCACATTTCATGTCCCCTAATAACTTGTGTTTTGTGTTGCAAGAACACTGTTTACCGGAAACATGTTTTCTGATTTGTCCTTTTGCAATGAGAGCTTAGAATAGATAAAAAGAAGCATGCATGTAGAAACTGCATGTGAGCTGCTGATCCATTAAAGGCACAGCATATAGGATTTGGTGGCATCTAGTGTGTGGTTGCAGATTGCAACCAAACGAACACCCCTCCAGCGCTTATGCCATTCGCCAGAGGCCATCCTTATCATAATAACACTACTTTAGGAGCATCGGAGGTCAAACGGCGGCTGGCGGTAGCACCGTTTTGCGCTCTGCACCTCATGTTGCTGCAGTTTCGCAAGAATGTCAGACTGCAGTGGCCTTGAAGTAACCTGGTCTTTGAGTAAAGCTGAAGTGACATCTTAAAAAGACTGTTTTTCTTGTTTACACTAGTCTTCGGTACCCCAGTGGACCACCTGACCTACAGAGTGGTCAAGTAACACAGTGACAGAGAGAGAGAGAGTAAAAGAAAATGAAACATGTCTGTTGGAGCGTCCCAGCGGAGCTATCATTAATTAAGCGTGAGATTGGTTCTCTCCACTTCCCATCCCTGTCTCTCATTCTGTTGATCCTGAGATGTCGAGGGATTCATCACTCCTCACCTCTGAAAAAGAAGCAGCTAGTGTTGGTGAAGTGGACCGAAAATAGATAGTGTGAGATGATAACAAAACATCTCGGTCTGCACGTGCACACACCTTACTCCTAAAACAGCTGCACTCTGTGTCAGATTCCTATAGCTCTCTTTCAGCACTGCAGTACATCACTAATGATAGCTCAACTCCCTCAACTCCCCTATACTACCCTGAGGGGTGGAGAAATCTGCCAAACTGGTACAGGTCCTCTCTTTACCTCTCACACCACGGTGTTTGACAGCCAACAAGGGAACTGTAAAATTAAAGGCCTTGGCAAATGAAATTCTGTGACACGGCGGCGTGAATCAAAGCGGACGCTGCCACCGGAGGATGTGGAAGAAGAATGAACAAGGCTCGCTCTCAGAGCGAATACAAAACAAGTGAAAAGTTGGGCAAAAAAAAAAACTACATTTTTTATCAAGTTCCAAGTTCATCTAGCATCTAACAGCTGCATCTTGGGTGTTGACAAAAGAGGTATAGCTTTGTCATTTCACCTTTAAAAGGAGAGAGCTTTGTATTAAAGCTCTTTCATAACACGCAGAACCTTATTGACTTCCTTTGATATTAGTAGCCTATGACACAAAATGCAATTTTCCCAGCGATGCCGTGTTTTTTTCTTATTTGATGTGACCTTGTTGACGGTGCTGGAGACAGTGGTGTAATGTATCTCCGCTCAGCCATCATCATCGCAGATTACTGGTGCTACGCATAGACAGAGTGGATATGGGCCGCTCTGCATTTGGTCCAGGAGCTTTTCAAAGCCCACATATGAAGACCTGACACCGGGTCTATCTTTCGAAATCGCAGGGTATTTAGTGGCTTTCAAACAGCTCTTACTCTGGCCTCCCCCACGATAGCACCGATGGAGACACACAAGTGTCAGCGCTGACATGAGGGGCCATCATCGCTGCACGCCAGGCAATCTGTTGCTGAGGTGAAGAGGCTGATGACAGCGGTCCCTGTCTATCGTCCGTCCACCAACCAACCCCGTCTCACCCCCTGAGGGAGAGTTATTGCTTTAATATGAACAACGAATGGTTCAATTTGTCCTCTGGGTGTCAGAGGACTGCTCAGCGTGATTACTTTCTTGGCACGGTGGTGACATTCATTGGCTTGGACCCAGGACGTATTGAGAAAGGCCTCTGTTAGGCTGGATTGGGGTGAATGACAGATACAGAGGGACAGAGACAGAAAGGGGGAGATGGAGAAATGTAGAGAAAGGGAGCAATGGCAAGGCCCGGCTTTGCACACCTCAATGAACACAGCTGCACTTCAGTCCTCGATAGAATGAGAAATACAGTATCCTGACCTTGACTGATCAAGCATGGGGGGAAAAAACAGCACTCGGCTCCAATCCACCCACACACATTCACAAAAACACATAAAATAGTGGAGCAGGGACGAGAGGACTTTTTTTTTGGACATTTCACTTTGCCACATTTTCAAATGTGATTATCAAGAGGACAAAACATTTAGCCCACAGACTCAGGTCTCTGTTCCACACAACTCGGAGAGCTGGTATCTATATCTCCTATGAGGAAAAATGCAATTGAATGTCACCCTGCACTCCACTCTGAATAGTAAACAATGGGCTTATGGGAGTAGTTTGACATTTTGGGAAATGTGCTTATTTCCTTTCTTGCCGAGAGTTACGTAAGAAGATTGATACCACTCGTGTTTATACGGTAAATATGAAGCTGGAGACAACAGCTGGTTAACTTAGCTTAGCTTAGCAGAAAGACTGGAAACGGATATATTATCAGTTATCATCGGACAGAGTCAGGCTAGTTTTTCCCCGTGTTTCCAGTCGTTTCCCGTCGTTTCCAGCAGCTGGCTGTAGCTTCATATTGAATCATAGACTGTATAGTATGTATGCAAGTAAGTATATAAGTGGATGCAGTCACCATGACGTCACCTATTGGTTTATGGATTGCTGTTTGGAAGGCTTGAGTTCGTCATTTTCGCCGGTCGCCATCTTGGTTTTTGGCCGTTGCCATCTTGTTTTTTTGCAGCCAAACACTGAATAAGACATTTTTAGGTGACCAAAGTGTTACAATCAACTTTGATGAAGTGAAACCATGCTGGAAAAGGGTTAAAATTAAACAAAGATTATAAACTCCCAGAGCAGACAACGCTGTGGTAGTGACCTGTCAATCCCCTGCTTTATGTTTATGTGCTTTATGCTCTATTTGACTCTAAATTTGACCATAATTTGCTAAATAAACATCATGCTGTATTGAAGAAGACTTGAAACTAGCCACTGAGACCATAAACTCATGTTTACAATGTTTACTGAGGTAATAAATCAAGTGAGCAGTAGGCTCATTTTCTCATAGACTTCTATACAATCAGACTTCTTTCAGCAGCCAGAGGAGTCGCCCCCTGCTGGTTGTTAGAAATAATACAAGTTTAAGGCACTTCAGCATTGGCTTCACTTTTCAGACCCAGAGTTGACCACTGTATTGAACAGACATACTGTATCAATCTTCTCATTTAACTCTCAACATGGAAGTCAAAAAGTGCATTTCCAAAAATGTTGAACTATTCCTTTTAAGATAAGTTTAAGATCTTAAAATGCATTGTTGACTTCAAACTTGGCTTGCAGGGACACATACAGTATGTTAGCAGTAGCTCAATTAGCATGTGTACTGTAGTTCTTGCACATACTGTATCAAGGGCATCCAAGTTTATTCCCTTTTTTTTCAAGCACTGGAACAAACAGAGGTCAGAGGTCAATATTTGACCTCCACCTCTGAACTGGAACACACACCAACTCACCACACACACATTCAGAAGCACACACACATCTCTCCACCTCACCTGAATAGTGGGCGGTGAGCGCTGTTTGCGGGTGGTCGTCGTGGAGAGCGTAGTGGTGGTCTCGATAAAGGTGGTGGACATCTCCGGCGGCACCGAGGTGGTGGTGCGCGCCGCGCCCCTGCTGACCGGCACGTCGCCCACCAGCCGCACGCTGCCGTTCACCTTGATGTTAGCGTGGCCCTCGGCCGCCATGTTGAGCACTTTGAGGCCGTTGTAGTAGAGGCCGGAGAGCTGGCCCTGGTAGGGTCGCTTCCGGTCATTTCCGCCGATGGAGATGGTGGCCTGGGTGTTGAAGATTGTCAGCTGCCGGCCTGGCGCGGGAGGGAGGGAATAGAATATTAATATGATTAGGATGGAGAAATCTGAGCTAACAGACAAATAAAGCTCTAATTTTGACATGCCTTTAAGAGGAACTACACTGAGAAACATTAATGGAAAGCTTCAACAAACACTGTTGATTTACTACTGGATTAAATGAGCGTGTATGGAGGTAAAACGGTTAAGTGTAATGGTGATACAACATGCTTTTACACTGAAAAATATAGTAATGGTTCTAAACAATCCCACCTTTTTGTTCCTTTTTAAATACTGCAGCTATACTGTATGCACTGTTATCTACAGCAGGGAGGCTTTTTCCCTTTGACACACAAGAAAAAGCACCCCTGAAAGAGACTACTAATGCTGAAAACAACACACGCTACAGCAGCTTTATTGTAAGGCAGCGAACACATGCAGGTGTGGAAAAAAATTGTTGAAAAATGAGCTGGAACAAGTTCCACAGGCACTGTTAATATTCTCTGGACAAAACAGTGGACTCATGCGGCAAAATGACGAATAAATATGTATACAGGGTTTGGCATATTATGATAAAATGTGAGCAATACACACTACATGTCACGGCGAATTTCATTAGGGGAAGCCTAAATATCACTGTCAAAACACACCGCTCATGCATTAATTATGAAATGAAAATATGCCAAACTTTCACAATACAGGAATCATAATTAAAAATCTCATTTGTATAATTTACATACAGAAAGCATCGCAAGCTTGTTATATTTGTGGCATTCGCACAATTACAATACATAATACACACCGGGCGTGGAATGACAGGGAGAGGACGTTCATGTGGAGTCATGCATGCAGCAGTAATGGGATTTTTCAGACCTGTCTGTGTTTTAGCGGGTTGTTAAAGGGACTTTATAATCAGGTTAAGATGTTTATGTGCAATGAACTTTAAATGCAGTTTATAATGATATTATGTTAGACTTTTTTTTTAATCCCCGCAATTGATTTTTGAACATAAACGAGGTGCTGACTTGATAATCACAGTGATTGAGAAGCACAACTCTATCAGGGCGCAGTGCACCTTGGCAGGCTTGCTGTGACGCTTTGCCGTCAAAGAGGCACCAATTAGCTCTCCATCGCCAAACAAGTGAGGGTTTTATCGTGTGTGATGTGTGCATCTACAATCAGATAAATTACAGCGGGGAAAAGCACCTGCTGTTTGGAAACTTTTCAGGGGGATATGCCCACTGATTAGTTTGTTCTCAAACATTGCAGAGGATTTGAGCCAAGGGAGCTATCTCTCATCTCAAAACAGTCGGCCTACTGTTGCAGCATAGATAATGCCGCCTCCTAGTCAATTTTGCACAAAAGATTAGGAGTGCTTGATACTTATTGTTGCACTGTTTACAAAAGCTCTTCCCAGTCCCTTTAACTGGACACCATCATTCAGCAAAATTTTAAAAAAGAGATGACAATGACAAAAAGGGGAAAGAAATAAAAATAAAAACAAAGGAAAGGAAAAAAAAACGCTTGTTTTACTTGTTTTTAAAGGGTTTAAGGGGTGGTTATTCATTCTCAGAGGCTGAAAGGGTACAAGCTGATGAGATGACAGAAAATAAAAAAGAAGAAACATTCTAGAAGTTCGATAAAGATTTACCTTTCTCCTGAAGCCAATCTTCTACTGGCCGGGTATATTTGAACGGGATTTTCTTATTTGCCATTTGATAGCGCTCAATGTCGCTGTTGCCTTTAAAGTTTGAAAGTTTAACAAACAAGCTTGAAACAGTCGGCAACAGCAACAGACATCACACATTTATACAGTGGTTTATAATGAGTTTTATCTTGGTTTAGAAATATTTATAAAAGCTTTATGATGTTTTTTTTTTTCTTTCTCTCCAAGTAGCTTTAGTTTAAATGTTTAAAATTCATATTTATACAGCACACTCCACACCAATATTTAACATAATATTCATGGATTTAAAAGCACTACACATCATCCATAGCAGATAAACTGCATAATCAACCTGCAAGAAAATGGTAAAAACACAGGAAATACATCACAGGCCCTATAATACAGTTGTCATATTACATAATAAAGACAAAAGGAGGGATATCAAGTGGTTAAAAAGGTAGACATGCATTAATTGGCGTTCTCTGAAGCAAATTGAGGGTAATTAATGTGCATTAATTCTCCCACTGGACACTACCTGTTTTTACATATCAAGGGCTGAGAAGCGATTGGGATTAGTTTGGAAGGAGGGCGCTGTAAAGCAGAGTTACAAGATGGAGGAGGAAGTGGTAATTTGAAGTACTGCAGACCCACTGGGATGGAAGTCAATGCATACAAATGCATTACTGACATGGCGGGAGGCCTTTTGGGTAAAAAAAAAAAAAAAGCGCTGCACCCCGTCTGCCATATTCCTTCTTCTAAGACCATGGCGAATGTGTTCCATGTATACAGGATTTAAAGATAATACACCACCACATTGAGTTTGTACTTAATATTATTTCTGGCATTTCACATTGTGGACGCAATATTTTGTCTGACAATTACAGAAGCATTTCTCTCTGAGAGCTGTCTGCCGACGCTGAGGATTGAGACGTTCGGCTCTGTCTTCAAATACTCGGAGGTATGACAAAAGACTGTAAAGCCTGTATAGAATTATGAATGGCACCGTGGTGTCACTCAGTACCCTGGTGGGAAGGTATTTGGAGGAAGAAAAAAGGAAAAAGGCACCGGAATGGCATCGTTTATAACACAAATGAAAGGGCAAGGCTTTATAATTGTGAGAAAAGGCCTTCTGGAAGCATGTCTTGTCTGGCTGCTAGAATTCTCTCAGGTGATTTATCTATCGACAGCATCACACACACACTCGTGGGGATCCGTCTGACTAAGGGTGTCTGGCTACAATATCACGCTCCTCCTTACGCCCATAAATCTTTCAGAGCATCCTCGTGTTCTTTCTTGGTTCGGTTATTTGCTGCACACCTGATTTGGAGTTGGTCTCACCTGCTGATTAAAACAGCACATAAAGGAGTGAGCCTGCCACAGTTACATTAAACCATTCATTAAGCCACTTACGCTCCAAAGTCGTTAGGTAAACCACAGCTCAGTTTCCTCCCAGTTCTATCTTTCTATCGCTCCTCTCTACCTTTCAGGGAAAAGCCGGCCAAGTGCTCAGTTTACAGCCAGCTGGGAAGGAGAGTGGATATGGCTGCAAGGGAGCTCAAGGAGCTAAAGGACGGTGTTTGCAGCGTGCCAGCAGGTTAATCAGCTACTAGCAGGGCTCCCTCCCCATTCCTTTGATCACGAGCAGGTTTTCGGGTGGCAGCCAAATACACTCTCCTCTGGACAAGGACCACAGAGAGAGAGAGAGAGAGAGAGAGAGAGAGAGAGAGAGAGAGAGAGAGAGAGAGAGAGAGAGAGAGAGAGAGGCATGATGGTTGCACGTGAAACCAGAGGACAGACGGAAAAGGTGAGGAGTTTGGGTGGTGTGGGTGGAGGGATGGATCGGGGCGGGAATAACAGGAGAGGGAGGATGTGCAGCATCTACAATCTGTCAGCTGGAGTGAAATCACATCTGAAACTCAGAGAGCGCTGTACAAGCTTGGCCTGCATTGCTAACGGTACGCTCTCAGGTATAGCTCTTACATTGTTTTGGGTGATTAATGAGGTGACAGTCCCCCCCCGTAATGAATACACCACAAGCTAATTGTCCACCTAATGAGAAAAACCTCTCTAGTTTGTCAATTTGATATTCAATTTCTAAAGGTGACTCCAGAATGGATGACCTTGCCAATAAAACAAACCAGTACTGTTTATTATAAAATCACTCTGCCTTCAAGTTTTTTTTTTTTGCTCAAAAGCAGAGTGGACACATATTTCCTCAAAGAGGAAAGTGCAGTTTAGCAGCATTTTGAAGGTCTGTCACAGCCCATTTTGAGAATAAGGTAAAATCTATATTGCGTTTTTTGGTTCGTACATTTTGTTCAACTATGCACTTACAATATTAATAAATGAGTGTTTTATATGTAAACGTATAGTTGTTTCCTATAATGGTTTTGTTATGAATCTCAGGCAGACACAACCTAACTTCTCTGTTCTTAATGCACACACTTAAAATACAGTATTCCTACTAGTTCAGCGCCCGTTTGGAGTGCGTGCCTGTGCAGAACGGGCCGATTGCTTTTTAGTCTAGATTCACAAAATCCAGGAGAAAAATTATTTCAGGCTGAAATGCAAAGTTCACTGTTATAGCGCCACCATGTGGCCAAATTGCACAATTGCACTCCCCAGCAATACACCTGCCAAGTGTGAAGATGATCAGGAAAATGGTTCTCGAGACATGTGGAGGACACAGAGATTACTCACTTTATAGTTAGCTGCATTATTAACTATATTTTTCTCCTACATGAACAACCTCTTTATTTATTCTGCAACATGCTGTATTTCAGAAGTCGGTCATGCATATTTCATATGTTGTTGCAATGCTGAGCGGCTGACTGCTCACCTATTTAATCCTCTAAATATTTTATAATTTGCTGCGGTCTCTGTGTTATAAACAGTCTGTGCATGTCTCTTTTAGCTCCTAATGTATGCCTTTGCCATTTTTTTCCCCTCATAGCCAAAACAAAGTCTAAATGTTTCCCCTTTGGTGGCGGCTATTCAGTCAACACAAACACTGGCACAGCGTCAGTCGTCTGCTGGTCGGTCGCTTCGCTCTATTCAGTTTACTTGCCAGACTAATCTCGCTGGGGTTCCATCACAGAGCCAGCGCTGAGAGCGCATCAAAACTGCGAAAATGGCTACTGTGACAGGCTCCTGGCATTCTCTATTTGGGGGATGATGAGTACATTTGATATACTGCAGCCCTGTCCAAAAACCATCATTCCGCAGCTCTAACTCTGTAGCAAGCTGTTGCAGCCCCTGGATATGAATATCCTGCACCACCCACCTCCCCTCCAATCTACACCTAGCTTTCATCTGTATCTCTCCTCCTCTCTTGGTGGGTCTTTATTCATCTAACAGACTTTTTGTCTATTCTCTCCTTTTCTTCAGCCCACCAATCATCCAGAAATCCACTGCTCCTTCATCTTACCTTGCTATTCTTGTTCTTAAGGCCCTGACAAACCAAGCTGTCGGTCAGGACAGTCTGGGGCCGTTGGTGAACGTCTGTAAGTCTAGTTTTTTTTTTTTTTTTGGGGTCATCCCACACTGTTGGATCTAGCCTGTCCGAGTTGGAGTTTTTTCAGCAAATCCAGCATGTTGAATCGGCAGCAGCGCCCGTCAGTGAGACAAATCACTCTGATTGGCTGTTCAGATTAAACGAATCAGTGCACCAGAAGAGAAACAGATGAGAGGAAAGCAAGCCAGCAACTAAAGTCAAGGAAAACAAAAGGCTTTTCTTATTTTTCATCTTTATCTAATCTGATCAATCCCTCCCTCCATCCATTATCTGTAACTGCTTATCCTCCTCAGGGTCAGGGGGGCGCTGGAGCTGATCCCAGATGACACTGGGTGAAGGCTGGGTTCACCCTGGACAGGTCACCAGACTATCACAGGGCTGTGGACTGTGGGAGGAAGAAGAGGAGTGGGGAGAAGAGTGGGGGGCAAACTCCACACAGTTTTCCACACAAGCGATCCTCTTGCTATGAGGCCACCACTGTGATAACCACTGCAGCCCCTCTGATCGTTCTAATACACAGATATTTTCACGACGACATTGCCATCTGGAATGAAGCTAAGTGGTGAGTGAGAGTGGTGTGAAAACGGTCATCAGACGGCGCTTTACTCTATGTACGTATCATAACAACGGCTGTATATCAGCAGTCCTCTGTCTTCTGGTTTCCTTTTTTGAACGATGAATACACTGCCACGACCTACTGGTGTGGAGAGAAATTTCCTCACACACAGAGTGTGCGTGGTAGTTGGTCGTTGTCTGTAGTCGTTGCGGCGTATTCGAGCGCAACTTTTTGGCCAAGACAAAGGTGATGTGAGGCGACGCAACTGGTGTCCTTCATCGCCACTAGTTCTCTGATGTCGGGTTGGTGTTATTGGGCTTTTAACCTTGTTATTCTTGGCTGAATCAGATCTCTTCAGCTTCAACCATAACTCTGGTATCATTAATCTACTTTTTCACTCACTCTTTATACCTTTTCTCTTCTTCTCTACCCATCTATCTGTCTATACATCAGCTCTTTCTACCTTCCATCAACTCGTTCCATACATCTACTCCATTAAACGCCTCTGTGTTACCTCAGTGGCTGCATTTCCTCTCCATTCACCCATGTCCCCTCTGTTTCTCCTGCTTGCTTTCCCCTCCATCCTCCCTTCCATTCTCTCTCCCAGGCATCAGACAAAGCCAGGGAGTAAACTCATCATTTATCAGGTCGCTCTGAAATTTATGGCGTTGAGAGGAAGAATTAGACTGGCAGCTTCTACACTCGGCTTAGTCTGAGTTCTGAGAGCGACAAAGATTGTGTCTCAGATAGGGCTAATCATGTTTGGCCCCGGGGACGTGCTGGGATTTATCTGGTTCCCGAGGAATTGTTTTGTCTGAATTTCAAGACCAAGATTGGCAGATAGCATGAAATGGCGCTGCTCATTGTGTCTGTTTCAGGTTGCGGGAGTCATTGCATGGATAAAGGTCTTTGTGTGTCTGAAAATGAACATAAGGCAATTCAGGTTATGACCAACCCTCTTGTGCCCACCATGGATGCTGGAACACACACACAGAGACACACTTTCCCCGAGGCCCAAACAGAGTAGTTAGGCCAATGGTCATTCATCTGAGACAACGCCTGGACCTCAGCCAGCTCCGGCAAAGTATGATGCACAATTTCCGCTGGGCTCGGTCTAGTAATTCTTTGATTCAAAGATTCAAACTAACGCAAAAAAATATCATGTAATCCCAAATCAAAGAGTACAAGGATTCGAGTGTTATATAAGGAAATTGGAGCCCTCTTGATAAACAAAGACAAGCCCCTGCAGTGACGTGGGTTGGAACAAAAGTACACACAATTGTAGGAGAGATGCGAGGCCCTGATGAACACCGAATAGGGAAAAAAAGGATGAGGACGGTGGATGAAAAGGAATCTGAGGACAAAAACAGAATGGAGATCTGAGGGGACACTCTTAGAGAGGGGGGATAATTAGAGAAAGACTCAGGCTCAGGGAAGCTGCACAAGCTGGCTGGAAATGCTGCTGTATAGGATCAGTGTGGTTATATTGTCGTACAGAAGAATGGGACTGAAGCGCAGAAGTATCTTATTCCTCAATAGTCCCAGCATTCAAATTCACCATTGTTATGTTATAAAACTGTTTGTGATAATCACTGCAATGATGGGCTCGCTGGGAACTGCGTGTAGATTTAATATTAGTTTACAAAAATCAAGGCAAAACAGAATACTTTTTAAAAAGTAAAGGATGATTCTGGTATACTACAACTTATTTCTGGAGATTTAGCCTCCATATCTGTAGTTATTATAATACTGAACTAAAATTGCTCAGATGTTTGCATAATTCATTCAGTTACTCAATAAACTCAATTTTTCAAGTTCAATCTCTCAGCAGCTAGTGTCCCAGTTAGCTTCACTGCCTGTGTTTCTTTTGACTACGATAGGTAACCCCTGCACCAGCGACATGAATATAGAGATACCAAAAGAACTCTGGGAAACGAGCGGTGTACTACATGGCTCAGCTCCACTCGACTCACTTTTGATACCATGTCCTTTTCTGTTTCTACTGCAGATAGTACCCTCTCAGCTGACTGCCATAACAGCATCGTCACCGGGACACGCGCTGAACCAATTCAAAGGTAAACAGAGAAACATACAGACTTCTCTAATGTGTAATGAACTGAAGTGAATTGAACTGCTTCAATCAACAATCAACGCATTACACACTTACTGGCCACTTTATTGAACACTTATAGGTACACCTATACAATGTAATGAGTGTTTATTACTGAAGTTGGAGTTAGTGTTGTGTAATGGATTTGTGATTATAATATTAATTCAATTTTACAGGAGTACGTAATAAAGTGGCCACTGAGTAACAGGTATAAGATGATGCATTGATTGACTCAGTTGTTCTTTGGTTTTGCCCAACATTATACAATGTTTGGAGTACAATTTTTGAAACCTTCTGTCCAAATATGAGCTGGGATCATTTTTATATGATGTGCAAAATGATGTGCCTTGTACCGAGGACTGGCTGCTGCTAAGAGACAGATTCCTCTGACCTAAAGCCAACCGCTCCACACTTTATACAGTGGCTCCAGCCGCTTACTCTACAAAGGGAAAGATTAAGTGTGCCCAATCCCAACACACAGAACAGATTTGATGGAATAAAGGGGTCTCTCTAATCTCTACATTCATGATGGTTGTATGCTTGGTAGTACTGGACTCTCACCTGTGTGCCTATATGAGTGTGGTATTAAACATGGCTGTAATATCTGGATAATTTTCCCTCTTGTTTTTATATTTTTATGACTTACTTTGAAATTGTTAAATTGGAAACTGTAGTAAATAAAATATGAAAAACAAACACAGGGTTTAGGAAGATTATCTAAACCAGTGGTTCTCAACCTGGGGGTTGGGACCCCCAAGAGTGTTGTGAAATCACTTCTGGGGGTTGCCAGATTGTAGAAAAAAATTAATAAATATTTTAGACTAAATATTTGAGTTTATTTATTTATTTATTTTTTTTTTACATTAAACCATGTGTACTAGTGATATAATTTGCATCAGGATAGATTTTGCATACAAATGATTTTCTGATGGATTTCCACCGGGTCAGGGGAAACGAAAAAGTCAACTAAACTAAATAAAACTGGGGCTCACAAACATCTACCTGATTATTCTGGAGGGTCACGACTTGAAAAGTTTGAGAACCACTGATTTAAACCACATCATTTAAAAGATTAATAGCATATCTGATGAAATGCTAGTAGTAATCTCTTGTTCCACAAGAACTGTGCATGCAATTACTGCTATTCTGCAAACAATGATGAGTGCTTAAAACTTTATTGTTTACTTTTCTTTTTCAATTAATTTGAGCTCACCTGGAGTTTTGTGTAAAACCTACAGTACATATAAACCTATATCCTCACTTGTTAACTTAGAGGGTATGATGTCATAATAAATGTCAGGAAAGACAGACGAAACAACAAAAATAAGACCCAAATTGTTATGAAGCAAAACGATCAATTAAAGCAACAGTCAGTAGAATTGGAGCAAATATTAATTTAAAAAGTTATTTTTATAAAATGTCATTATATTCTGACATGAGTGGTAAATCTGTGTCCTCTGGTGCTCTTAATGGCATCTGCAAGATTTCACAGACCGGAGGAAAACAACCAATCAGAGCCACACAAAGAACCACAAGTCAATCCCTCGTGAACTCCAATCAAATGGTCAAACTAGGCAGCGCTGATCAAATATGAATCCATATTCTGTTACTGTAATGACTATTTCCCTAGTTAAATGATTTCAGAAACATGCTGTAGTTACTGTTCAGCTGTAGAGTGAGAATGTGTGTGACCCGGCAGCCATGTTGAGATCTGTTGAGGAAATACTAAGCACCGCCCACCAGCTGGAGCACAGCCAATAGGAACGCTCTCTCTCTCTGAAATAACCTGCGATTGGTCTAAGCTTCCTGTCACAGCCTAAATTTTTTAAAGCCTGAAAACACAGCCATGAGGAGGTACAATTTAATTACAATATGCTGAAAGGTTATTATGGATTTTTTGCCCAATGATGCCAAAAATATAGTTGTCTACTGAAGAAGTCAGGCCCAATGTTGCTCTATTAATAATTAATAGCATGTAACACTGTGAAAACCACCTGCTACCATTTAATTCAGATCCCAACACCTCTATACTTTGGTGGTTCAACTTTGCAAACACTGCTGTTCAGATGTCCAATTTACACGCCCCAGGCTATTTTGCAAGCAGCTTTGAATGACAAGCAATCCACCAACACCTTTGTTCTCAACTATTCCCTACCAGGGAGAGAGGGCATGCCCGGATCCGGTAACTGTTTATTGAACAACCTGAAAGCCTTGTGGCGGCTGCTGCCTTCAAGTAACGCATTAGGAGTGTGAAAAAGCAGTCGATGAGTCTGCACCCTAACATGTAATTACTCATGAGATGACAACGCCTTTACAAGGGAAAAAAAAAAATCAATCATCGTTGAATTGCTATCACCGAGTGTCCTGCAAATTACCTGTGCAGAAGAGAAAAAGAAATTACCACACATTCGATCTCCCCGACCTCAACTCCATCCCAAGACAATGGCAGGTGGACAGAAAAGGGAACAAACCTCAACGGAATCACTTGGAAGGAATACAAAGCCTGAAAAGTCAGAGCTCTTTCTGTTGTGCGCTGCTTAAAGTGAGACGCAACACACATTTAGCAGTGATGTGTGAATGGACGCTGGTTTTGGATTATAGATGTTGACACATGCTGATAGAGAGTTGCGAAAACAACCACTTAGCGGCGATGCAGAAGGCACTTCTAGATAATTATGAAAGTAGTAAGGGTTCAACAGTTATCTGAAATTACTAACCTCTACTAACCTCTTCCACTTCTTGAGGGTGCAGGCGCCGTAGCAGGATCAGTATTAGAGCTAGAGTAAAGTGAATGGTATTGGTATCATATGAAACTAGAAAACCTAAGAAATCCATTGGTACCAACCAGTCATACTAGCATGTCGAGAAGAACCATAAATAACAAAGTTATGCAAAATTTTGGCGAGGAAAAACTGGCAAGGGCTGCACGGTGGTGTAGTGGTTAGCGCTGTCGCCTCACAGCAAGAGGGTCGCAGGTTCGATTCCCGCTTGGGACTCTTCTGTGTGGAGTTTGTATGTTCTCCCCGTGTAAGCGTGGGTTTTCTCCAGGTACTCCGGCTTCCTCCCACAGTCCAAAAACATGCAATTTAGGTTAATTGATCACTCTAAATTGCCCGTAGGTGTGGATGTGAGTGTGAATGGTTGTCTGTCTATATGTTGTCTGTCTCTATGTGCCCTGCGATGGACTGGAGACCTGTCCAGGGTGAACCTCGCCTTCGCCCAATGCCAGCTGGGATCGGCTCCAGCCCCCCGTGACCCCTAACAGGATAAGCGGTTGACGATGAATGAATGAATGAATGAAAAACTGGCATGTTGATTTTCAGAGGGGTCCGCTGACCTCAAGATGTGTGAATGTAAATGGGTTCTATGGATACCCACAATTTTCCCCTTTACAGACATGCCCCCTTTATGATAATCACAGGCAGTTTTTTGAATGCAGTATAAATGTATTATTTTCGCTTATTCTAATATGATGTTTTTGAATATTTCTGCATATTGGGGTCCCTGAACAGTCTGAGAATTACATAAATTGGGCAATACTGTGAAGGTGAGATCCAATGTGGACCCAATGAGCTCAATTATATTCATGTGTGATGATGTTAGTCCCCATAGTAGCCATTTCAATGTAGTGAGACCACTTTTTGAAACTTGACCTCACTGTATAAAATGACCTGTGGTGACCTCTAGGACAATCACAGCTTCATGAAACTTTACAGCCACAAACTAGAGACCTGGAGCATTCAGAGGATGGATGGCTTTCCTAGCTAGACTGACAATAAGGGGGTTTCTGAGTAGTTTACACAACAGAAGTGCTCGCCAGCCAATTGCTGAAAAAATGCAATTCTGGCAGAAATCTCCAACTGTCAAAAGTTGTTCATATCAAATCACAGCATGGCGTTTTCTGTGGTGTTCCTCAAGGTCTTGGTGTATTAATGTGGTATTTTTGAGGGATTATTAATCTGTTGATCTGCTATATCTCCCTAAACAAGACAAAAATGGTTCTATGCAGGGGGGAGAATAGTTGCACTCTTGTGTAATATAAGACCGAGATCTAAAGGAGCATTCCATAAAAAAAACTACATTTCACGTGTTTGATTAGTTCAGTCTAATTAGTTCAGTCCCTTCAGTGGGTATGTGATGGAGATGTCACTCATGTGCATGTTACATGCCACATTACTGCAGTATTTTCCAGTATTAGTGTGGCTGAAATGCAGTTATGAAACCCGTCTAACTTTATCTGGTCAAGAAAAAAAAGAAAAAATGCGAAAGACAGCCGACGGCAAAAGAAAGGCAGAGACAGAAGACATTAGCATCACCTGCGCTGGCATTGAACCAAACCGAAACAGTGTGCCAGGTCACGCCAGGAGAGGATGCTGCAGCCCTGTCCTCGGTGACGCCATGCAACTCGGAGCATGCTGTAGGGCTGCTGAGACATGGGCTAAGAAGTGAAAGGGATCAACTCCTATTTGTTTGCTCCTTAACATTAGGTAGCATCAGCGCTTTTGCGCTGTTTTTTTTCGCTTCAGTGTTTGGAAAAAATACTAAGCAAGTGAATTGTATTTCTGGACCCATTTCCGTCCCCATTAGCGCCACATGTGGTAATATAACACTATTCAATCTTCAACATTTATTCTACATCTGTTTCTGTCCAATTATGTCTCACTGCTTTGGCACAATTTTACCTCGGAGATCAATGAAGTTTCATATTATCTTTTGTCATCCCAGCTTCTCCTCCCCTCAACTGCCACTTTGTGCCCATGTTGCTTCCCAGTGCGTCTGCTCTGTTTGACTGAGTGAAATTGAAGAGTGGGTAATAGGGAACGAGGAAACGAAGGGGGGCCTCTCCTAAGCTGGCTGGCAATGTAGACACAGATATCAAAGACCAGGAGAGCCAACTCAATTTAATGGGCTGTTAAGTAGAAGTGGGAGATGATTTTTTTCCGTCCCTTCCTTCTCTGTCTCACCCTTTCTCCCAGCTAGTTAGCTCATCTCTGATCCAAATGAAGGGAGTGCCTGAGCCTCCGAATGGAGCTCTCTCTCTCTCTCATGACCCTATTTGTATGCAGCTGCTGTGCTGCTTCTGCTGACCTGGGAATGAGAGATACAGGCAGGCAGCAGCTTTATCCGGCCACCCTTGGTTTCTGCCTTTATCCTCTCCTTTGCTTGCCCACCGACCAAATGCCTCTTGGTGCCTTCCAATCCCTTTTCCTTGAAATGAACCAGCCAGATGTCGCACAGTTAATGCCTTTTGCAAGACAAAAGATCCTAGCTTGGTGTGCTCCTCTCCTGTGGAGTCAGGTGTGAGGGCAGGAGAGTAGAGAAGCTGTTTGAGGCATGGTGTGCCACAGGAGCATAGTGTGTGCCGTCTAATGCTCCTGCCTGCCTCCTAGGCTACATTCACACTGCAAGCAAATGTGGCCCAAATCCGATTTTTTTGCTCTTATGTGACAGATGTAATTATTTCAGAGAAGGGCTGTCAAAGTTAACACAATAATAATTAATTTCTCTAATGCGTTAAGGAAACTTGTGATTTTTTTCAGGCTGTAGCGGTCTCTTCAGGTTGTAGTGGTATCTTATGAAGCTAGACAACTTAAGATATTCAGTGATGCCAGCCCCTTCACACTAGCTCATTGTGAAGGAGGCTAAATAATCCTGCAAACTTTGTTGGGCTGCAGTTTGCCATGTTATGATTTGAGCATATTTTTTATGCTAGATCCAGTGCCTGTGAGGGTTTCTGGACAATATCTGTCATTGTTTTGTGTTGTTAATTGATTTCCAAAAACTTTAATACTTCACAGAGTAATGTGGCCACAGAAATGAAGTTTTTTTTTAATCAGATCTGGTCCACTTTCATATGTGGTCCTAAGTCCGATACATATCTGATCACTGGCCATGTGACCGCTGTGAGAACAGCCATATTGGAATTCATTTATGTTTTTCTGCGTTATACTTTTTTATACTAAGATAAAGAACTGACAACATTTGTTACCTGACAAAAACTTTTCCTATAATATCAAGTTCTTCTGCTAAGTTTGGCGTCACGTTTCCCTCAGAACTCCAATTTAATAAATCAGCAGCTACAAAACTGTGCAAGCTGCCATTAAGGCAGACAGTCTATATCGACATGGAGCATGAAAGCTAGAATGTTAAAACATATTTGCAAAACGAGTTAATGTCTGTTTATGAGTCGGAAGAAACCATAAATTATCTTTTAGAGGGAGTAGATAATCACCGGTAAGCTCACTTCAGTTAAATAAACAACAGAGGTTTTGCTCCAACAGCAGGAAACAGTTGAAGACTTTATTTTCTTTGTCAGTCATTTAAAATGTAAATTAAGTTATCAAACAAATAAACATTGAAAAGTTCCTCAGGTTTCACAAAGCGGAACTGTGATTAAATGAAATAACTTTATACAAATTACGTGGACGCGTCGACTGGCGGTGTTTCTGGATATTATGGGGGGGGGGGGCCCCCCCGAAGGGGGGGCCCCCCCCCCCCCCCCGCCCCCCCCCCCCTTTTTATTTTTCCCCCCTGGGTTAGGTTGTCTTCTTCTTCTTCTTCTTCTTAACAGTAACTTACACATCTTACTTTATTTAATTTACTTCACAGAAGGGCTGTTAAAGTTAAATGTTAGCTGAAATGAAACGTCATACAAAGATTTAGGAGCGTCAAACATGAATTTGAACAGTCTAGGCAGAAAGATCGGATCTGGGCAACAAATCAGAACTGATCATTAAGCCCTCCAATGTGAACGTAGCATTAGTCTTCTGAGAAGTTTTACCCAGGACAACAGAAGGAAGTGAATTACTGAGTTGTGAACTGGAAGTGTTTTTTATCCTTGGTGGTGCCCTTTTGCTTAAACAAACAGGTGGTGTCCAGTGGTTAAAGCACTAATCTTACTGTAACTCTTGCATAAATTCATCAGACTAGAGAATAAGAGGGGCAGTACCTGTGGGAAAGTGTTCATTCACCGGCCAGTTGTCCACCTGCAAAGTGGCGTTACCCCCGTTCCTGGTGAATCGCACCAAATGGTATTTGCCATCGTTCACTGCTGTGGTTGTCTCCTTAACGCTGATGTCCACCGTCCCAATGTTGAACGTCACACCTACTTTGCCTTGTTCCTGGAAAAGACACAAAAGAAGGAAGACCAGAAGAAGTTAACGGTCTGACTCCTGCATTGAATGAATCCACATCTTTGAATACAGTACTTGACTGGGAATTGGCATCAAATGCAGAGAGCTCTACTCCTCAGTCAGGCACATCTGTCGCTAAGCTAGACAAATTTGAACTGCTGCTGTGCCAAGATTCCACCTATTGTTGTGCAGTAACGAATTAATTATACAATAAACTAACTGTAAAAAGTTCAATAAAGCTACTTGGATGAATGCCCTCGGCTGGTGCTAATGGCGAACTACTCAAGAGGACCTGAGGACGCCAGCGCTACGCTTCATTATACCACTGTAATGTGATGAAAATAGGCTGCCAGCAGAGATTGTAATGATGAGTAATGCTCCCTGCAGCCTGTCACTGCGAAACTGGCAGGACGGATGCCTTTTTTCTGCTGTGGCCCTTACAAACTGCATGAATACTATATGCTTTGTTTAGCTCCTAATGCTAAACCGGTTTTAGCGTGTCCATAAATCGTGATCCTTCCCCATCATTTCACCCCTCTCCCCTCGACCTCACTCATTGTCATGAGCTGCCAGTGTGTTTTATCACGACTGCTTGCGTATGCGCGGGTCCGTGGCCGTTCCATGCAAAAGGTTTTAAAGCGGATGCAGGACTCGAGTGAGTGGCGAAGGGGAAGGGCCGCGATTTCTGTGTCATTTGTTTTAATCCCCCACAGGGAAACTCTCAGTGTAATTACCTACTCTAGAAGCCAGCAGCAGAGGGGTCCGTTTCTCATAACAAAACCAAAATTAAGAAGAGTTGCACAAGGGGGCAGACATATTGTTAACTGATCAGCTGAGATCACTGGCCCTGCATGGCTAACTGTTGCAGTGCAGATCTTGATAGTGTCAGGGTGAATTTAACTGTGCTAGTCGGCACCAAAGCATTGCAACACTGATAAAACTTAAATGACACAACACTTAAACCTGCTGATCTCTATTTAACATTACAGGCTCTTAATGCCATAGGAGAGCACTTAATAAGGCCAACCTAGACTTAACACAGTCACTCATGCTTTAATATTCTCAAATATTCACCACGTCAAAGATTATAATACAACACTATTACGGCTGTCAGTTGATTAACATATTTAATCGTTATGAATTGTCAAGAGATACGTCAAGTATTTAATACCCTTATCAACATAGTGGGCAAATATATTTGCTTTATGCAAATGTATGCATATATTTATTAATGGAACCCGTTTAACACAAATAATGACAATTATTGTCCAGAAACCCTCTCAGGTTCTGCATTTAGCATAAAAATATGCTCAAATCATAACATGGCAAACTCAAGCCTAACAGGCAACAACAGCTGTCAGTGTGTCAGAGTGCTGACTTGACTATGACTTGATCCAAACTGCATGTGATTACCATAAAGTGGACATGTCTGTAAAAGAAAGACTCGTGGGTTCCCGCAGAACCCATTTTCATTCACATATGTTGAGGTCAGAGGTCAAGTGACCGCTTTGAAAATGGCCATGCCAGTTTTTCCTCACCATAATTGGGTAAAGTTTGGAGCAATATTTAGTCTCCTTAACGTCAAGCTGGTATGACGTGGATGGTATCGGGTGATTCCTTGTGTTTTTTTGGTTTCATAAGATGTCATTATCTTCCCTCTCACTTTAAAACTGATCCAACAACCTAAAAACGTAAGTTACATAAATACCTGAGAGAAATTAGTCACATTAAAACCAATTTGTGTAAACTTTGGCAGCCGTTATTATAAAATTACTTTACTGCCAGAGTATTATGGCAAAAGCAAGCAAGAGTTCACGCTTAAGGCTTTTCTACTGTATTGAAAATAAAAAGGAAAAAGGAAAAAGAAATACACATGAGACCAACAAATATTAACTTTTTAAATCAAGTTTGTCCTCCCATTTCTACTGCTTAAGTGGAGCACCTAGAAAACCTTGGAAGACAGACGGCTCTCTTTATATTTATCTAAATTAGGATCCTGTTTGTTGTTTCTTAGCAAGTGCAGGAGTTTATTCCAGCATTAATTTCAGGTACAGTGCATCCAGCAGAAAGGTAATCTGTCTTAAAACTTTTTAAAGAAGTAGAAAGTTGTCCAAAGTCTGCAATAAATGACTTTGTGTGCACAGAACTTGCAGAGACTGCTGCACCTTCCTCGACAAGTACTTTTAACTGTCAGGGCGGTGTGAGGACCTGCACTGTGTGTATCCAATGCCTCACTTGGTACAGTTAAAACACCCTTTGTCTATTCATAAAAAAAAGAGATACGGTGCTTGAGACCATAATGCAGGGAACGACGGAGTGGCTCTCCTCCGTAACAATCTTTGGCTCAACTAATAATGGAAAAAGAACGTCACCGCAGACACGAGAAAGCCATCTCCTAAAAGCCGAGGTAGGGCTCAGAGCGGGAGCAAGACAAGCAGAATATCTGAATGCGCACTTAACGTCTCTGTCAGAGAGGTCGTAAATGGGCTCTTAATTTAAGTAGTTGTCATTAAAACTTAGAGCAACAGACAAAAGCACATAATAGAAAAAGTGTGTGTGCACAAGTGTACGGGCACGCTCGCTGCTCATCTACATATAATCCATGCACCTAGACGGGCTGAGGTGAGCACACAGCGATATGTTGATGATCTAATGTGACAAGGTGATGTTCAATGTGTGTGTTGTACCGTGAAAAATACTACTAAAGCATCCTGCTCTCCTGACTAATGACAGGACCTTTCCCCGGTATGAAAAAAAAAAAAAAAATCCACTATGTCTGACGGCCCGAGTGCATGCAAAGCACAGACAGACACATCAGCGCTAGTACATCGGCTGTGACCTTCAGAGGCTGTGGCAGCCCCGGCTCTCCTGTGTAGTCGCATCAAAGCCACATCACCGACCCACTAATACCTACAAACAAAGACAGATCGTCACCCTCCTGGCCCTGGTACAAACAAACAACAAAACACAACTATTGTACGCCTCTGTAACTGTTGCTGAGCGCCCGCGGGGAGTGTGCAGAGGGGGGGGGGGGGGCTGTTTGTGGTGGCGCTCACGCAACGGCACAGCTTCTCCCTCTCTCTTCTTCTTCTTCTGCACTACTCCTGTTGTCCGGCTACCCTCCCGCCTCACCCACCTGCCAGCCAGCCCACCCCCGCGAGCTGCAGCAATGTTTGATTGACAGATCCAATTACGTTTTTTATTGGCCTGTCGCTTGCGAGGCGGGGAGGCACTTCATTGTCTCCTGAGCAAAGGGGGAAAAATGGCTATTGTTCTCTTAGTGGAAAAGATGATGGCCGCTATTCCAGGCGTAAACAAATGATGCGCGGCGAATCACCTTCGAACTCGCACACACTCGAATGCAAACGGAGGCTGAGACACACAAACGCAGAGAGGTATAACTATATAACCTCGCGCTACAGAAGCATTGTTTCGCGTGGCAAAAAATACAAAGCAGCGTCCAAACATTCAATCAGTCGCCCTCACTAACTCTCAAAGCAAACACTCTAAATATGACATTACAGTGGGGAAGGTGGTAATTTGCTGGTATGATGTTGTAAAGCCCTTTTATAAGCTAACACACTCCCACGCTCTCTATTTAATGCCAATCACAAATGTTGACTGTTTCACCGCCATAGAAATAGAATGAGATTATGCTGGCAGGCTGTTTGTGCGTCACTTAAGTGTACAGTATGTGTAGGCATGTTGTGCTCACGCTCTGTGTAACTAAGACTGATAAATGTAGTTCCGGCGAGCAACACAAGCCTCTCCTCGTCCTCCTCCTCCTCCTCCTCCGCTGCGAGCAGGCCCCTGGCTCGGCACGAGGAGCTCCAGCTGGTCCCACGTGATCCGGCACACACCAACATCAGTAATCGGGCCCGCCGCAATCCAATTCAGGGCCGATCAATACCTCCGACACATGCAGCGCCCCGGGCAGAGCGAATGGAGAGAGAATCACTCAAAAGCAGTGGTGGGCGATCCTGCCGACCGCCATCGCAGACAGCCCTTGACAGATGCCGTGCAGCCGACACAAGCCGCTCACAATAGACCCCATCCCCAAGCTCGCTGAATGGTCATTCTGCTGAGCCACGGGCCCCAGACAGATATAGACATCTGAAAGCCATTTTGTGGAGGTGCGCTGGGTAGAATTAGCACATTTAGCTCTGCTGGGGAGAAAAAGCGCTGACAATAGAGGTATGAAGACAGAGAAAGAAATGGAGAAATGCATGCAGTTATGGGCCAGATATCTTCTATTAGAAGATGTGCGCTGAAAGCACTTTAAGGTCAGGAAATGTTATTAAAGTGGGAGTTTTTCCCCCCACAAAAAGGAATTGCATTTCAATCAAACCTTGATTGAAATCTGGTACGAGCAGAGTAGTTGTAGCGGGATGACTCCAGTGGATCTATATTAAGTCTCAGTTGGGAGGGAGGAAGATCTGATATCAAGAATGTGAACGTGTCCCAGGGTGGGAGTTTGGGTTACATATCCAGCCTTTCATCTGACATCAGCGCTCAAGTCGGCTTTTGCGGTCAGGGGCCATCAAAACTGGATCATAGAAGCGGTGGAAGTAGAATCAATAGGGAGGAGAAGCTAGGACACAGTGGATTGATGCACCTGGCCTTCACAGTGCCAATGCCATTTATCGTCAGTAATTGACAGAGATAACTCATAGACGGCGCAGTGATTTGTAGCTGTCTGTTCTTGTGCACATCAGGCCCCAGAGTCAGAAATTTGCTAAAGGGTAGGATGTAAGAGGCTGTTGAGGAAAGGATGGTCTGTGCTGGCCTTCAGTGCAAGTCATTTCTTCTTGTACAGAATGTGCTGACAGCTTGACAACTCTTGGCTGGGCAGGAGCCAGGCATTATTGTTGTGGCCTTGAAATTGTGTAAATTGTGTAATTGCCGAAAGAATGTCTCTATTTCAACAATAAATTAAAGCGGTAGTAGGCAGAACATTTTCAGTGTGTCGTAATTCAAGTGCTCTGAGAGAAAACTAGACCTGCACCTCCATTTCAGAAAGACTGTTCAGTCAACAGAGGCAGCTGTCAATCCCTTGCGAACTCCAATCAAAAAGTCAAACTAGGCAGTGCTGATCAAATATGAATCAATACTCTGGTACTATAATGTCTATTTCTCTCCTCAAATGCTCTCAGAAACATCTTGTAGTGTACTGTTTAGCGATAAAATGGGAAAGTTTTCTCCGGGTGGTCGGTGGTCGGCCGCCCACAAAACTTCTCATACGTGAGTTACCGCATCTTCGCCGTGGAAGCGCAACACCCACCTCCGCTTCCCTCCCAAGGCAAACTCTGGTAGCTCTGTCGCTGTTTGCATTGTTCATGCTGTTAGCATCGTTAGCTGCTAGCTGCCGACTCAGCCGTCTCCATGTTGACAGCCATGTGGAGGCAATAGAAACGCTCTGAATTCTGTATTGAGCACCTTTAAAAGTAAATCACACTTATGTTTCTTCAGTTTGTTTGATTCAATCCCATATACGCCGTCCTGCTCATGTAAAAACTACTCCGCTACTGAAAATAGTCCCCAATAAATGCAGTATTTACTCCTGTTTGAGATATATTTCCAGAAAACAACAATACCCAGTTCTTTTAGTAAATCACTTAAGCTTTGTTGAAACTATGATTTTGTCACCCGGAAAACTTGAACAGCAATGTGTCTTACTAAAAACAATGTCCCTGTTACTCTGGATAATGTACAGAACACGCTGTCAGGAGGTTTCACAGGGGCTATTTCTTTGGAAATCTGACACAGCGAGTTCTCTGGGTTAGAGACTAACAAGACCAGTGGTTATGAAATGAAAAGTTGCAACTCGTATTTATCGATGTGAACACCACAAAACAAATCCCGTTCTCCATCATACTGGTGTGGTGGCAGAATCTCAGAGATGGATATTAAAAATCTGGGCAAATAAAGCAAAGCTATCTGCATGGATAGATGTCACAAGTGGTTAGTGTAAACATGGTTTTATTGTTTAATTTGAATGAAGTGATGAATTACTGGCTTTGGGGGATAGAAAGTTTTAAATGGATATAAAGTATTGAAAAAGAAAGGAGGGGAAAACACATATTTTAATGTCATGAATAAAGCACAATTCGATGTACAAGCAGCTGCTCAGAGCACTGATGCATACGTAGTGCTGCTGACAGACAAGGACCACAAAAAGGCACTAATTCTGGAAAGCTATACTCTGCAGAGTATTATTCAGGGACTGAATTAAACACCGCAGACACGGCTTTACTTTCTTGTTTTAGAAGCAGAGGGTTCAGGTTCCTGGCTTTGTGCAGCGACAGTCTTAAAGCACTATTCAAATAAACATTTCTCTGAAAACTGTGAAACTCCATTAATCATTAATTGGCTCAAACGTTCATTCAGACATTCATAATCGGCTGCAGAGCTGTTGTGAGGGGCGATGTGGGAGGATACAAGGCGCAGAGGCCTGGTGCCTCTGAAATATTGATCACACCTAAAAGAACCCAGAGGTCTAACACAGGATATATTTCACACCTGAGAGAGCCAGGAACGGCTTCATTGAATGGACAGGAACAAAATGGCTTCCACCTCGCCGTACTTAGTGCTACTGTAGGTAATTGCGAGGGTAATACTAGCGAGTCCATTAGCCAGTTGGTTAATGCAGAGGAGTGCCAGCTAATGTTAGCCCAGACTGAGGAGGAAGAGTCATTGCATTTTTAATACAAACACAAGCAGCAGCGTTGCCGGGGGGAAGGTAATGGCTTTGACTCCTGTACTTGGGCTCAATGTCAAACTCTGAGCCTCGCTCTTTGATCCTCTGCCGCAGAATATGAATCGCGCCGGGTCAGCCTTATCAATTATTTACACCCGCTCTTTCTCTATTTCCTGTTTGTCCGCTCTTGTGGCTGTAACTTGCCCTGACACTAATGGCGGACGGCCTGGTGAAAACATTTATCAATGTTACCGCAGAATCCTCTCCGGCTCACTTTCAGGCTTTTGGAACTTAGAGTACTGACACTGCACTGATCCTAATCATCACTACTATACTTTACTGCATGTGTCTGGGCTGCATTGTCTCAGTCGAGGCACTGTCCCTGAAATAACCTTACTACTATTATCCATAGCGACTGACAAATATTCCTATTCTGTCAGTCCATCAGGATGGTGAACTCTTCCTCTGTCTCGGCCTTGTCCAGCACATTGTCCTCTGTGAAGCTTTTGCATTGTTTATTGTATAGTTTGCTTTACATCTGTACATATTACATTTTTATTCGCATGATTGTCCAAGTTTAATCGAGATCAAACAAAAACTAATTGCACAGTTCTTCATCCATCTGCAACCCGTTGTCCCGTTAGGGGTCGGGGGGGCTGGAGCCCATCCCAGCTGATATTGGGGTAAGGCGGGGTTCACCCTGGACAGGTCGGCAGTCTCTTATACATAGAGACAGACAACAATGCATGCTCACATACTATGGGCATTTTAGAGTCATCAGTTAACCAAAAATACATGTCTTTGGACTGTGGGAGGACGCATTAGTACTTGGAGAAAATCCACAGAGAAACAGCCCCAAGCTGGAGTCGAACCTGCGACCCTGTCTGCACCACTGTGCAGCCTCCGTACATTTCTTATCTGTTCAAAATGTACCTTAAAGGGATCTGTCAGGTATTTAATACTCTTATCAACATGGGTGTGGGCAAATACGCTGCTTTATGCAAATATGTGTATATATTTATTATTGGAAATCAATCAACAACACAAAACAATGACATATTGTCTAGAAACCCTCACAGATACTAAATTTAGTATAAAAATGAGCTCAAATCATAACATGGCAAACTCAAGTCCACAGTGTGTCAGTGTGGTGACTTGACTATGACTTGCCCCAGACTGCATGTGATTGTAAAGGGGAGACCTGTGGGTACCCATAGAATCCATTTTCATCCGCATATCTTGAGGTCAGAAGTCAAGGGACCACTTTGAAAATGTTTTTTCCTCGCCAAAATTTGGCGTAAATTTGTAGCGTTATTTAACCTCCTTTGCGAAAAGCTGTATGACATTGTTGGTACCAGTGGATTCCTTCATTCTAACTTCATATGATACCAGTATCTTCACTCTTCACTCTGAGCCCACTACAACCTAAAATCACAAGTTGCATTAATGTGTTAAAGAAATTACTGGCATTAAAACGAATTTGTGGAAACGCGTTATCGCATTAACTTTGAGCCCTAATCTTTATATACTTGAAAACTCTGCAGGCCACCACACACTTCTACATTTCAATACTTTACATTTATTACATTTCAATTATTAATGTTTATTTATTTCCCACTAGCCATTTTAGCACAACCTCAAGGGTACAGCATTTACATACCTACTGTATATTGTATACGCCTACGACAAATAATCTACTAATTCAAAAATTGCAGTGTTTGAGGAATTTATGTTGTTCATTATATATTTTTTCATTTATATTTAAGTAATAAATTTAGTTTGCTGAAATTAAATAATTGTGCATTTGATCAGTCCAAACATTCAAGCTATTCATTCATGTTATTGTACCTGTTGACACTAACAGCACAGCTGATGAAAAGTAGAAATAACCAATAACTATCTATTTTTCATCTTCCATATAATTATGGACATTTGTAGAATATATAACCAGCTGTTCCAACATGTTATTATAGATTGCCAACAGAAAACACAGTGTTTCTAAAGAGCAGATCCATTCAAAGGTGCTGAGTGCTGCTCCATGTCTGCTTATGGTCTGAATACTACACAGCTGAAGTAATTGTTATGCATAATTACAAGCTTGCTAAATCAGAAGCGTGGCCGAACTTCAGTCGTGGATTTTCATCCGCCTGACCTGATGCTATAGTGCTTCATTTGCACCATGACAACGCAGTGTGTCGGCCAGCGGTGACATGTAATCAGACCGTATGCAAAATCAAAAAGCCTCGGTTGCCTGCACCCACACACACACACACACACACACACACACACACACACACACACACTCAACGTCGCCATGATTGTATTAATATTTGCACTGATGTTTTGCAACAGCTGTTAAGAAGGTGCTGGGAATAAATCTTTAGTTTAATTGCATTTACTCAATGCACATCCAGATTTTATTTCATTTAGCTCTGCACCGGCATCCATTAAAGAAAAAGCAGCTTTTGTGTGACCTCACACAGCACCGTGTAGGCCACATGGTCCCCGCGCACCAGGGGGCTCATTTAGAAAAAAAAAAGAGCCAATGAATGGGATTTGTGCTAGATGGAATAATATGCTGTGAAAGTCCATTAGGGACTAGGCTAATGAAATTGAAACAGCTTGGTGATCAAATTAGAATCTGTTTGGCAGATATTTAATTTAATGTGCTGCTGAATTCGAGCAATTTCTATTTGGTAGCCCCAGAATGAAACCGGCGAACGATAAATCAAGCGGGGACGCAATTCATCCCGCGTTCCCTCCTCCC
Organism: Pterois miles; assembly: GCA_947000775.1. NCBI lineage: Eukaryota > Metazoa > Chordata > Actinopteri > Perciformes > Scorpaenidae > Pterois > Pterois miles. The sequence continues at coordinate 24,425,900 of CAMQGK010000634.1, read as the reverse complement.
CTCATTTTTCTGAAATGAACAACTATCTCATGTCTGTTTTTGCGTGAAGCATACACTGAAACCAAACAGACTAAAGTGTTTCAGTACGAATAAATGGGAAAAAAGAGAAAAGGCATACAGCAGCAGCGTATCGCACAATCACAAAGCGACTTTATCTTTGACCTTTTGGTGTGTTTTCCCATAGAGAATACTTTCAGTCACAATCACATGCATCGCTGCAGCTGCTTGGTAAAAAGTCACGGGGTGAAAGTATTTGAATAGACACAAAAGATTTCAGCTTGTTTGAAGAGCTGCCCTCTGTGTTTTGCACGCTCTCCTTGCCATGTCTGGGGTAATATGCAAAGCAAAGCCACGGTGGGAGAAAGGCAAGCAGAGAGGGGAAAAAAAACAGTAGCTATTTCAGATAGCTGCACATCATCCCAATTAACAAAATGGATGGTAATTATTGGAGGTAGAGATGCAAATTTGAGCCGACACGGAGTCTAATGTAATGGGATGGACAGAGTGGCTCTCTTGTCTTGTGTGGTAGCCATAAACACGTCTTTGAGTGCTGAGCAAAGCTTGGACCACAGTTCATTGTGCGAGAAAAAAAACCAGACGGAGAAAGAGATGGAGAAAGAGAGAGAGAGTCTCATCCATCTGTTTACGTACACTGGGCACGCACTTCCAGGCACAAACAGACACGCTGATGAATGTAAACACACTTGAAACACACATACACAGACACAGACGGTTGTGTTTTTTTTTTTTTTTTTTATAATTTTGTCACAGCCCTTGTTTATTCCAATGTCTCTGCACGCTGCGTTAAAATTAGAACGCCCACGTGGCACAGGAACAGGTGTTAAAATGCTAACGCTAATGGCTGGCAGCTACAGCAGATAGTGCTCTTATCTCTCAGGTCTAGATTGCGGAGGGCGAAGTGAAGTAAAAGAGAGGTCGCTTGTTCCCCAATCACACGAGATGATGAGGCAGAAAGGGTTCTCCGCCGAGAGGTGGGATAGTTGGAAACGCTGGCGCCAAAGCTAGTCGGATCGCCCCGAAAGACGCCGGCAGCACAGGGGTGGGGGCGGCCTGTTGCTAAGGGTAACCTGCCTGAGATCAAGACTCCCCCCTCCACCTCGCCTGCTGAGGTGTCAGGGAGGAAGGCAGAGGGAAAGGAATGAAAACGCGGAGATGAAAGGATGAAAGTGGACGTGGAGAAAAAAAAAATACAGGAGAAGAGAGTTTATGAGGTGACGACAGGAGAGAGCTGCAGAAAAATGATTAAGTGAGAATAGAGTGCATTAGGCGCCCTGGTCCCAACCACACTCCCTTCTTCTTCTTCTTTCCATTTCTCTCTGTCTTTGATAGCCTACTCAGGAAAAGATTCATTTGATTTTGATTTTAGGTTCATTTAGTTTCAAATCCACCAAGTCTCTCTGTGATATTATCAATTCGCAGGTCGCTCCCTCCCACTACGCAGTGAAGACACCGATCACTGCTGTTTAAATTTGCACCATTTGCAGTGTAATTGCTTCAACTAGGAAGAGATTATGATTTGGTAAGAAGATAAAGTGAATCTACGGTTGCTATAAACACAGTTATAATGGAGATATATCAGTGGGGCTTGTGAGGTTTGCACAAAACAATATCTGTATAAACCAAACTGATTTGTCATCTTTAATCAGTGGTGGAAAGCAACCAAGTACATTTACTTTTATTTTATTCTTTACTCCACTACAATATACAGGGAAATATGGTACTTTTTACTCCACCGCATGTATTTGACAGATGTACTTTTTTCTGATGAAGATTAAAATATAAATGTATAAAGAGCCAGTGGTTCCCAACCTCTTTGGCTTTTCACCCTTTTTATCTACTTGTCATGTTAAAGATGTCGATGAGTTATTAGCAAATCCACCAAAGAGACTTTGCTCTTCCAAATTTCTTGTTGCTTGATTTAAATATCTGCTCAGGGTGCAAAGAGGTCAAATTATCTAATATTTCACACAAAAAAGCAAAGATTAGAGCTTGAATACAGATTTGTGAAGCAGAACATTGTTTTTTCGTTCTTCCTGACCTATTAATCTCACAACCCCCCTCATGCATTTTGTGAATTATATTGATCTTTGAGGGTGTGGTAAGGAGCCCCTTGTCTAAAATACCAAACCGAATATTGATAATTCTAAATTTGATATCCAGAGCATTAATATAGCAGCAAACAACTATTTGGTATGTAAAGATATGGTTGAGTAATGTCTACCTGAGCAGAGAATGAAGTCTCTGTGTTATAATCCGAGCTTCTCCTTGTTTTGGTGACATCGGCAGGCCTGCCGTGCATGCTTTTAGTGCATGTTTGTGCATGTGAGCATGCTCACCTGCTAGCTCATGGCCACCACTCTGCACTGCTGTCATACAGTGGTTACAGCAGATCATTGCGTAGCAGAAGTGTAGCAATCACCATGCAGCTCCCCTATCAGGTAAACACTGATATCTCCGTCAGTCCTTGTTAGCATCGTGAGCTGCTCGCCGTCGCCATGTTGAGAGCAACAGCAATGCCAAATCCCACATTTAGCACCTTTAAGTTGAAACACCACCTCGGCCAGCTACAACAAGAACTGCTACTCACATACTGCATTGATGCATTGGTATTACAGTTTTTCCTCAATCACTTTGGCTCATTTTTCAGTTTTAACATTCACCAAACTGTAAGAGCAAATGTCACAACTGTTTCACGGGACATCACAACCACTTTGCGTGTCTGCAACAGGTAGTAACTCAGCCAAAACATTTCATTCATTCTTCAAAACCGAGTTATTGTGTCAGTAAATTGGCCAACGGCGCCGAAATGAAAAGTTGTTTTGTCATCGTGTGAGCCGTGCTGGTCAAAATGTTTAGACATTTTCTCACCACGGCAGTCAACCCTGGAAATGTTTCTTCTATACAAATCTCTGTTTTGTTCTAGTTTTCGTGACTCAGACTGTTTACTGTGTTGTACAAGAATGTCACTTTTGTCTCGCTCAATGCTGTGTATCTCACTGAGCTTTTCAGATTCCCATTTCTGCACAATCCTGTAGAAGACAGAAACAGGATATGTACACGTGTTTATGCATTAAATGTGTTTATGTAGCAATGTGTTATAAATAAAAAAAATCACCTTTCATGTAGTCATACAGTGAATGGAAAAAATGCCAAAACATGACATCCACGCCAAAAAAACTAACTACTCAGCAGTGAAAGAAACCTGCTGAAGTTCAGTAAATAAACAACAAATTGTACCTCATCACAGTATGAGACACCATGTAATAGATATTTATGGAATAAATATGTATAGTATGTCTGACAGACAATTTCACTTTCATCAGTTTTGATCAGCAACACGTTCAAGTGATTATTGTGCAAATTGTACACAATTGCACATATTTTTTTGCACATATGTACGAAAACACATGCACTTTGTTTGAATGAATGGAAAATTCTAACCTTGTTGTGAACTGAGCCAAAGCAAATGAGAAAAACTTAACAATCTAATACTGTTAAATATAAAAAAAAATTAGCAATGGACATTTTTCTTTGAAACTTTCAGTACATTTTGCTAATAATACTTGTGTACTTTCTCTAAAGTGAGATTCTGAATGCAGGACTTTTTCTTGCAGCACAGTATTTTTACATTCACGTACTGGAACTGAGGATCTGAACACTTCCTCCATTTGTCCTTCAACGATGAATCTTTACCTGGAGCCCTCTCTGTGCACCGTGCTGTGACCTCGGGCAGATATAATGTAATGAATGAATGAATACCTGAATGGGGATAATGCACCAGCCGAGTCAAAACTCTCCTGCGGCGATGGCTCAGAAGCCACACTGGGCAACATATGCCATTTCTGTGTGCATTGCTGTCATGTCAGCTTGATACTGGTCAACAGTCCAAGTCTCACTTTGCATGCGTTCATTTCCAATTCATGACCGCATCCGCCGCATTAGGACTGAGTTAAATCAACCAGAACGGCACCAAACTCCTTGGAATGCATAAAAAGATGATGAGCTCTGATGATTGATTAAAGACGTTTTTCAAAGCAATTGTTTGACTGATTGTTGGGCTTTTACCGTGCATTATGGAGCAATATTGCACTGAGGTTATCAGCAGGGGATGAATGCATTGTATAAATGAGATAAGACAGTTGTTTTCAGTGAAAAGGAGATATTGGGGTGTGGGTTACACCAGGGTTTTTTGAGATAAGTCAAGCTATCAGACCCCCTGCTGCTAGGCAGCGTGGGGTATCTCAGAAGCTGTCTAAATGTGTCATTGTCGTTTAGAGCTACTTTCATGTATGTTTTTAAGACTGAGAGGTGATATGGACAGAGGGCACAGGGGGGAAAGAAATCCAGCAAACAAACGAAACAAAAGTAGCTGTGTGCAGAAGCAGAAAATATGGAGACGGAGGAAGGGGAACACTGAAATGGAGAGGTGAATAGCCAACACCTAAAATGACTGAATACACAGGAGAAAATCTAGGTCGGTCTGTCTCTCCCATTTCAAGGAACACTGAGGCAAATGCCCTACTTCCTGAACACTTTGGACACTTTCAGGGCAAGCTGTCGTCAAACTGAGTCTCCCCTGTACTTCTGGATGTCTTAAAACCATGTGGCCTGAAAAACACCATTAAGTATTATTTATGAACTACAAAATAACTTCGCATTCACATCTTCTTACATCCTCCCCGCGTGTTTGCCCTTCCCTGTCAATTGTTCAGCATAATTATTTTTCCCTCACTATTTCGAAAAGGCATTATTTTTCATTAAATTAATTGGCCCAAAAGTAATAAAGCACCAGTCATTTTTTTTTAAAGGCAATTTTCTTTTCCATAATATAAAACTGCTAAAAGATAAGTGCATATCAAAGGCTCAGTAGATAGCACTCATTGCTGCTCTCCTCTCTCACAATCAACAGGGCTGCCTGCAGAGGGGAGGCATGAAATTTAGGTGATTGGAATGCAAGAAGATGCCAATGTAATTCTGAGAAACGCCATTAATGTTAATCAGGGGCTCCAGATGACTGACTACGCCGATGTGTACTTGCGTGTCAGGAGCCGTGCGCACGCGCTGATACGCGTCGCCTGTTATGAGCATGTCAGAGTGCGCGATCAAAGAAGCAGATGGGTTTATCTTCGTGCTTTTATCTGGCTTTTTCATTCATAATTGCACGGGTGGGAAGATTGTGACGGTTGCAGACAAACGCAAGACTGGCATATGGGAACGTGAGTGATGTGTTGCCAAATCCCGCGTGCACCTGGATGCATTTAACAGTACGAAAGAGAAATATGGATCTAGGTCGGTGTGCTGGCACATATATATCTTTATCTTCCTCTATTCAGTGATAACTGCATAGAGGTTCACAGGGGTCATTGTCTATCTTGCAAGACAGTGGGAGGTTGTTTTTAAATGTCACAGTGACTCTTAAGGTCTGTCCCAGGTCAGCGTGTGGTGCTGCTGCTGGGCGAGATTGCAGGAGATGCATTTCTGCAACACACACACACAGACACACACAAGCCCTCATAATCAGCATCTGCCACCTTGACTGCTCGAAAGTTTTAAGAAGCACTGACTTCACACTGACGGGTTTCTCGGGAAGAGGTGGAGACATGCACGCTGCGTGTGAGAGAAGGTAAACTCAAAGGGAATACTGTTAAATCAAATTTCCTTGAGGCCTTCCTTCAAGCGTGCCTTCACACTTTGACCAATGTTTGCTTCTTTTTATTTTTAAAGACTAAGCTGCAGAAAAAGAGACAAAGAGCAGTGCAGTCTGACACATCAAACACACATAACCGCAGAGGCGATTTTCCCTTCGCTAATGTCGAGCGAGCAAGCCGTTCTCCAAAGGAATTAGGGGAGATAGAAGGCTTGTTCATGCATGGACTCCAGTGTGCATAATCTCAATTAAAAACCAGAAAAACAAACCAGTGCTGAACAGTTCAGATGGCTCGTCTGGCCCTCTAAACAAGACCGAAACGATCTTTGACAGAGTGAAAGGAGGAGAGATTGAGAAAAAAACAAAACCTCCTGCTGTTTCCTTCCCCATCTGTGTTCACCACAGTAGGTACATAACTCTACCCCCTCTTTTCTCTTCACCTCCCAGCTCCCCTGACCCACTGACTAATCCACCTCACAAAAGCTGTATGTAAACTAGGTGCTGCCTCCTTTCCCTCTGCCAGATGCTGTGAAGACTCTGGGCCAAGTGGTGGAAGAAGTCCTCAGATCTTTTACTTGGCATCTACTGAAGCAAGGAATCTCTGTCCGTGTGTCCGACGCGTAGCTCGAGAACAGCTCATCTGATCTATTTCACACTTGGCGGGTGTATTGCTGGGGACCCAAGGATGTGTCATATTTGGTGCAATTTAGATATGTGACACGTTCAGTATTAATTAACATGAATATAAATGCAAACACGTCTGTGTGAAGCTGCAGTGGTGGGGCAGCTAATTTGTTTTACACATTCATGCAACTTGGGATTTTTAGGTTGTAGTGGGCTCAGTTTTAAAGTTAGAGTGAATCTACCAACATCGTATAAAACTAGAAAACCTGAAGAATCCACGTCATTCTAGCTTGTTGTAAAGGAGGTTAAATAATGCTCCAAATTTCACTACACTAAATCTTGGTGAAGAAAAACTGACATGGTCTTTTTTAAAGGGGTCCCTTGACCTCTGACCTCAAGATATGTGAATGAAAATGGATTCTGACACACTGACAGCTGCCTGTTGGGCTGTAGTTTGCCATGTTATGAGCAGATTTTTTATGCTAAATGCAATATCTGTAGCTCACTAGCATGTTGATAAAGATATTAAATACTTGACAAACATCACTTTAAGGTACATTTTGAACGTGTGAATAATTTGCGACTAATAACGCTTATCTATGGACAATCGTGTGATTAATCGTGATATATTTTAATCGATTGGCAGTACTACTCAACAGTGTGAACGGTTCCACATGTATCAACTTGTAATAAAATGGAATTACTCAAATAAATGTAACTGATTACTTTCCACCACTGGTGGTGTCTGTTATTTCAGGCTCACTGTCAGGTGAGTTTATCTTTCATAGAAGGCGTCCTTACACCACCACCCCTGAAGGGAGATTAGACACACTGCGCTGGCTCTCTCTACCTCTATCTATCACTGTTTCTCCTCCCTCTCCATATCTCTAGCCCTTGTCTGTCTGTTGCTCCCTCTCCCCATCAACATTCCCACTCTCTAGCTGTCACCGTCTCAGTTCTCTGTCTCATCTTCTCTTACCTTTCCCTCCCCCTCCTGCCCCGCTATTTGCCGGTGTGCGCTCCACTGAGCCAGGACTGTGAACAGGTTACAGTAGTCGAGAGGGGAGGTCTACCACGATCAGCCATGCGAGGCACAGATGGGCCTCCTTGTCCATTCAGCACCACTGTTGACACAGGTTATAGCATAAAAATGTATCTCAATCACCTCCTTTCCGCTGAAGTTGACAGTTAAGTCGGTGAAATAATATCAGAGGATGCTTTGTATAATGTCAACAATATGTGGCTGTCACTGTAAAAGCTTATTGCCAATAGCAGTCCTCTGCAATAGCTTTGCTAATAAATAGCCATTCTGGAAATTAAAAACTTACACTTCAGGCAGTTAGACAATAATTGCACAAATGGCAAGAACCCACAGTATCCATATAGTAACTATATATGCACAAGCAGCTCAAATAAACCAAAGCCAAAACAAGGTTTAATCTCATCCCTGCCAGCACTGCAGAAGACGTATTTCCACAGTGCATTTTATAATTAGAGTGTTATCCAACTTGTGCCATCCCCCGAGTGGCAGCGTTGGCACACAGGAGGAGAAGGTCCCTTAGAGGCTTTTCTGAGCAAAAGGCATATGTAATGAGTCATGAGGTCCCTCTTTGCTCCAAATGACATTAATTGCTGTCCAGGCAGAAGCCTGCTGGAAAACGGCCAACACATGCGCAGGTTAGGGAAACTCAACACCAGGTCGAAACAGCAACATCTCATTTATTCGAAAATATATGCAGCTGCGTCATGTATATGCAAACAATGGCCATTCATCAAAGAACGTGTCAGATATCAGAGAGAGAAAATATGATGAGTGATGCATTTCTGAGTGAATGAACTGGTTGAACCATGAAAGATGGACGTCTGCCTTTTCTATCTCTTCTTTGGTCAGTCTGGTATGTTCCAGCAAGATGTGAATACATGAAAGATAATGTGGGAAGATTGAATTAATCATGTGCCTTCATCCTTCAAACAAACCTAACCAAAGGGGTCTTGGGGCTGGGGTGGGGGGGTTTCAGAGGGGTCAAGAGAGGTGTGCTTTCACCCATGTCCACCGTCTTAACATCTGTCACCTGTGTGCTGACTCATACCATCCATGGCCGTGGGCTCAGATCTTCCAGAGGGCAGGACGGAGGGCTGGTTATCAGGCAAGGACTGCTTTTACACACACAGCTTCCACTGACGGTGCTGAGTTGATGAGCCCCGAGCCTAACCTTCATCCTTATCTGCATATGCCAAATAGGAGATTATGCAACCTTAATAACAACATGTTACCTTTGTTCTATGAGGTTGTATTTTTTAGTAGTGCTCTCCAGCCCTCCAGTAATTCACTGCTGTTCTACCTTTAAGATTAAAGTTAGATTAAAAAAGGAACAGTCAAAATTGCTGATGAGTTCTTGTAACTTTTAGTTCTTAGTATGAGTCAAACTCCACATCTCCTGGATCCTACATTTCCCATGATGCAACCAATAATATCTTTTCATTTAGATCTGGAAGAAGTCCACTCCAACTCCACAGACCCAGTTTCTAACAACACAATATTGATTATAAATTTGAGAAAACCCTGATGATATCACTCACATAATTTCTATTCTATCAATAATGTGAATCTGCAAAGTAAACTGTGCTTAGGTGCAGTACTTACTTTCCATCACTGCACTGTGATGAGCTTTGAAACGTTAAGATACGTCACTGTTAAAGCGAACTGCCTTGTAACTGCATCGCCAGTGCTATTTCTTTGAAAGAACTCCAAAAACCTTGAAACTGACAGAAATCCTTTTAAAGTCATGTAAATACGAACATTATCCTCCATGAATGACCACTTTAATTTTATGCATGCCCGCAATTTAAAACTGTGCAGATGGACACATTTTACATATTCAGTTTGCATATTCAAGTGACCCGCTGTGCCCTGACCTTGGTAAAACAAGTTCACATTACCTATTCATAAGATCTGACCAAGGCAAACAAAAATAAGGGATTAATCATATGATTAATCATATGATTGTCCAATGACAATGATTTTTATCTGTTCAAAATGTACCTTAAAGGGGATTCGTCAAGTATTTAATACGCTTATAAACATGGCAGTGGGCAAATATGCTCCTCAATGGAAATGTATGTATATATTTATCATTGGAAATCAATTAACAACACAAAACAATGACAATTATTGTTCAGAAACCCTCACAGGTGCTGCATTTAGCATAAAATGTCTGCTCAAATCATAACATGTTAAACTGCAGTCCAACAGGCAACAACAGCTGTCAGTGTGTCAGAGTGCTGACTTGACTATGACTTGATCCAAACTACATGTGATTATCATAAAGTGGACGTTTGTATTCACATACTGTGTCTTGAGGTGAGAGGTGAAGTTCAAAAATAGCTATGTCATATTTCTTTCCTAAATTTTGGTCTAAGTTTGAAGCATTATGGTTAGTTCCTTAGGTTTTCTAGTTTCATAAGATATCAGTATCTTCACTCTAGCTTTAAAACTGAGCCTGCTACAACCTAAAAATCACAAGTGAGTTAAAGAAATTAGTGGAGTTAAAACAAATTTGCACTAATGCGTTATTACTTTGACAGCCCTAATGAAAAAACATAGTCCTTTTAAAAGAATTATCCTCAGAAATTACAGCTACATATCAGTTCCTTTCTAATTAGAAGCAAATTATGGCAACCTATAAAATAAAGCATGTGTTTTCTGCTGAGAACGAACCACAGTCAGACAATTTCACGTTAACTAGCGTTAACTAGATTTTCCCCCGAATTTCCCTCGGGGGATTAATAAGGGTTCATCTTATCTTATCTTATCTTATCTTAGACACAGCTCCAGTGCATAGGATATAATACGTATGATGATTCAATATATTGAGATATACTGTATTGCGATACTGTAATAAACGTGATATATTGCAATTTTTTTAAAATCAGAATTTAGGACACACTGACATATGCATAAAATCTGACCCCCCCCCCCCCATTTACATTTACCTAGGTCCCTGTAGCATCCAACATCATAGCACTACTTTGAGAGGGCACATACACTGAGAGGGCACATCTCTTTACTAATTAAGTGAGCTCATCTCTGTATGTAAACTATTAATTAAAAATCAAATGTTTTTGAGAATCAATACAGTATCACAAAACTACAGTATATTTTCTTACACCCCTAATGCAGTGAAGAGCAATTATTGATTAAATATGATAGTTACAAGCATGGAAATAGATTCTTCCTTTGCTTTAACCCCTGATCCCTAACCTTAACCTTGGGAAAACTATGAACTAGACAGAAAACAACTCTACACATGCATGCACGCCTCAGAGTTACACAAAGTATGCCATCAGGATGAAAAAGGTCATAACCCCATTGGTCGACTTGGGCGCCCAATCAGGCCGGATTTTATTTGGGGTCGTGGCCTCTCCGGAGTCAGCTTTGACCTGACAGGAAATGTGCTGTGTGTGTTTATATATATGTGTGTGTGTGTGCTGGGGCGCAGAAGGAGTGCTTTGCAGAACTGGAGCTCACACTAAAAATAGAAAATATGTTGGGTTTTTTTCCACACTGGAGAGACAGAGGAAATGGCTGAGGGCAACGGAGGAGCAGAACAAGAGATGTGGAGATGGAAGACTTAGTTGTCATGTCCTTGGCCATCTGCCCCACTGCCTGCCCAGAACATCTGAGGATCAATAAAAGTCAGAGATACACTCTATAACCTTCAGTGCTTATAATAATTCTATATAAGAGCCATCCAGTAGGAAATATCCTTTATCCTTATGGATCGGTTTTCTGATGATCCCAGCTTCATAAAGAAAAAAAAAAAGTGATATAGTCTTCTTTGTCTCCTTGTCAATAGAGCTTTGTCATGGTGAGAGTCAATAATGGGGGGATTAAATAAATACAAACTCACTCGCTAAAATGCACAGGTACTCACTTTCACATTTTCCCTCCATCTGTGAAGGAGCTTCGCACTCAAATTTGATCCCCTTCCTTCTTTTTTTTTATCAGCGAGAGGAAAAAAAAAAAACTTCTTGCTGGCGCTTAATCCTCCGTGAATACATTTGCAGTGTGTACATACGGTATGTGTACGCGCATGTGTGTTTGTGAGCGAGCCAATCTGACACACCGTTATTGAAGGCAGAAGATTTTCTTTTTTGCCCTCTTTCCGCTAGATTTATTTTCTAATGTTGGCATTTATCACTTCAGCAGGCCCGCAATTCGTCTTTGCCCCCCCCCATCCCCATTTCTTGTCGATAATCCGAAAGGGAGTCAATTTGCTAAAATGTGAATCTCGTTCTTTTATTTGGTTTCCCGCCTTTGTCTCTCACCATCTCTGTCTTCCTATCTGTGTCTCTGTCCTGTGGCGGCCCAGGTGGGATACGGCGGGGGAGCGCGGAGTGGCTGCAACGGAGTGACGCCAAGCCTTGCGGGAGGATTTAGGAGTGTCTTAGCAGCCGAGATGGCACCTAGCCTCGTGCGTGAAACACAACTCGATCGATTCCAAATCCCTCTGATCTTTCATTAGGTGCTCGTCACAAGCTGCCCCGCTCATCACTCAAACACACATAGTAAAGCATCTGGAGCTGGATAAATGAAAGGAACGTATAAAATGACGCCACTGCTGACTGATGTGAGGCGATTTGACCTCAGAGAACATCTGTCTCCTTCTAAGAAAATGCAGCTACTTAAAGACAGACTGTGTGTTGGGCGGCAGACTGCCTCTCCATTGATTCAATGAACCTTGTTGATAGAAGGAGTCCAATTTGTATGTTACTCTTTTATTTAAAAGCAAGTTTTTGTACAAATTAAACAAACAAGATATAATGTGGTAAATAGAAAGCTTTAGAGGGGGGGGCAAACTTTTTTCAAAAAGGGCCAGATTTGGGGAGGGGAAAATGTGTGGGGGGGACCACTTCACCTCACCCTCTTTTAACCCTTAAAATATAAAAAAAGAAAAGGGATTTTTTTCGAGGGCCATATCAATCTGTGTTTCCCCTTTTTTTTTTTTCAACTGAACATCAAAATCGAAAAACAAAAATAAGTTATTTGATTTAGAATCAGATATCAAACACAAAATTTATGTCAATTTTAGACTTGGATCAAAAATATGAAATGGAAAAATGAGTGCTGGACCAAATTTGATTTTAATATATAATGTTGTATATGTGGATTTTGTTTCCTTTGGATAGAGTCAGGCTAGCTGTTTCCTAAATATGGACCACCCTGTTTCTATTCTTACCAGTCAGTATGAGGCCACAGCTAGCAGCCACTTAGCGCGTCAAGGAGCCTTTATGTTACCCCGGTTAGCTTAGTCTTTATGCAAAGCTAAGCTAACCGGCTGCTAAAAGCTGACCCCCCCCCACCCCAAACAAAAACTCCCCCCAGAGGCCCACCCCCCCCCCCACACGGGCAAGATTTTTTACAAGCGCGGGGAAATTTGAACACGGCCAACCCGGTTGAACTCCTGGTTTGGGTTTTTTTTCCTTTAAGAGAGTTTTCCCCGTCCTTAGCATGTAAATATGAGGCCACAGCTAGCAGTCGGTTAGCTTAGCTTAGCATAAACACTGGAAACAGGGGGAAACAGCTAGCTGTGTAAAAATGAGGGTGGTCGCTATCGTCTTGTCTCACTCTCAGCAAGGAAGTGAATATAAATATTTTCCAAAATGTCAGATTATTCCTTTAAATGGTAAAATGGAAGTTAGATGGACTTGCATTTAGCGCATTTTAGTCCTCCAATCACTCAAAGCGCTTCACACTACATGTCAACATTCACCCACACATACACTGATGGCAAGAGGCTGCCATGCCATGCTTAACCTTAAACCTAACCCTAACCTAAATAATGGCTCGGCCTTGGGGAGCAATTTGAGGTTAAGTATCTTGCTCAAGGACACATCAACATGTGCCGAGGATCAAACCACCGACCTTATGATTGGTGGACGACCTGCGCTGCGCGCTGAGCCACAGCAACCCCTATAAACAGTGATTCACCTGTTAGCATACAAAAACACAGCTACAATGATAACTTTTCAGAGGATGTAGCCTACTGCATACCATGCTCTCCTACCCTTTATCCAAACTTTCTTAGTTACACTAGTTACACCTCTCTGTTTGCCTTTTGGTAACTCCTGGCTAGCTGGTATTTAGGATGAGATTTTGCTCAGAGTAGGAGGCAAGCACTCAGGAAGAGCACTGATCTGTGAAGCAAATCTTCATAGTGGCCAGACTGGGTACAGACTTGCCATTGGGCCCAAAAAGACTTTTTCCCATAGACTTACATTGGGCAAGGGATGCCCATAACTCAACGAATATTGTATGCGGATGATTTGGGAACGTTAACACTCTGCTGTTGGGCCATTTTGGCTTCATGCGTCACTGAGCAGCTCTCATAGGAATGAACATGGGTGTGCCTACAACGCTGTATCCAGTTCTCTTAATACATCTATAGTAGGAACGGGGCAGCTTCACTGGGATGACTGTGTGCATTCCTAGTTAGATATTTATACTTAGCTATCTATTTATATCTAGATATTTATGGTCACTAAATATCTCCAAAGTGTGTCATTTTCTATTTCTACGAGTTGAATACAGCCTTTGCGACAGGTGTGTGTGGCAGCTTAAAAAGTACCAGTAACAAAAAAATAATGCCGTTTAATGCATAATAAGGAATTGCCAAACACAGATTAGGACTACTATTCTCGAATTTCTGATAAATGGTTCAGTGAGACCCAGATTTAAAATGGCTGCTGCTACAACGGCCACATTCTGTCCACATCTCGGTGAGTATACCAGCAGCTTTAGCAGAGATGTTTTTCGCACTGCAGCTGAATTCAAACCGACTGACCGATCAGCTACCAGCGCTCAATCTAGCCGTTAGTATGAAAACAATAGTGCTGAGGCAGTGTAGCAGAGAGAGAGGGAGAGAGTGAGAGAGAGAGATAAGAAGGATGGAGAGATAAGTGGGGGAGGAGAGGATGAGGGGGGGGCAGAGTGAGACAGAGAGGCAACACATAATTTGGGATTCACAGCCAATGTGCTGAGACCTATCTGAGCCAAGTTTGTCTCTGATCCTGCTCTGAATAATAAAATACCCACATCTCTCCATCTCGCCCCCTCCCCCCAACTCCTCCCACCTCTTCTTAACCCCCCCCCCCACACCTTTCTTTCATTCAGACCCTTGTATTTGTTCTACTTCTGGATGTACACAAAGCTCCGCTCTCTGTCTCTTTCATCTTCCCCTCCTGTCTCTTTATCACTGTGAGAATGGGATTCATGTCCTACCATGGAGCTGTGAAAACACGAGCATCCCCCAGGGGGGTGGCTGTCAGACAGCAAAGTAAGGAGAGGGAGTCACACTGTTTGTTGTTTCTCATTGAATTTTTCATCTTAATCCATGAAATATACATCGCCGGGGCTAAGGCCAAGGACCACATGGGTACATTGTAATAATGTTGCCGTGTTTGTCCAGCTTGAGCGGTTATTACTTCGCTGCTGCGTCGCAGAAATGTGTGTGCGTCAGAGGGTCCGCTGCATAAACTGCTCCCCCCAAAGTGCCTTTGGTTGACATGGATGACTGACAGGCAGATGTCCCTGAAGAGCCCTAGTATCAGGTTTGGAGTGTCAGTGTACCGTGGTGTGAGAATTTGTTGAAGGGAGCCTGCAGATGTGTGTGTGTTATGTGTGTGTTTATATATGTACATGGTCGTAGTGGAGAGAGAGAGAATAAGTAAGTGTGGGTGGGTGTGTGGGAGCCAGAGAGGGAGAACTAAAGAGTGCGAGCGCTTGTGTTACATATGTTTTTGTGTATCCATGCATGCGCTGGTTGAGACAATACAAGACGGAAAAAGGCTTTCGGTGTAATGTGCATTTAAGTGTGTCTGTGCATATTTTTCCTGTGTTTTCAGCTGAAGCGAAGGTGCCCGTCGGTAGTTGTTAATCATTAATGATCACACAGGCACCAAACTCTCAGCCTCAGTCCTTGATCATTCTGTGTCAAGTCACGAACGTCATGACAATAATTTAACAGAGGAGCATGTACGCTTGTTTCCTGTAATATTCAAAACCCTTCGACTTCAAAGCACAATATCACTAATTTTTGTTAGAACAGAGATTTCACTAAAACCCCCCTTTCTTTATGAACATGATTACATAAAAGAAAAACATTATCAAAATGAGCGAAATTTTGCAATCCATCCATATTTTTCCAACAGACCCATCAAGGGACTGAAAATAACAACACCAAATACGTTTCTTTTAGTCAAGTTCTTTCTAAGTTTTTTACTACTAGTAGGCGCTACACACAAGTCTGAATTACAGCCAGGCAAAGCAGACAACTGCCCCGAGGCCCCAGACTCTGCAAAGGCCCTTTAAGTCCCAGGTTCACTGCATGTCAATTGGTTGTAGTGATTAATTCATTACAAATTTGCCTTACAAATTTGCACCACTAAAGTATAATATCAGCTGAGGTCGGTCCTATGTTATTTGAGGCTATGCAGTGTGTATGTGTATATATATATATATATATATATATATATGTAACAGGGCTATCGACCCACAGCAAGACGGCTCCATGATTGGAGTTAAGCTACTGAAGTGTTGCTCAAGCGCTCGTTGACGTATGTCATTTAATAGCAGTAGGAACTGGCTAATAGCACCTTTGTATAGGGTACGGTACAGGATGGAACAATAGGTTGATGCTTGACGGCCTCATTGGAGAGCTGACAAAAGTTTAGACCAGCTCAACTTTGATTTGTAGTGCGTCACGGCCGCCAGCTTCCACTGAAAATGCCTTGCAGCCTGTTGCTGTGTGGCTTGTAGTGAGAACAGAGCACTGGGAATGAACCTATCCAATGGATAATTATATCGGCCAGATGTGGCATTCATTATAAAAGTCCGTCTTTCCGTAAGCAGTTCCCTTCATTTTATCTGAAATAAAAATATTCAAATTGGCCTTTTTTTTCCACAGCAATCAATGTAAGGTGGTCACGCACATCCAAAACCGTAGTAGGCCGGTGCTGGACCAGTAGAAGACAGCGATAAAAAACACAGAAGAAGGTCCCTTAGAGTAAAATTTTTTGGCACATCTTTGTAATAGACTTTTTTTCACAGCAGACATTTTGACTTGTCATAGCAGGGAAAGCTCAGGTGTTACTGAGAACATGAACAATGGCTCTGGTTTGTTCAGGAGTCCCAGCAGTGAGCCCTAACAGTGTGACAGGGAGCCAGCATGGACAATACCAGGACCTTGAAACTTGAAAAGCAGCTACATGGAATTTAGCCTGCTTCATTTTATCATTTAAACCTGTGCTTTTCCCGCACGTGACAAAAAAAAGGCCTATCTGAGTGAGCTACATACTTTACATTGCTTTGGTGCTGTTTGGTTCTCTGGACATGAATGATCTCTGCGGCGTGAACCGTATATAATGGGAACTTGGGGGCAACAAGGTATAAACAAAATGCAGAGTTGAGGGGGGAGTCAAACAACTATTTTTTTCGCCCTGAGGCCCACTAGCAGGTTAATTGAGCCATGACCACACAAACATTTAAAGTGGGGCTGTCAAAGTTAGCGCGATAATGCAAATTCATTTTAACGCTACTAATTTCTGGAACACATAAACGCAACTTGTAGTGGGCTCTGTGTTAAAGCTAGACTGAAGATACTGGCATCATATGAAACTAGAAAACCTCAGGAATGCACTGGTTCCCACCATGTCATACTAGCTTGTTGTGAAGGAGGCTACACAACGCTCCAAATGTATGCCTAACGAGAAAAACTGTCCATTTTCAAAGGGGTCCCTTGACCTCTGACCTCCAGATACGTGAATGTAAATGGGTTCAATGGGTACCGACGAGTCCCCTTTACAGACATGCCCACTTTATCAGCACAATCAGCACACTGACACACTGACAGCTGTTGGTGCCTGTTGGGCTGCAGTTTGTCATGTTATGATTTGAGCATATTTTTTTAAGCCGAATGCATTACCTGTGAGGATTTCAAGACAATATTTGTCATTGTTTTGTGTTGTTAATTGAGTTCCAATAATAAATATATACATAGATTTGCATGAAGAAAGCATACTTGCCCACTCCAGTGTTGAATATTAAATACTTGATGAATTGCTCTTTAAGGTTCATTTTAAAACAGATAAAAAATGTGCAATTAATCACAATTAAATATTTGAATCGCTTGACAGCCCTACTTTAAACTGATAAACACAACCACCTTCAGATTAGCAAATAAATAATTTAAAAAGGGCTGCATTAAAATGTAGAGCATGTTTATAAGAGGCAGCTAAATTGTCAAGGTAATTCTGTACCGTCGAACCAGATTTGTCTGATTTTTAAACTACTTGCAGGTCGAAAACAACCTTAAAATCTTAAACCAGAAATGATCCTTTATGATCATCATAGTGTTCCACAGCGTTTCATGTACATTCCTGTTGTAGCATGTGATGGTTTACCTCACACACGTGTCCACTCACCATCTGGCAGCTAGTACGCCGATGAAGCTCAGCCTGCTGTGAGAAGTCATTATGTCAACAGTGTCACCCCCAGGGAGGATGCAGTGCTAATAATCTGGTTATTATATATTGACCTCATAAGAAGCAACCTGTGCTGGTGCCAATCGTATTCTTGCACTTATAATAACAATGTAGTTATTAGTTTTAAATAACAGCCGTAAGGTGAGTTGTTGTATCATCTGGAAAATCTGAATAATAAAGCAGTCGAGATAAAAATGAGTCTCAGCTTCAGAGAAAGGTATTTATCAGCAAAGTTATAATAATGCTGACTGCATGTACGGCATGCAACTGGTTGTGGAAACAGCTGCGAGGTATATTTTCCCAGCTCTTTATTTCCATGGGGGGAATCAAATGTGGGAGGTAAGGAAATACAAACTCAAATAAGAAGCTGTAATGCTATCAGAGGCCATGAGCCATAACCGCGATAATATCTATCTTTCCCTGCCTGCCGAGGTAGGGTAACTCGATAGAGGCAATACATAGCTGGCCATATACACGCTGATGCACACAGGTACACATCAAACATCTTATATTAGGTCTGTCAGAGGGAGAGGGAGAGAAAGGGAAGGGAGGGAGGGAGACAGACAATGTTAGACATAAACACATTCAGGCAGAGAAGGAGCTGATGGACGAATGATGAAAGACAGCACTGACTGAATTATGCATCCACACTCCTGCGTTAATACATTAAAATATACATGCATTAGTGTATGTATGCATGCAACGTATGTGAGGGTGATGTGGAAAATGGATACAGCACGGCCTGCGCAAGGTATTGCATTCACCATCCACGGCCATTCATCTCATTCCACATCTTGTGTCTGAGTGTCTGCACTTGGGTTTTCAATTATAAAGCAGCAGCACCTTTTCTGCCTGTGAATTAGCACGAGGGGAAAACTCAAGTGGTAATGGAAGTCCGTGTGCCGTCACTCCGTTACAAAATATGAGCCTGACTGGTCGTAAGTGTGTGTTTGAACGATTTCACGTACCTCCGAGGGATGGAGACGAAAGTGTGAACGCCGGGTGAGATCGGACAAGTACACTTGTAAAGACGTCTGGAGCATCTGTCCAGCCATTCGGGAAAGTTTTATGAAGACTATTATTATTATCACCAGAGAAGGCGATTTTACTCCCGTCTTAAACACAAACCATAAAAATGTGATTTCTGTGGCAAATTTAAAGCTTTTTTAGCACCATTCTAACGAAACTTCATATTAAATAATCTGCTAAGCTTGAAACGTTAAAAGTGCACAAACAAGTAATAAACTAGCCATTACAACGAGAAAAGGTTTATAGTTCTGACAAAAGCAGCTCCGTTTTTTAAGAGCTCAAATGTCATGTTATCCATAAACTGGAAATGGGAGTTGTAATGCCTTTGTAAGAAGTGCCGCATACATTTAAGTTACCTGTTACAGATAATGTTTTGCAGTGTCATTATCTTGTCAAGTGTCTGCAGTCATTTTCTCCCTTAATTGGAAACCAAAAGAGCTGCCAGACATGGAAGTTGATGAAAGCGTTCTCAATTTCCGCTTCACCCGACTCTGACTTGTCACCTACGACGAAATGAGTTCATGTGGGTTCACTGGAGCTGTGATGGACCAGGCATTGTACTACTCTTCTGTAGTGTTTAGACAATGATGATGAAGATGGAGTCTTGCTGGTGGCTGAGGGACTTTGTTTGACCTATATGTAATATATTTAATGTAACACATAATAAAATGACCATGATCTGTTATCAGAGATTAAGGAAACATGATAAATTCAAATACTGACACCCCGTCACCACATATGATACAAACTGGCACGTAGACACAGCCTTCTGCAGCCATGGAAGCAAGCTGACGTTAGATTTTACCCGACCTACAACTGGGTTATCAAGACAGCGCATATTTGAGACACACATCCCGTGATGTGATTCTGACTACTGCTGGTTGCCAGAGGCTAACGCATGGATGCTAACACACGCTAACTGCCATCAGTCACGCCAGAAGAGCAGATCAGCCACAGCTCCAGTGTTTTAAATTTGGACTGCAGTACCCAGTTTAAAACGCTATCAGCGCTAAAGGTTGCTTCTTTAAGGTTTATGCATGCCAAATCAGTATTTGTTGTGCACAGGTTTTTTTTTTTATCCACTATCCAATAAAAATTGTTACACACAGAAACCTTGCAAGCAGTGTTGGTGTTATATTAGTCTCTGTTGGGAAAATTTGCAATAAGAGACAAAACTGAATTAACTATGTGGGAGCGATGGATAGCGCTATCAAAGAGTATACACGCAAAGAGAAGAAACTGCTGCCATTCTGGACTGAAAGAGCTTATTATATTTATAATATCTAATTGTTCAACACAGGCTAATTCAGTAGAAAATAACAAGAACAGAAATAATTTTGTTTTACTTCTTAGGCAAACATTTTACTGGTGTGTGGTAGTCAGCGTCAGTCCAAAATGGCGGAACCGTAGCTCCGCTGCCGGTCGCCGATGTTGAAATGGAACAAATAATTGACTTTCACAATCTTTGGCGCTACTCCCAAACGGGGCTAATGAATGAATAACATTAGCAAGAAGATGTCGTTTAGCTGACAAGAGCTTAATCACCACTATCTAATCTCTAATACATTCACTGGCTTACAACCAAAGGCTCTGGGTGGACAAACAACCTCCTTTTGGGAGATGTGAAAAAAAAAAAAAAAAACGCAGAAAATCAAACCTGTTCCAAAAACTTTTAATGACGGGAGAAAGTCTCGGAGTCGGTGTGTAAACGCGATCGACACAACGTGAGAGCGAAATTATTTTTAAACGTGAGAATTCTTGGTGTACAGATGTCTTTACTGTACATAGCAGACTTCAGCTTTCACACTGGTTAAAACACACATCTACTGTATCCGTAATGTCTAGCTTTTATTTACCATAAGATTTTCCCAGCCACCGGTGATTAAAATTGATGACACCCCAGTGACAAAGTTGTGACATCAAAGAAATAGATGGTGCTGATTTCCCTTTAAGTTCCAGACACTTTTATAAATCCTCCTTTAATAAAATGTACTATCACCACCAGATCCATCACTGTAATTAGGTTATGTCAGTGTCTCAAAAACAGTCTTGTCTTGTCTGTTTGCAGCAAAAAAGTTGAGTTTTCCCACCTAAATGATGTAGCAGACATGGGACTCTGAAGGATTTCTCTCTCTCTCTCTCTCTCTGTGTGTGTGTGTGTGTGTGTGTGTGTGTGTGTGTGTGTGTGTGTGTTTGTCTTGGGTAATCTTTACCTGCAGTCATGTGCAGTCCCTGGTGAGAGACTGTGTGAGTCACAACCGCCACATCTAGCCCACGGCTTAGAGTCTTTCTGTCATGGATTTAAGCTCTCTCTCTCACACACACACTTCAAAATGTGCATACACACATTACCACTAATCACTGCAGTATTGTGACAGCCCCTTTTGACTCATCTTACACTATGAAGTCACCTGTGATACAAACACCTTTGATATTTGTTCTCCACGCAGCTTTATGCTGCCATCTTATAGCATTACATTCAGATTATCTTCGGCTACGTGCAACATGAAGCGCAAGGCATCCTTGTCTGTTTTGTACGCTCAACATTAGAAAATCGAATTGAACTCGTAAATGAAATACCGGTGGTGGCGAAATTGCCGCGCTCACCTCCGCAAATTACCCCAAATTACCCCCTCAGATTTCAAACCAAGCGTGCAGTTGTTCTTAGCAGTTAAAATGTAAACACTACAATCAGCATTTTAATTCATGATTGCCAAACAAGCCGTAAGCTAATCACGGAGAGGAGGGAGAGGAGATAATGAAGAAAGCAAAACAAAAAAAAAAAAAAAAGACTGAGGAGGGAGTCAGTGATTTGGTCTTGCCTTAATATGTCTCTTATTTCTGCACTTTAAGCTCTGTGTTTTTTGTTTTTTTTTAAAAAAATGCCATGTACTTCCTTTTTTGTGACAGAATAGTTAGAGTCAAGGTCAGTCAAAGTTATTCAGGATCCACCGAGGGAGTTTCATTATCTGTATGCAACTTAAAACTGAGCAGAAATCTGCACAAGTCATCTCCCTTTTTGTTGACTCTACCGTGCCATATATTCAGCTAGAAAACTGTTAGAGTGCTCCTACTGTATTTAGACTTCAGTGTGCTGATTCTCAAGCAGTGACCTAATAACTACAAAGGCTAAGGTGATAGCCGCGGGCCCGATGAGACCTTTGGTTAGACATCTATCCAGAATCGACAAGGGTAACGCGCTTAACCTTTCCCTTCCAGATTCATTACAAAATGCAAAACGCTGACAGTGAAGATCTGGCGTCTGTCATTAGGAGTTATTATCTAATGACATTTCAGTGAAGTCTGAAATATCTGCTCATTTTACAACATTTTCTATGACACATAAAACTTGCAGAGACAGCAAAGTTGTCTCAGCTGTGAATACAGCACGCATATTGTTTTAACTTTCCGAGAGAGTCAGGATTGCAGAACTTCGGTGCACACCACACCAACTCAAGCTGATTTTGGGCCTGATTTACTCCATCCTGACAACCATAAACCCAGGTAGTTTGAGGGTTCTAAAGGTCTTTCCAGATAGTGGTTTTTACATCCCCCGAATGGCTCAGAAGTCCATCCTGGCCACAGTGATTTAGATTGTAAATATTAAACATGTTAAATATTTATGATCTGATATCCTGCTGTTTGTGGGGAACCCCGAGGACAGCTGATGATGCAGTCACGTGGGAAAGAATGATAGCCAACTGAGAACCAATCTGACTGAGACAACCGCTGTCGTCGTGGCAGCCGCAGCTAATGCATGAGCTAATGCATGAGCTAATGCAAAATGTGAAGCATCAAGAGCTCAGATATGGAGGACCAACTTGTTCATTTGTGGCAACAACGCCAGTGTTTCATCAACATGTCTCCGCGATTTCATCCATAATTTTTTTCCATTTAAAAATTTTTTTAAATCTTTTAGTGTGGGCCAGCGTTTAAGTAACAGTATGAAGAATTGGGGCAAAAATGGTAAATAAAAAAAGTAATTTTTATGAAACGGTCACTATATCCTAACATGCATGAGACAGGCAACCTGAAAAAAATCATGTGCTTCTGTGTCCTCCGGTGCTCCTAATGGCATCTGCAAGATTTCATAGACCGGAGGAAAACAACCAATCAGAGCTGATCTGGAGCCTGCCGTCTCTAAGCAGCTGTCGATCACTCTGATCGAACGGTCTATGCAGCGCCGATCAAATATGGCTCTTATAGTGTACTGTTTAACTGTAAATGCAGCAACATTTGTGACCCAGCCGCCATATTAAGATCAGTTGAGAAAATGCCAAGCACCGCCCACCAGCCCGAGCAAATGCTCATTTTGAGGCGAGACACAGGCACAGGCTGAAAACAGCCTTGAAGAGGTGCAGAGGTCTAGTTTTCTCTCAACACTTTAATTACAATATGCTGAAAGGTCATTATGGTATTTTTGCCCAATGATGCCAAAAATATTCTGCCTCCTGCAGGTTTAATGTGGGGCAAATGCCAATGTAGTATCCAGATAACAACAAATACTAGAAGTGAGGTCAAGCAGTGGTTTATTTTTCTGAAGATGTAACCAAATCCACCAGTCTCACAACTGAATATTCACTCAAGGTCTAATTAATTATTTACGGTTCACCTGTGGCGAAACGCTTTCTTCATTTCATTTTGCTCCATAGCAGTGTAATTGTGGGAAAAATGGAGCCTTGGAGTATTGTGACTTTTTGCAAAGTATTTTATAGTTTACGGCTATAATCACCATTAATATTAAATGAAACCCACTGTGTTTGTACACCCTTGGCTGCAAATAAATCATCTGAAATATCAGCAGTGCAAAAAAAAAAAAGAAAAAAAAAAAGCCCACATGTTCACAACACGCTGCCTCTCTGCACGAACTGGCGAAAACTCCAGTTGCTTTTTTTTTTCTATTAATAAATTAATTGCCGTCATGAGACTGGAGCTGCCCAACGACTCGCAGCCAAATTATAAGAGATACCCTGCTTGGCTAGCTGTGCTGTTATATCTAAAAAAGCTCCGATCCAAAATGCATTCCTTCTCCTTCCTTTAGAGTTTCCTGCAATTACTCAGACGGTTAGGGACGCGGAGAGGCGTTTCCAACATCTTTATCATTTTCTCTCTATCCACGCCATCCCTCTTCCTCTCTCACCTATGCACGCACACACACATTCACTTTAGCTCTCTATACTGTAAAGGCAGCTAAAAACTGCTTGTTGTTGGCCCTCATCTTTGCCGAGCAGATGGCTGCTTTTCTGCACCACATGGCCAGCACTCAGGAGATGAGGGGAGCTCTTTAAGAAGAAAAAGACTTTCAATCTGCTTTAGCAACTGTAGCTCCTCCTCATCATCACATTTTTTTTTTTCGCATAGAGTCAGCAGCAACCTCCCCCCTCTCCTCCCCGCCACCAGCCGCCTTTACATCCCCCCCATCACACTGATTTATTTGACGCTCTGCATTCCTCCAGCTACTGTTGATGATTTTTTAAAATACTTAATGCTTATGTAAACGAGTCAAACACAAGGTCGCAAAGTGAGATTATTAAGATGCTGCGCGGCTGTACGGTCGACTGGCTGTGATTTCCAACTCGTGGCCCCCACTCCCTCCCTGTTTTTCTATCATGTTTCTCCAACATGTGTGAACGTACTGCATATGTATGGAGAGACACATTCATTATTCATGCTGGGAGTCAGTTCGAATGTGGTGGAGAAGTAGGGTTATTCTGGAAAGGGATGGTGAGCAGAGACTTAGAGCAAGGCAGCGAGTTATCTGTTTTTTTATTTTATTGATCTGCACCGTTTGTATAATTCAGCTTGAGTATGATGGGCTGAATTTGGCCTGAAGACAGCAACACATAAGCCTTGGGGGATGATTCATAGGTTTGTTTGTGGTCGTAATGCTGCAAACACATGAGTGCTTATGCATATATCAAAAAACAAGCTGAGATTAATTTATTGTAATTTCTAGGAGCATGTGGATATGAAACAGTTCATAATTAGCTTGAAACATGACTCAGTAGAATGACTGTGGCAGGGTTGGCTTAAAGCATTGGCTACAGAGGTGGTCACCTAGGGTGCCGCTTTCTGGGGGGTGCTGACCGCCCTCTAAAAAAATAATTAGGAATATATTATTATAAATAAATAGATAAATAAATAATATCTTTAAAAATTACTGGTGGGTGCCCTTCCTCATTTTCTGCATTGAGGTAACAAATGAACAAATAAATAAATAAAGCAAGAAATATACTACACTACTAGTAACTCTCTTTCTCCCACGTTTTCATTATCATTGCACTTAAAAGTGTAAATTGTAGTGAAACTGACTAAACTACAGTTATTTCTGTAAAATAAGAAACTGAATTTTTGATTTAAAATCATTGTGATCTCTGAGGCGTGCTGCAGTTCATGTGGCTTGGCTCAGGGGGGATGAATCCTAACCTTAATGCTACGGCGGCGGCAGGTGTGGGGGCTCCAAATCCAAATCTCGCCAAGGGCACCAAAAGGCCTTGAGCTAGCCCTGGACTGTTCGTATTGAGATGTTAAACATTAGTACTTACGATGTGGAGCATGATGTAGTCGCCGAGACGCGGGGCGCTGTCGATGCGGACGAGGATGCCATCCTTGATGGTGGTGCTGAAGCCCACTGCCAGCCGGTCCGTCCGTGTGCTCGGCCTCTCATTATTGGGCCACGTGTATGTGATCAGACCCCCTCCTTTACCGAAGATATAGGTGGTGCCAGCTGTGGAGACACAAGAAGACAAAAAAATGTCAGGAATCAGATTTGAGTTTGTAGAAATAGAAGCAGAAAAAAAGAGAAAAATTCAATTCTGTGATGTGCAAATACACTGTAACTAGACGCTAGGGAGCACAGAGTGACACTTTCCTGACAAAACTAGATCCACACCTCCATTAAGGGCAGTAATTTCTTTACAGCTACTTTGCCACTGCTACAATGTAATTGTGTCGCATTCTATTTTAGGGGTTTAATGGTATTCAGCCATCACCACCTTTTGGGTAGAAGTCAGCAGCTCCCCTGACGCCATCTATGACCTATCCAGCTCTTAAATATAGCCCCTTTCCAGGGAATAACAGCCAGTACGGCCAGAACCGGATAAGTCTCCCAATCCTCATGTATTATATATGAGACCTGCAACCAAAGAACAAAGACTGGCACAAGAAAGAGGAGAAGGGGTGGGGGAATAAAAAAATCGAAGAACCTTTGTCTGGTTTAATTTGACAAATGCAGTGTAGCAAAAAAGGGGACCTTGGTACCAGTGGGGGTGAAGAAAGTCACCACAATGAACATTTCTGTTATTACATCAGCCACTATGCAGATTTATGTCAGATTAGAGGCTCCAATTGGATCAAGCTCGGCCCCCGAGCCACAAAATCTGTGAAAGTTTTTCTGTCAGCACGTGGAAGAAAGAAAAAAACCAGAGAAAAGTTTCATTATTTGGTTGCAGGGTCGGATTCAATTCCAACTTCCGAACGTTCCCTAAGGTGCGTCAGAATTAAAGCAGTGAATCCTTGAGCCGCTTAGCCATGTCGTCCACATTTAGGCAAAGATAATCAAAAGATCAAAGGCATTAGACCTACAGCAGATAGACTGGTGGGTGAATCAATATGGGAGACGAAACAGACTCCTGTGGCCTAGGGATAGTGGAAAGCATTTGGCCCACCTCAGAGGCTGACTGGGGATTGCTAATGAAGTCTCTGAGCTCCTGCATCAATGTATAAATTCTTTTTTTTTCCTCCTGCTTCCACCATCCCTTTCTTCCACATCACCTCTCTCCCTCTGCCACCCCTCCTCTCTGTCTCTTTTCCATTCACTTCCTCTCCAAGTCACCTGAACATCTGTTTGGCCTTGTGATGGGTGCCCAGCTGTCTCACTGTTTCCCCCTATGAAGAGGCCAACAATCTGCTCTGTGGTCCACAATACCCCTGAGACTGCAGGAGCATATGGATGAGAGGGAGTACGAGAGAGGGAGAGGGTCTATCGACCAGATGAGTGTCTCTATTTGCCTTCGGGCGCACAAACAGGTCTGCATTTCACACACCTCGGGTGCCAGCGGTGCAAAAACCACCAGCTAAGGTCGTCTATGTGACGTGAAAAATACTGAAACGAGCGAAGCATCGCGAGCCTGAAACAACTGCTTCACTTCTTGTAACTAATAACCCTACATGGCTGATTTAACACGGACGCCTCTCCTTGAGATTTTTTTTTTTTCCCTGAAGTGAAACAATAAAAATCTCTCAATTGCTGTCAGTGACATTGCAGCAATTGAATGTTTGCAACACCTGGCTCAAATAGCTCATTTGCTCCGTGGCGTCATGTCTGGCTGAAAACAAGGACCCTGATGCCTGATAGGAGCCCACAGCCACGTTGCACCGGATCTGACCCCCGTTGTCTCATCGCCTCAAAGTTTCTTCTTGCCAAAAGAGTTCAGGCAGACTCGGGATCAGCTCTCCCCAGCAAACGAGCAAACTTCGCCTATCTCATCTAACACACACTCTTTTTTTTTTTCTGGAGGGGGATGATGATGATGAGTGGCAAAGATACAAGCACCCCGGGGAGCCAATTATCACGTTGAGGAGATTTGCTTAGCGTTTCAAGCCGACAATGTTCGGCATGAAACACACACAGGCAGCCACACGCGTGCCGACTTGACGCGCGCACACACAAACGTGCACGGGCGGGCCGACGATAGCGAAGTATAAAAGTGCGCAAACACGTGTGCAGACACACAATGCCTTCTCACATACAATCACACAAGTGGGTGATTATCTGCACAAGTACAGAGAAGAGAGAGAACGTGAGATCGCCGGAATGTAGCACGTTTCCCTGAAAACCTGCCGGGCCCAGACGGCGCCGGCTGTACAGAGAGGAAGTCCGCTGCATATCAATTCGTGCATTCATTGTGTGCAAAGCTGTCAAAGTGTGGCATCATTTCTGATACTCATCTGAAAATTTTCAACGAACTGTACGGATGGTTAGCAGCTGTGATTGCCAGGCTGGATTCCCAAGGTCAAGAATTTCATTTGAATAACTTCACTTCAGAGCAAAAGGACTTTCCCACTCGTGTGGATGTAAGAAGCACCAATATAATTGAATTTCAGCGATTTTGCAAGGAGACTAATTAGATGAAAGAGGGGAGGCAATGGCATATTTTAGTTTTTCTAGAATATTTTAGCATGCCTACTCTCAGTTACTTTGACTAACACCTCCTTGGGCGTTAAGCTGCCCCAAAACTGTTAATAAACAATAGTCTTTTCAAGGTTTTTTTTTTTTTTTTTTTTTTTTCCCCATATTAAATTTTTGTTACACTGAAAGCAGAATGCAAAAATGTAGAGACTGGAGCTTTTCTTCATTAAAATAAAATATATCAACACATATTGCTTTCGCTGTTTTGAAGCAGTGTGGACTCTACATTAGCGATAAGATTTCACATTAGTACTACGGCAAAAGCCTTTTAAAATGTGCATGTAATTATAAGTGCAAGAGTGCAACAAAAAAGAATATAATTCATTGTCTGGAAAATAACTTGGTTCATTAGTGAGACAACCTTTAAAGAAGAGAGTGTGCCAAAGTAATGGGCTTGTACATCTTTTTTTCTCCTTGGTTTGCTTGGTAACAGTTCAACAAAGCCTTAGATACAACATTTATTCAGTCAAATACATTAAAGCAATAAGGTTTAAAGTTATGGTTAAAGCAGTCCAATTTGCTTTTTGGAAAATGTGAAAATCCTCTTCAAAGTTTGCTGCTTCCCGCGTCCCTTTCTTTGTAATTACTGCAGACTTTTCATCCACTGTCGTGGTCATTCTTGGCATCCTTTCAGAGATGGATGCCGACAACTTCCTGCCATCATGTCAGTAAACAGCAGAAATGGAGCATCCAACATGCATGCCTTTCACAGCTATGATGCCTTGGTGAAAAGCCAACCACAGGAAAAATACTGTATCATCAAAGGAATCAAAACTACAAACAGATCATTGCACAAGATGCTATTTTGGTGGATCAGAGGGGACTTTCATCTCCATATTTGAATAATGTAATCTTGGCATGGCCAGTGGGTATTGGAGGGAGGCCATTTGAAATCTAATTGTAGCATATGGGTGCTTCATTGATCTGTGAGTGAAGCGATAGGAAACCCTCTGAAAGAAATTATGACCAACACTGATTTTCATTGATATTTCTTTGATCGCTAAAGGTGCTACGTGGAATTTTCTATTAATATTAGATGTTATGTTATTAACGGCAGCAGTGGGCGTTAAATGAACTGTAGTCAGCATCCTGTTGCACATGTTTGCACTCCAGACGAGAGAGTGAGCATCCTGGGCATCGGCCAAAATAGTGACTTGACATTACATTACAATCTTGAATCGTAAATAGAGTTGTCAATCAATCAAAATATTTAATCTGGATTAATTGCATTATTGTCCATAGTTAATAGCGATTAATAAAGGGAGATTTGTATTTAATACTCTTATCAACATGGGAGTGGGCACACATGCTGCTATATGCAAATGTGTGTATATATTTATTATTGGGAATTAATTACCAACACAAAACAATGACAAATATTGTCCAGAAACCTTCACAGGTACTGCATTTAGCATGAAACAATATACTCAAATCATAACATCATAACAGACTTTGACTATCATAAAGTGGGCATGTTTGTAAAGGGGAGACTTATGGGTACCCATAGAACCCATTTACCTTCACATATCTAGAGGTCAGAGGTCAAGGGACCCTTTGAAAATGTGCCATACCATTTCCTTGCCACAATTTAGCTTAAGTTTGGAGCGTTATTTTGCAACAAGCTAGTATGGCATGGTTGATACCAATGGGTTCCTTAAGTTTTCTTGGTTCATATGATACCACTATCTTCACTCTAGCTTTTACACTGATGCTGCTACAACCTCTGAAATATCAAATTGTATTAACGTGTTAAAGAAATTAGTGGTGTTAAACTAAATCTGCGTTAATAAATAACACGTTAACTTTGACAGCCCTAATCATAGAATAATGTTACTATCTGTAATGTTCCTATATTTTATTTGAACTATTGGCTCCATGATGCTAACTAGCTTGCCATTTGTAAATTGCTTCACCAGCTAATGTTACGAAGCAACCAACAGCAGATCCATGCTGTGTAGCTAAGCTACAGCTAGCTAGCTAACCTTAACTGAGCTTAGGTTACAGGTAGCTATTTGGCCGTCCCTTCCTTGCATCGCTCTTGGCTAGTAGAATGCAATCATTTGTTATACACCTTTGCTTTGTACCATTACCTCATTTATTTCTAGCACAAATCAAAACTGTTAAATTAGTGTCATGGGTCACTTTAGCTTGTGAAGTAAATGCAAGCTAGTCAACTATCATATCCACTCAGATATCATTTTGATAGCGATAACGTTAGGGAGCGTGCAAGCTAAGGTAAGCCAGCTAGCTGTAACAGCTACACTGCATGAATCTGGCATTGGTTGCTTCATAATGTTAGCTGATAAAGTAAACTGCAGATGGCAAGCCAGCCAATTTACTAGCCAGATCAGCCCTGGGGGTCTAGATCAATTAACTATTAACCACTCAAGAGCAGTGTTGCCAGCTCCTCAGTAAAGTAGCTATAGGCTGTCCTAAAGAATTCATAATAATCATAATAAGCACCCGCTGCTCATTGAGTAGAGCGGGAACGATACGTGCTTTCACGTCTGAGTCTCCAGAAAAAGTCGCTAGATTTGTTGCAAGTCGCTTTTTTTGAAAAAGAGTTGCTAGAGAGGTCTGAAAACTCTCTAAATACAGCGACAAAGTCGCTAAGTTGGCAACACTGCTCAAGAGAGTGTTTTGCCATGCTAGCTACACACTGTTGGCGCTGTAGAAGAGCTGAATAGAGGCAAGGCACAATCTGTTCACTCCTTGGCAATACAAAGCGATAAATACATGTAAATGTCCTTTGAGAATAAAATAAAAAGATGAAATTCCTCCATATGAGCCTCAAGAAGGTGTTGGCTTTGAAATAAAAGCATTGCATGAATGCATTACTCTCTAGCGTTTTGATTCATTGCATCTGCAGTGCGCCTCCGTTTAGAGACAAACTGTAGATGAGAGGCTAGGTCAAAGCCTTGGCCTCTATTTCTCAGAGGTCCCCCGAGGCGTGGGAGTGCAGACAGAAGGTCAGGACACCTGTCTGCAGAACAGCGCTATGTCCTGTCCTTCAGGCCCCCCCACGTGACATTACCCAACGAGAAAAAAAGGAAGAAAAAAAAAAAGAGGATATGGTGTTTCGCACAGAGCCAGAAATGACATAAGGTCACCAGTTTCAATGGACTTGACCAAGCAGGAAAAATCATGCTCAGAGTATGGCGATTAAAAATAAATATGAAAGACATTTACATACATTACTTACAGGCACGCTCTCCTGCCTTTCAAACTGCACTAGGCAACAATGTTATCTCTGAAAGAGCAAAAAGAGCAGAGCAGCTGTCAAGGCACACGTCTGTTATAACTGGGTAATTGGTCGCTTCACACCATGCTGTGATAAAATCCTCTGTTTAGAGGCAGCTGGTAGAGGACCTACAGTAAAAACCTGTTACTATCTGTCCAACTGCAGGGAGGCGGCGGTCAAGAGTTTGTTTTTTATTCTAGTGGAAGTTGGACGAGGTGGTGGGTGTGTGTGCACAAACCTGTACAGTGTGTTTATGTGCAGCTGCAAAGGAAGTGCAGCCACTGCCAGCTACCCACAAGGCACAAAACTGCAGTGGGTAAATGCTCTAAACTCTGAGTAAGAGTGCATGTACACACACACACACGCCCAAAGTCATCTGCATAGACACGTATGAGTCCGAACTCAGGCACACACACACAATCGCTCTCCTTTCTCCTTGCTGTGTGTTGTTTATGTGCTTTTATGTCTTTCCCCTTATTATCTCTTGGGCTTTCTGCAGCACTGGCACCCCGGGGGATGGAAGAAGAAGACAAACACGGTTTGATGTGGTCGAATTTTCTGCCATCGGAGAATGAGGAAGAGAGAGAAAGAAAGAGGAGCCTTAAGAAAAAAAAAATTCCTGAAAGTGAGATGCAAAATGTAATTGCCTCCTCAATCACGTTCAAAAGAACTCTATCATCACAATGCTTTCCCCTGCCACGCTTCATACACGGGGAATTATTAGGCTCGCTGTCCTTCACACAACTACAATAAAGAATCACTGACGGAGGAATCGAATTGTGAGATACTGAGCTGTGTAATCACCGGGATTTATCTTCATTTTACAACCTCTTATCATTTCATAATTCACATTTCCAACTGTTGCCACTCCCCTCTGGGATAGAGTGAGGGACGGGACTGATGATTGAGAGTTCTCTCTCTCTCGCTCTATCCTCAATCAGCTGCCAGAGAGAAGTTTACAGCAAATGGCTAAAATACTTTGTCTATGTGTACTGTTTTAATGTATTCCTACACCATATACAAGCAAAATGAATGTTGTATGAGTGTGTGTCTTTACATTGTCAAAACACACAGCCGCCGTGTGTCCTATCACTCATCAGTGTTACTGATACAAATACAAAATGCAAAATATGATTGATGAAAGGCAGCGTGTTGTGAAGAATGGCTATGTGAAGAAAACAGCCAGCCTTGAATGATTTACGCTGTCTGTTTCCCCGTTATGATAAGCTGCGGCATTACCACACTGCATGGATTCACACGCCAAAAATCTGGGGTAATGGAAATGTAAAAAAAAAGAGAGGGAATGGACAGAGCGTGCATAGTGAAACGTGAAAGAAGCCAGAGCTGCATTATGATATATGTGCAGGCAACACGCTGTAAAATACATACAGATTTGGGATTAAGACACATTTGGTTATGCTTTTTCATCAATATTTGCTCTAATATTTTCAGCCTGATTAGCTTTATACATGTGATTATTTTGTATCAGGTATGATCACTGGTAGGGAACTTTTATGAGTAAATGAATGTCAAAAGGTGGCAGAAAACTAGGCGATGACACAACAAAGATTACAGCTTAAAAAGTTATCTCCCCAGTCTACACGGGGCATACAAAGGATTGTATGGATTACTCTACATCGTATAACATTTTGTCAGAGCTGTATTCTAACTTTATGAGCCAGAACCCACTAGCAAATGCACCAAAGCGAGGCGGAGGCTCAGGCAGCTTCTGCTGCTGTTGCTCGGGCTGCAAAGCAGCACCAGGATGATAAAGTCTGAGCCGCTGGGCAGCAGCTCCACTTGCTGGGATTGAGCAGTCAAATACTACAGTGGTTGTATTTGTGCTACAGTTGCCCAATAACGCCAACAGAAGCTAAGGCCCCTCTGCTGCAGTGAGATTTAGTGCTGACAGTTGTGTTGATGTTGGTTGCTGTGGAGGGAGTGAAGGTGACGGGAAACAACCAATGTCACCAGGCAGGACATATTGTGCTGGAGTGCAGGGCTGCAACCATAGATCATTTTCACTATTGATTCATTCACAAATTAAACAATTAATCAATAAATTGAGAGAATAGTCGGAAATGTCATTTTGTTTTTTGGTATCCAACTGTCCAAAATGTAAAGATTTTCAGTTTACATCATATATGACAAAGAAAGGCAACAAATTCTCATATTTGAGAAGCTGTAACCAGCGACTGCTTTGCCCCTTTTTGCTAGAAAAATGATTGAAGCAATTCATCTCTTATCGGAATAGATACCAGTTATATTTGAAAACTGAATATTTTTTGTTCAACCTGTTTTATAGAAGTGTTGCTTCAACTTTATGGGCATTTTGGACCAAATCAAAATTCAAATCAGATTAAATACTAAGGTTCAACTGTTCATTCCTTGTATTTGTTTCATATAGTCTGACAATCCATTGGTATGAGTTTCAGTGATGATTTTACACCTCTCCACATGTGGTGTGCATGCAGTCTCCCCAGGGATTCAACTGGACCGGTTAGGGATGGTTGCTTGGTGCGGGAGGATCCCCGCATGGGACCTCTCCCTGGCTCTGGCCGGCGAGAGAGCCAGCCAACCAAATTTCCTTCGTGACAATGACCAGCTCTAAGTTTGCTTCACAAAGTCTCGGGGCAAAGGTGACTCAAGCTGGGACCTTTACACCATTTGTCCCCCGAACCTCACCGCTTCCCAGGGTCATTCCCGGTTCAACTGTCAGCTGGACGGATTATCCTCTGTGCCTGTCTGTGGCGATGTCGGCAACCCAGACCAGTCCGATCTTGACACACAGACCCCGTCTCATTTAACATGCTTTGTGTGTGTGATTTTTTTGCCGCGTCATCACCATACACAACTCTACAACTACTGTGTTTATGATCAAATTGTTTAATAGAGCACCAAGTTATTCACAGATTTATCATCTTAAAACAAAAAATGATGGCTTGATCTGAAAAATTTCAAGACGTCTGGGGGGATCACCGACAAGGGGGGATCACCGACAAGGGGCAGCCCTAATGTTGAACAGTGCCACTAAGAGATGTTTGTAATATCTTGTCCACCATATTTACATCAGAGGGGTAGAGGCCTGACACCAACAGAAAAACAGTTATGTGCTGTACAGTATACAGCATATCATATTTGATTTAGTTGAGAAGCTCAACTTCCACATGTGTCATTCTTTAATCAAAACAAAATGTTTTAACATTTCATCTATCATGTGGTAAGTCTATAAAAGTTGTTGTACAGTACTATATACAGTATATATGAAGATATATTAAAGACTCTGCACACCCACACAGTTGTTTTTCATTTATTCTGATCAATTAGACCTCATGTCAGGTTGAAATCGGTAATTATGTGAGGCCACCAAGCCCCAGTGTACTCTGGGAGATTGGCCCACGGGATGCTATTTGCCAACCTTTTTTTTTTTACACCAAACCACCACTGCTCCTGTCGGGAACACAAAACATATTAGTTGCTTGGGTATTATTCCCAGGACTAACCTAGCTAATGAACTAGCCAACTGTTACAGGATTATTGCTGTGTCTTCCAAAACAATTCTCCCCTGTAGCTTGAAATTAATGTGTAATGCATGTAATTGGATTGTGCTCAAAAACACTCGAGATGCAATGACTTCCAGTGACGCAACACACGGTGAGAAGGCTCAATCCAAAAAAAAGTTCTGATCTTTTGTTGTCACCCTTCACTGGCGAAGGGGGACATGTTCCCATGATGAACAGCTTGATGTGCCATCTGTATCATGTCGCTGAGGCAGCAGTGGGGAGATGTGGAGCGGGAAAGCATGGGGGGGTCTGGAGTGGAGGAGTCACTTTTTTAGCGGGAGGAAGGACGGAAGGAAGGTAGATGACACAGATGGAGAGGTAGCGTTGATGTGAGCCCGAGATATTCAGCCCCACCTCCTTCAGGACCAGCAGGAAAAGGCATCGCTTCCTTAGTTACAGACATGTCAAATCAAACCTCAGATCGCTACAGAGGAAGAGGAAGTGTCTACTCACAGACACCCATTAACGAAGCAGTCATGTATCCTCACTTCAGCTCCATGTAACACTGCACAGGCGTAAATGGAGTACACAAGTGAAAACACTCACACATGCACACACAGAGCAGACTAGAACAGCAGAAGGTGAGCCATAACAACTCTCCCCTTATTACCGGGAAGCCGGATAGCCAGTCTCACCCCCCCCCCCCCGTCTCCCCTCCTGCTGCATTACTGACACTCTTGACGCTCCTCTCTGTTGTAGCGGCAAGCGGACAGAGAGGAAGGGCTTTAAATGATTTTTTTTTTTTCCTCTGTCCTCTGGAGATGTCAGCTCCTATTCTCTCTGGTTGGAAAAAGAGGAGGATGAGGAAGAGGGAACGGGGTCTGAAGAGGATTTCAGAGGCTGGGAGGGAGGAGGGAGAGAGGGTTGCAGCTGAGATCCATGCAGCACCCTAGGCTAGAAAGAAGACCTGTCTGCTGGCTTTAATGCTGCATGCTGCCACCAGAAGAAATTTTACAAAGGGAAGTGAGATGTTGCAGGGAGGTGAAAGGAAAGAAAGTAAGGGAGACGAGGGAACAGAGGAAGAGGCAGACAGGCAAACATGGGCGGCAAAGGTGGAGAAAAGTCAGCCTGACATGACGTAAACACAAATTTAAAAAATTGGGGACACTAAAGCTCTGTAAAACCTGACTCAATCCCACTCCTTTTTATGGCGACGATTAGCATTCTGTCAGCTCTAGTGTTGATGTTCACACCGCTCTCAGCAAAATTAGGACACGAGTGTTTCCTTCCTGTCATTCATAATGCATGACGCACAATGCGTGTGAGGCATATCGCTTCAGAGGCAGGCCACACCAAACCCTGCTGAGGATTAGGTGAAGAAGATCTCCTAAAGAATAAGGGATTCCAAGATGGGTCCGAGTGGAAGCATCATTTATAATTGAATCTTCCCCAGAGGATAGCACAGCTTGTCTGCCTTTGCCAAGGCTTCGAGGAGAGCCCAGAACTCGTCCTCCCTTCTCACAGCAAGTCTCTCTCTCCCCGTCTCTCTTCCATAACTGAAAGGCCTCATATACCAATACAACACAGCAACCTCAGCCACTGATCTTATCCCTTTGTGACTCAAACCCCAGCTGATCACATTTACTCATTCTGAACTTTTTACACATTTACACTTTTTAGTTAACAAAATTACAAAATTGGTTGTTCCTTGTCCTTTACAACCGGTGATGAATGTGTGCATTAGCTGCAAAGTCACAAGGAACACCACAAGCTTGACTCATCCAACCGTGGGTGAAATTGAAAGTCAACCAAAAGATGGGATCATAGAACATGAGATATCCATTAAATTAAATCGGACAATATTACAGAAAACGTCCAGTGCCTACATTTATTTTGAAGCCAAACATTCCATGATGAACCTGATGAACATGAAGGGCTCAGTTTTAAAGCTAGAGTTACTGGCATCACATGAAACTAAAAAACCTGAAGAATCCAGGCATGTCTACCTTGTCATGAAGGAGGCTGAATAATGCTCCAAAATTACACAAATTTTGGTGGGTATAAACTGGCATGGCGATTTTCACAAGGGTTCCTTGACATCTGACCTCAATATATGTGAATGTAAATGGGTTCTCTGGGTACCCACAAATTTCCCCTTTACAGACATGCCCACATTATGATAATCACATGCAGTTTGGAACAAATCCCATGTACTTTTTTGCATGCAGTATAAATGTTTTATTTTTGCCTATTCTATTTCTGGTGTGTTCTTTCCTACAATTCAGTTTTAAAGCTCGCAATATATCATCTTGCTTACAGTAATTAATAAATAAATCACAATATATTGTCATGATATGTATTGTATAGCCAGATTCTTGCCAATACACAGCCCTAGTGCTGATAAGTCAATTGGAGCTGGGGTGTTGTTAAATTCTTTAGAAAATGGAAAGATGCTTCTTGGATTTATGATCTCTGAAGTTTGCATCCTAGGGAACTAACTGTTTTATAATTATCCATCCATCCACAACCGATTATCCCGTTGGGGACTTGCAGGGGGGCTGGAGCTGATCCCAGCTGGCATTAGGTGGTAAGATGAGGTTCACCTGGACAGGTCGCCAGTCCACCGCAAGGCACATAGAGACAGACAACCATTGACGCTCACATTCACACCTACAGACAGTTTAGAGTCATCAGTTAACCTGCATGTCTTTAGACTGTGAGAGAGAACCCACAGAATCCAGAGAAAAGCCACGCTAACACGGGAAGAACATCCAAACTCCACACAGAAGGAACCCAAGTCGGATTTGAACCTGTGACCCTCTTGCTGTGAGGCGACAGTGCTAAGCACTGTATGTTTTATAATTATTTATAAAAAAAAAAAAAAAAAAAAAAAGTGGGTATTTTGCATTTATTAGCTCTTAAAGGTACCCTGTGGAGTTTCTGACCACTAGTAGAAGCAACAGAGGCAGAATGCATCAGTAGAAATGTATTTTGGGAACCCACCGGCTAATGTCTGACGATGATTTAGCTTTTTATTGGTTTAAAATTAGCATGTAAACTGGCCACAAAACAATACAGTCATACCTGTTATCTCTCAACTCCAACTGATTACTGAAAAGGAAGTCTTGGCATCTGCTGGCTACACCGGAAAACCGTATCTGTCACCAGACCGGAAACCGAAGGGCTCTGAGATTAAACCATTAGTAGCGT
The DNA here is from genome assembly GCA_947000775.1 of Pterois miles. Classification (NCBI taxonomy): domain Eukaryota; kingdom Metazoa; phylum Chordata; class Actinopteri; order Perciformes; family Scorpaenidae; genus Pterois; species Pterois miles. The sequence continues at coordinate 24,387,894 of CAMQGK010000634.1, read as the reverse complement.
TACAGGACAATGTTTTTACAAGCAGGTGAAACAGACATGGATGAGGGCAACGTGATACAAATCGGTATCAGAATGACCAAAGAAACATAGCAATGCCATAAACACATTTTACATATTATAAGCAAAATATGAAAGATAATGTGCCCAACATTTGGTTGAGTCATGCTAAACTTAATTATACATTTCTTTACAATTAAACTCAACATTGCACCTTATCCATCTTATTTCTATGACTATTTTTGTTTGGTGCTCTTATTCTGAAAATTCATTGTTTGGTATCCTTTAAAAGCTGACTGTTTGTGTGTTTAGTTCCCACTGGATAATTGAGGATTCGGCCATCTTGTAGTGGACAGGTATATATAGGCTGTTGTTGCTTTTTATCCATTCTATCGAATGATAAAGGTACTGTGTTGAAATGTTTTGGCTGAATAAAGAGCATGCTCTTCCAGTGAGGCAGATAGTGCTGCAGGGTTATTTTTCACAAGATGTCAACAAACCACCGCAGCAAATGGATTTTGCAAGTTCAGTTTGTTTGCCTCAGACTAGTTGTGTACAGAATGTAATAAGTCTAGATGGATTGACTATCTGTCAAACTGGCCGTCACCATTGCCACGCAAAAAAAAAAAACAGCTCCAATTTACTTGATGGTAGATAGCTGCCGTTAATTTCAAGAGCCGATGATAGAGACAGCTCCACATCTCTGCTCCTCAGCTGGTTTCAACAGAAACTCGGAGAATGTGGAAGCAATAATTTGAGGCAGCACTTCTGCATACAGTGTAGTCCACCCTCAAATTCATAAATTGCAGTTTTTAATGGAAGCTGACAGCTACAAACAGAACGTTACATGCTGAAGGAGTGAGAGCGGGCCTTTCTTGGCCCTGTCAAATCATACTTTCTTCTGACATGCTGGCTGTGTATTTCAATTACAGGTAGGCTCTATTTATAAAACAACTCGAGAGCCTCCCTCAGATGCCAACCTGCTTTTGAAGAATATGGTTCAGAGAGCTGGACGGACGGATGCTAAAAGGAATCAGCGTCTTGTATGAAGCGGGGCTAATCCTCCCTTTGATATCGACAACATCAAATAGAAAAGTACTTGAACCTAATATGCCGTACACAGTAATGCCGCTTCCTCGCCGGGGGAAAACAAACAACGCAATCAAGCTGACAATACAGATGTCTGTTTTGGAGATCAAAATCAAACTGTGAATAAACATGCCTGATGACCTTTTTTTGTTCGCTCTGTACCTTTCCTTTTGTCTGAATTTGATGATTGCCCGCTGATACACAGCTTCATTGTCTTCTCCAAAGCTAGACCAGCTGCGCCTGCGGTTGGCATAGCAACCCCGCATCCTAGCCACCAATGTCTGTGGCAAACCTGTTATCGTCTCCAACCCCACATCAAACACCTTTACATCTCACTGATTAACTCACAAGCAGTTAACCTCCTATTAATGACGAACAGAAATGTACATTGCAATGCACCTCCCACATCCTCTGTACTCTCCATCACACACTAACAGAGAAAAACACACACAGAATGCAGGCTGGAGTGTGAGACAAAAAAAAAAAAAAATCAATCAGGTTTGTACTTTTCAGAAGTTTACTCTCCCTCTGAGCCAAGGACGTCAATTCACAATAACATTTAAAGCAGCGCTCACTGTGGCCATGCTTCTCTCTCTTAACAACTCTCCACTTTAAGCTGAGGCCTGCCATCAATGGCAACCTTGATGAAGTGATTGGTTTTGACGAGGTAGCTCTTATTTCAGAGCGACATGCGTTGCAACCTGTAAGCTATACAGGGTTTCGCAGCTAAGTGCACCGCACTGCCATTCTTTTATAGGAGCAATCAGTACACGGTAATGGTCATTCATCAAATTGGATCGGAATACTGTACATCTCTGTGGGTTTCTCCCCCTGCGTGCCTCACCAACCTGCTGCTAGTGCTGCTATTATTTCACGCAGCGGGAGGTGGAAGCTTTAATGTAAAGGTTTTTGACTAGTTGGCTTTGAGTGACGGAGCCGAGGTTGAGACGCTGGTAACAATAAGTGAGACTTCAGGTGGAAATCACAGAAACACTGAAAGTCTGTGCAAGTCTGATAAATTCTGCAGAGGTATAGCTTAGGTCAGGTAATGTACAGTGTAATTACTCAAACCTACGTACAAAACTGATTGGTGACAAATGAATAATAAGTGTGGGAATAAGTGTGGATAGAAACAGAGCTCTGCTTCCATCATCCAAAGTGCCAAATGAGGGACTGTTTGGGATAAATGGTCTTCATCCATCCAGTAGAGCTCCACAGACATGTCAAATCGATGCCAAAGAGCACTAAATTTACTCTGGCAGTATGTGTTAGTCCAACGACTTGCTAATACCACATACAAAGTTTCACACATTGTCAGATTAATGGAGGCCAGAAGTCATTTATGTCAATGACAGACAGTAATGAACTACAGTGCCCACTTGTGGATGACAGATCCGCTGGCTATCGGATCACAGATACATTGAATAGTTCCAAACCTTTTTTTGATACCAAAACCATGAGAACAAGCATGAAGTGGGAGAAGAGAGCTTGTCCCAAACTGAATGTGATTATCATAAAGTGGGCATGTCTGTAAAGGGGAGACTGGTGGGGACCCATAGAACCCATTTACAGTCACATATCTTGAGGTCGGAGGTCAAGGGACCTCTGAAAATGACCATGACAGTTTTTCTCCACAATTTTGCATACATTTAGAGCGTTTTGTAGCCTCCTTCACAACAGCTAGTATAACATGGTTGGCACCAGTGGATTCCTTAGGTTTGTAGTTTCATATGATGTCAATATTTTCACTCTAGCTTTAAAGCCTGCTACAACCAAAACATCGCAAGTTGTGTTAATGTAGTAACGAATGTAAAAGTTAAAACTAACTTGTGTGAACGTGTTATTTTCTTTGACAGCCCTAATTATAACACAACCATCTGCATTTTGGTTCATTAACTGTTTGCTGTCAGGTCATTAAGGCAAGAGTACCAAGAAACGAGGCTGTCAGCCATGATGTTTTGGTGGTTGCATCCAATTCCATCAAGTAATAAAATCTACTGTTTCGGGGAGGCGGGGAAATTGTGTCAACCATGATAGTGGGGAAAGTTGTGCATGTGGTGTAAGACACTTCACGTTTGTTTTTCCTTTAATCTGTACATATCTAGAATGCATGAGTAATATTTAACCTCATATGCACAATTATCTCTTTGTTTAACTCATTCTCTTGCTCTCAGAAACATGCACTCAAAGCCACACTACTAGGTAGATAGCACAGTCTCTGACTGAGACACTGCAGCTGGGTTTCGATATTGGAATGGTGCTCTGTAGTTGCTGTTTTCCAATTCCCTCCGGCAGGTGGTTTGACTTTAGCCCTCTATTGAATGTGTCAACCTTATAATTAATGCCCTTCTTCCCTCTCCACTCTGTCCTCTCCATTCTTCTGCTCTTTCTCCACCATTGACCATACCTTGACCGAGTCTCGCCAGTAGCGCTATCCCCTGCTCCAAGGACACTGAGCCCGAGACAAAACGCAGCAGTGACTCAAGCCATGGGAGGAAAAATTGGCGGCGGAGCCACCATCCATCTCCTCTCAGTCATTTAGCCACAAAGCCGTGGAGAGGTCGGTCCTGCACCACCTCCTCGGTTATCTGTTTCCAATGCTTTATCAAAAGGGGGAGAATGGGCTTAGGAGGAGGGGAGGGTGCAACGGAGATGGATTCTTAAATGGCCACGCAGCCTATCTGCAAATAAACAAGAGGAGCAGCAATCGATGCGAGGGGGGAGGATGGGACAGACGCGGGGCAATGGGTCCTTCTTGAAAGCTGTAATTAACAGAATACTTAAGTGGAAGTTATGGATTGGTGAAAGGCAGGAGGGCGTGTGCCAGTCTCGCCGAGGACAATACAAAAGCACCAAGTGAGCACGTGATTGCACATCTGCATGTGAGCCCGGGAGTGTGTGAAGTGGGCTTGTGCGAGAGCGCGTGCGGATGCTGATCAGCGGCCAAGGCTTAGCTGAATTTGCCCGGGGTGAAGTTGAGAGGGCCCGGCGGAGTTTGGAGGGCAGCGGGATGGAACGCGTTGGCCTCTCAGTGTGCCTTAGTGTCGGCCTAATTAAAGGCTGAGCCAAAGGAGCTCTCCATGTTGTTGTTGCTGCTGTTTTCTGTGTGCCAGTGCACAAACCTAAAGTACGTCTGTGGATTTTTTAAATCCTTTGCTTACATTTTTGTGCGATTCTTAACATCTATGGCGAGTTTTACCATCCTTGTGTGGCCTTTGACCCTAATTGTCCCTCATGATAAAAGAGCTATCATTAGAACTTGGGTATAGCCTATTTAAAGTTATGATGGGTAGAAATGGAGCAACTAAGATTAAAAAAGGGATTTTTATAAAATGGTCACTAAATCGTGTAGTGTAGTGCATAGGACAGGTAATCTGAAAAAAATCAGGTCCCTCTGTATGCTCCGCTGCTCCTTATGGCATCTGCAAGATTTCACAGACTGGAGGAAAACAACCAATCAGAGCCGAGCTGGAGCTTTGCCTTCTCTGAGCAGCTGTCAATCACTCCTGAACTCTAATCAAACGATCAAACTAGGCTGATCAAATAACAGCAGCAGTAACAGAATATTGATCAGTCCTGCCTAGTTTGACCATCTGCCTCCACTGAACGAACAGCCAATATGGCCTGAAATTAGCCAAAGTCTCACATCACAGGCTGGATTTTCTAAAACCTGAAAACAGCCACGATGAGGAGCAGAAGTCTAGTTATCTCTCAGAACACTTGAATTACAATATGCTGAAAGGTTATTATGGAATTTTTGCCCAATGATGCCAAAAACATTCTGCCTACTGCAGGCTTATTTTTCAAGAGCATTTTCAAATTGATTAAATAGGCTCTATGCCCTCAAGAAGGAGACGGTGAACGTCTCGCCATAACAAAACATACTGGAGGAAATCAAGTTGTCTTCCTGAAATTTCAGTGAAATGTCATATTTCCAAGGACTGAGCACTTCAGCGATCTGAATATGACGGCTCGGCTTTATATAAGCGAAGCATTTAAAATAGAATCCTGTACTTTTTTCAAGTCTATTTCTTTTCTTAAACATATCTGCATAATGTGCCCATTCTACAAATACATTTATATCATTTAAATCAAATCAAATCAAATTGAAATCAAGTGACCACAGCTCGGGTCTTGACCCCAAAGCTGAGAAGCTCTGCTGTATGTATATGTGTGTGGATTAGAGTCTGTGCTTACCTTTTTCTAGTGTGCAGATTTCAGAGCGAGTGAGTAGGTGTATACCTTGAAGCTAAGCTACCAAGTGTATCTTTCCCCTCTTTCTCTCTCTTTTTCCACCCTCCCTCGCTTTCTTCCCCTCCTCTCAATCTTTCATTCATATACCTCAACCCCGGTTGGGCGGCCCAGTTGCTCGCCTTTGAAGATGTACTTAGCTGAACTGACGAGAAATTTAAAGCGAGCGACGGCGGCTTTCAACAGCTCATGAAAGGCAAAAGAAATCTGCCACTCTGTGCGAGTCAAATGGATGGGGGAATTGTTGCAGTGGCATGGGTAGCGGGGACGGGGACTATAGGCAAAAACCTCTGTACAAAGCTTACTTCAATCCCTCGGCCCGGGCTCGCGCACGTCTTGGCTCATGTGGCGGCACGCATGAAAATGAGCGAATGCACAGGAAAGACAAAGGAAGTCTCAGTCGGTAGAACCCCTGAGCTACCTTGCACAAAACAGGAACCAAAAACATCATTCAAATATATTTTGGCATGTCTTCATTTGACTGTTTTTTCCCCCTCTCCTTGCCCTGGGACAACACATTGGCACAAAGCACAGGATCTCAAAATTCGACACCAAATTGAGAAATTTATTCCGCTGCCCTGGGGAGTCAAGCTCATTAAAACATATTACTGCTCCTGTCACATGGGGACCTACCTATAGGCACACAATCCATTTCAGTTAAAAAAGAAAAAACCTGTAGATGCTCAGTGACCTACACACTTTAAAATATGTTGCAGTAGAAAGGCAAGGTGACAGGGCCCATTGTATAGTCTAGACATGAGCTCTTGTTTCATCAAAGGGAAGACATCAATCCGCGGGCTGAGCCAATAGGGCAACAGGTGCCACACTCACACAGAGCCTATCAGGATCTGACTTCATTTTCCTGTGCTGTTGGATATGAATACTGATATGGGATGTGTTTGACTGTGCCATGGGAGGCATAAATAGCAGCATAGGCTATGCAAGAGGAGCAATACATCATGTATTTGAACTTCCATGATGATGTATGTGCACATACAACACTCCTTACTGTGTAAAGGGCCGAGGCGTTACACTAATAGTCTCCTGTGTGGCGTTATGGACAAAAGGCATATGTTCGGTATTACATACGGTGGTGAGGCTGTTCACCTTGAGGTAACACAGAAGGCTGCAGGCGTAGAATAATAATACATCGAATGTGATCTGCAACCAAAACCATTTACTTCAAGTACAAAAAAAAAAGTACGAAAACTACACTGCAGCTCTTTCAAGTCCATCATTCGTCCCCAACGGAACCCCGAGCCCGGTGTACCAACATGGTACAATATGAATCCCCTCTTCTTCAAAAAAAAATCTCACTCCACAGCTTTACCAGCCTGCATTCTTGTTCACATTTCAAAATCGCCTCTTATCAAAGCCTTTCTTATCTTGTGTACAACCTGGCTACCCCCAATTCCATTGCCTCACTTGACCCTGAGCTCCGTCGAGGAGGCGGCGGATCCTCAGCGAGAGGTCTGAGACTGATTCAAGAGGAGCAGCCCGTCTACCATTGTCATGGTAGAACGAGGTGAGGTGCTGTGGTCAAGCCAGGAGGGCAAAGGGCAAACAAAGGTCAAAGGTCACCAGGGTAGCTATGGTGGCTCTACCCACCATGGAAGTAGTTTGTGATGCTTTTGTTATTCTATCTTTCAGGGTTGTCAAAATGAACATGATAATGCGTTAACGAAAAATAATTTTAACACTACTAATTTCTTTAAAGCATTAATGCAATTGCAAGCTTTACCTCGTAGCGGGCTCAGTTTTAAAGCTCCATGTCATAGCATCTTGTCAAAGAGAAGGCTAAATTATGCTCTAAACATACGCTACATTTTAGCAAAGAAAAACTGGCACGGCCATTTTCAAAGGTGTCCCTTGACCTCTGACCTCAAGATATGTGAATGTAAATGGGTTCGCTGGGTACCCACCAGTCTCCCCTTTACAGACATGACCACTTTATGATAATCACATGCAGATTGGTGCACGTCATAGTCAAGTCAGCACACTCACACTGACAGCTGTTTGTTGCCTGTTGGGCTGTTTGATTTGAGCATTTTTTATGGTAAATATCATATGTGAAGGATTCTGGACAATATTTTCTGGATAACATTTGCTTTGTTTTGTTCATTGATTTCCAATAATGAAAATATACATACCATTTGCATAAAACAAGCATATTTGTCCACTCCCATGTTGATTGAGTATTAAATACTTGACAAATCCCACTGTAAGGTACATTTTGAACTGATAAAAAATGTGTAATTAATATGTGATTAATCCTGATTAATCATGGACTATCATGTTATCAGTCGCGATTAAATATTTGAATCGACTGACAGCCCCTGTATTTTTTATTATAGAGGTACTGTAGTAGTAAGAGGATGACAGGACAGAAGCAGGCCACTGAAGCACTGAGTAAATTTTGGACTAGACTGACCGTTACTGACTGCTGCAGCGCACAACCCTCAACTTCTACTCATTATTTTGAAACACCCATGCAAAACATGGATTTCACAATCTGTTCGAAAAAGCCAGGATATGACAATAATAGAATTTTAAATGAAAGAAGTGTCAAGGAAGTGAGCTGGGATGAAAGACAGGACTGGAAGGCATCTTTCTGCCATAACTGAGCATGTATACATCTACTCAACGAGCAATCCTGACATCAAACATTGAAAGAAAGTGAAAACACCAAAGCTGTCTCAGGGAGAACATTTTGCTCTGTCAAATTTCACATTACCTTGATCAATTTAAACCCCCCCCTACCCACACACACACACACACACACACACACACACACATCAAGCACACCACAAGCACCCTGCCAGCAAGTACAATAGAAGTTCTCCAGACTGATGGCATTTCCATCGAAGCAGAGAGGCATTCACCGTTGTTCAAGAAGGGAGCTGTTGTCGAGAAAGAGAAAGAAAAGACTCGAATGGGTGAGGGCGAGTGACGTGTGCGTGCATCCGTGCATGGATATACAGGTGCATTTGTGCAGGTGCACGTTTGCATATGCAGGCTGCAAGTATAAATTTCATCCACAGGCTCCCATGCTTATTCAGTTGGCTCTGGGTCCTTACGAAATAGCCCTGAGCAAATATTTACATTACAGTATGCTGATTGCTTCACTAATGGTCGGTGCGGAGTGCTCTATGGTGGCGAGATGAAGAGGCCGGCGAGGCGAGATACAGGGTTCTGGCATAGTAACAAAGGGCAGTAGGAGTGAGAGGGGTAGTGTTTGGAAATAAACTAAAGGAGGGGAAAAAAAAGCACAGATAAATGGGAATATATGAAGCCTCACATCCCATTACCCATCGCAATACTCAAATAAATGTTCCCCACACAGACCTCCCATGACTAACTGTCCTGCTCATTCCGGCCAGCTGCGTTTGTATGTAAAAATGGGTGAAAAAGCTTACTCATGGGGAGTAATTTGCACCGACATTACTGGTACACACAAAAAAAAAAAAAAAACATCAGTTGAATGCTAAAATATCCCCCATTTTATCCCATCATGATTGTGTCTGTTTGAGGCCTCTTCAGAATCTAATAAAAGATTTAGACAGTTATCTGAGCATGCAAAACCAAGCGGGAGAGATTAGACTAACAAACAAACTCCAAAGAAAACTCTTTATGTCTGTTTGTTTTTTAGCATCCTTACACAGAACGTGATAGTAATCGGGCTTCAGTAAAAGTGAGGGACGCCACAGTGCCTCTAAATATTTCTCCTTCTCTCTCAGACATGCCGATTGCGCTCAGATGGCAATAAAGCATGTGTGTTGAGGGCGGAAGGAGGGCTGCGGAGTCAGGGAGCTTCAGCAGCAGGAGCCACAGTGAGTGGCTGGCTGTAGCCCTATGTAGCACTGAGGGGCTTTTCTCATTATATGCTATCAGCGCTATCAAGTTTGGCTGCAAGGTATTTCACTTATCAGAGAGGGGGCCCAACAGGCTCCAAAGCTCCGTTATCACCAAACACTTTAATTGGATCTTTTAGCACTAATCTGCTGCCCCCAAAACACTGCCTGGGTTTTAATTAAACGCCATTTCACTTAGGGCTCCTTGAAATGCCACAATTTACTCCACCGCGGCACCATGGGGGGGTGACGCAACTGCCCCCCCATCCCCATATTTTTTTTTTTGTATTGCTAAATGATTGCAAACAGTATGGAGAATCCTTTAAAGCATGTGTTTAGAGGTTAGAAACTTACGTCCTGATATGATGCATCAAAGCTTCTGTGCTGAGCCTGTGTCACCACCCTCAGGCCGAGCGGCCTCATTCGGATGCCACTTCTACTAAGACCTCAAACATCCAAATCGCCTCATCTTGACACTCCCTGGCTTCGATTAATACCTGGATTATTCAGCCAGAAAGCGTCAACAATGCTCATATTTCTCTCGGAGATGGGGATAAATGGATCATTCTCACGCTGCCAATAAATCAATAAGACATTACGCTGATGCAAAAACAGTTCCCATGAGAAACGTGGCTTGGCAACGACGCTGTCTTTCCTCTGCCTATTTGTCTTTTTCATCTGGCTCGCTTTCACCAGGAGAAGACGAGGTGTCTTGACAGGGGACGAGACAGAATAATATCGTGAAAGGAGGAGGAAAGAGACATTTGCTATTGTTCTGTCCTTTGCTCTGTCTATATGATGGAAGATTTCATCTCGTCTACAGCCTCAAATCGTTTGTTACAACCAGATTGGCTGAGCATCGTAAGCACCAATTAAAACTCCTGAGTTGTTGATCGAATGCTGAACAATGAACGGAGACTTGTCAGACCTGGAGGAAAAAGCTCACTATGCTGCACCATCACCATTATCCAGGCTACATCGCACTATAGGAAGGAGGAAGGACCCACTAATGCACCCTTGGGTGCAGAAATGATCCTGTACTAAGGCCTAGCGCTGACAGTGTATCTACTTGTGCAAGCCTAAGAGAGCTATAAGTCTAGTCCAATGAGGGTTTGACTATTTCCTCACTTACAACCACTTACAGCAGTCACATTGAATCAATGCCTGTAGATAGTTTGATTGGGCCAACCACCCCCTCCCTCCCCAAAGTAAAGCCTGTCTAGTATATTTCTGGAGCACACTTTTCCCTGTATGTTTCCTTCTACCCAACCACTTCTACTCTTTACTGCCCAAGGGTGCTCTTTACTTCTATTACACCATTTTAATTCTCTTTGATGATAGGCATCTAACACAGTGCCCTTAACCCTAATCTATCTATCTCTCTCTCTCTCTGTCTGCCTCCTCCTTTTTTCTATCTGTGGCATTGAGGCAATCATTATCATGCATGACATGATGGTGGGGCTATAGTCGAGTGGGTGTGAGCGTTTCTATGCACATGCATGTACAGGGGAGATGTAAAGGTATCCGCATGTCCCTGAAGCGACAAAAGCCAGCAATGTGCTGGCGGTGGTGGTCGTCATGGTTTCGGTAGCTTAACTCCCTATCCAGCTTTTATTGCTTATCATTGTCAGTGCTCATTGTGCAAATGAGCACTGCTAAAGCTGTCAATGCCACCTGAGCGACACCAGAAGGGACAGCAGGTGCTAACACATTCCTGCAAGTCACTGATAGAACAATTATGTTATGTATGAAAAAGAATAACTCCATGGGCCATATTCACACAGTGGCCACTTATGTCACACTCAGGGTGGGATGGATTTCTGGAAACTTGTCAGATGGCTATATAGCTATGGTGAAGTGGTCCAAACATTTGACTTGTGTCCCCAGCTAAGTGTTGAAACAATCAAATGTGGACAAATAAGTCTGTAAAGATTCCCAAAAGAATCCTGACACAGGGATACAGAAACTGGATTTCAGACTACATCAACAATGTTGAAAGAGAGAAGAAAGAGAGACCACTGGCATCCGGCATTTTGTTATTTTACATTAGCTAAGTTCAACTGGAAAGTAGCTAACTTGCTTGCTAAAGTTTTCATAAGGAATTAGGTTTAGGGTTATTTCAATCACCAGCCCATAGGCCTATTAGCTTGATATGTTAGTAATTGACAGGAGGCTAACACTAACACTAGCTAACACTAGCTACCCTGAAGGGCTAGCGTTATGTGTTTGCCAGATGATATTTGTGTGTGTCAACTGAATTACCTTGTCTGGCATACTGTATAACATCTTTATTTTGGGGGTAGCAGCACTGTCACAGTCAGGGCAAAGTCACAAACTCACCTGGTAAACAATCACAGGGCGCTAGCTAATGTTTGCATTAGTAGCTGTTAGCTTGAGTTAGGGCACTAGCTAACTAGTTAGTGCTAGCATTATCCTGCTAGCTAACTAGGTAGCTAGCAATTTAGTTACTTCCCAAGTTAGCTAATGTTACATAACAACTTGCTGGACATTGTGTCTGTAACCGTCAATCCACAATCCTATAATATATATATATATATATATAATGCTAGCTAACGTTAGCGCTGCTAATTGACAACATTAGCAAGGCTACTTGCCAACTTAACTTAGCTAATGTCAGAAAGCAAAACCTTTTTGCTCTATCGCTTTGATTGGATTCTTTTAGGGATCTTTACAGACTTATACCTGTCCACATTTGATTATTTCAGCACTTAGCTGAGGTACATAAGTCTCACCACTTCACCATGGCTATATAGGTGTCTGACTAGTTTCTAGAGATCCTTCCAACCCTGAGCATCACATAACAGTGAAATGGCTGCCATGTGAATGTAGTCCATCAATAATAAATCTGAGCACTTTTTTGGGATTCTATATAAAAACGCACACATGCTGCAGATGAGGGTTTTGCTGGGTGGTTATTGCACCATTCGAGAGAATTGGTATTCTGTTGGAACCATCTTTCTGGATGTCTGCGGCCACTCCGGGGAAGAGGAGGCGCGAGAGAGAAGGTGAAAAAAGGGAGAATATAGAGTCGACTGCATTAAAAGTTTCAATGACGACAGTGAAATATTGCTGAGGTAGGAACCACAACAAAATGGATTTGGATATGTAAAGCAATGGAGAGTACGGGCAGGGAGGGAGAGAGAAAAGAGAGGGATAGAGAAGTACCAAAAGGCTTGCAGAAGGGATTTCTAGGAGTTACAGTAAAAAACAGGAGAAAACAAGGGTGATGGATAAAGAACCAAACAATCTTTGTCAAGACTTTTACACATTTCTCTCCAGTTGCTCCAATTCCCTCAGTAGGCTCCAATTCCCCCTCCAGCTACCAGGCCACTATCTCCTACCTTTGTGTGTGTTGGACTGACTCTCTGCCTAGCCAATTATGTCCTTGTGCGAGAGCCATCTCCCCGTCCCTGACCTTTACCGCCCAGCTCCCAGCAGACCGCCCTCCACTCGAACACTCTGTGTGAATGTCTGTCCCGCTATCGCTCTCCGTTGGCCCACTAAAAAAAATCCAGGAGAAATGTACTTTCCTTTCTCTTCATTTTAACAGGAAACATTCTTCAAACTTCTCCTTTCCTCGGCCTCTTTGCTCGCCAAAGGTTTACAGTTACTTGCTGCATCTACGCACGTCTGCGCTACAGTCTACCGCTTTGTCGCCGTGATCAAAGCTATTAACAGCTGTGGACATTTTCCCGTTTTGTAGGCGAATTTCTAGGGCGAGCACCAAATCACAATAAAATCATAATACGACTAGATCTGCCCATTACTACCTGATGGCGTACCTCAGCGGGGCTCCACAATCCAATCAAACGCCAGATAATGAAAGCAAGGAAGCAATTTAAAACCTTGAGGGTCCTTCGAAAGCAAAAAAGGCAGCGAATCAAGCTGATCAGCCTATCCATACACCTCGCACTTTATCCTCTTTTCTTGTCTTTCTCTCCCTCTTGCCGTATATATATCTATTTTTTTTCCTGCCTCGGTTCTATCGCTTTGTCCCTCTTACTGCAGGGCAGGATAATTAAAGTTCTTTGATGCTCTACCTCCCCAACTACTTCACAGGGATCGAGTTAATGGAAGTCACTGGCTTCTACCAGACCTTAGACTTTAAATTGAATGTCTCCACTCCATTTGAGAGCCGTGGGAAGATAAAAGGGCAAAGTGATAGGCTCTTTGCTTCCTGTTCATAGCGCTCCAACTAGACAACTCGAGACCCTTTAATGGTCACTGCTCTACGTCATATTCATGACAAATTATTAGCAGTTGAATGGGAGTGCTGGCGACATGGGCGACTGTCTGAAGCGTGGCCGCGCTGGTGCGTGGGCAGCAGTACACGGAAGAGTGAAATGGCTCCTTTGAGATTTTTCTGGTTTTGGCAGGAAAAACCATCTGTCCGCTCTCTCCTCTTTCCTCTAGCCCGTATCTCATCCAAACATTTCAGAAGATGCAAGGCTGCCAACAGAAAAAAAAAAAACAAAAAACAAAAAAAAAACAAAGGAATGGGGATGTCCGGGTGGCTCAAAGAGTGGTGCACTTTGAGAATCCTGCACTGTGCCAAACATGGTTTTTGTTTTACTTTCCATTTAGCCGTCTCCCTTGACTATGTGCTGGTATCAGAAGCAACAAACTGCTGCTACAGCATACGTTCACTTCTTAGGGCACACATGATGTGGAAGTATTCCTGGTGCATATGGTACATAAACTACCCCTCTATTTGCACAACCCTGAAAGGTTTTTTTCTCTGTCACAATTGGAAACCAAAGGCTGTGGCAAAGCATGTGGCTTTGATGTATCCTTCAGCTTGAGGTGGAAACAGACACAAAGTGCCTCCCCACACACACATATACTCATCAAGTTATTCACCCACGCACTTCAGTTGTGTGTAGCATCAAAGTGGCAGGCTGCTCGGTACCGACGCCTCATTGCTGATTAGTAAAGGTTGCTGCTATTAGTGTGGGAAGTGTCCGGTGTATGAAACGTACATATGTATTTGCTGTTTCCCTGAAAGAGCTATACTGGCTAATCAGTAGCCTCTCATCTCTTTTTTTATGATTCTATTTCTATTTTCCTGTGATGTCGAGGTTTCTGATGAGCCCCCTGCAGGATTAAAATAAATGCGTGCCGTCAGGCCCTGGCTGTCGGTGTTTCTATGCTTGTTCTGCTGGAAAATACTCACTCCACAATAGACCTCATGGCTTATTTGCACTCATTTTACAAATCAGTGTCACAACACAGATGTGGGTTAAGACCTCCACTTTGCTTTGACACGGAGGCTTGTGTGTTGTATTGTCTAAGTATTACAGAAAGCACTCTCCTGGTGCACGTGTTGAACAAGTATGAAGAGTGTTGAAGTTCTGAATTGCAGGGGAGTGGTGCATATGGATGTGTCGGTTTGTGTAAGAGTTTCTTTCTTTTTATGGGTGAATCCATACTGCCCGAGTCTGCACGCGTCCGGGTGAATGTGTACGTGGAGAGGCTTTGAAGTGGATCCATGCTGGGGTGTATTCCGCATGGCAGGAGAATTGCTCCTGGCAATACCACGGCCAGGCAGCGCAGTGGAAACAAAAAACATGTACAATACAGCACGTGGACACATGAACAGTTGGAGGCGGTGGGAGACAAAGGAGCGACAGTATTCCATGAGACAGGAGAGTGCGCTGCGAAGCACCATACCTGCCAGCTCCTATCTAGTCTGCAGTGTGCTGGAAACCAGACCGAACTAGACTCACCAAGCTTGGTCTGTTAAAAAAGATTTTTTGATTTGGCATGTGTACGCACATCTCTCTGGTTTGACTTTCTCTTACATTGTGAAACATTACAGCCATCAGTACTGGCATTATGGGCTTGTTTCATCATCTGCAGCAATGATGTGACAGCAGATCTACTACTGCAACACTATGCAAAAACTTCTGACTGTGATTCATAAGGTGTTAAAGGACCAGTGTGTAACATTTCAGGGGATCTATTAGCAGAAATGGAATATAATATTCATAACTATGATTACTATTCATTATTGTGTAAACACTTGAAACTACAAATCATGTTTTTGTTAGCTTAGAATGAGCTCTTCACATCTACATAAAGAGCAGGTCCTCTTCTGCAATGTTGCTCTGCCATGTTTCTACAGTAGCCCCGAACGGACACACAGAAACTGTGGTAATGTGAGCTGTAGAGTTGATGGAGTGAGCTGATTTATGGTGCCTTCAAATGGGGTCGTGTTCACCATGTGGACGAGAAGAGCCCATACCCCTTGTGGTACTCACAACCTTGTAAGTGGAAAGTTTCTGAAAGCTCAGAGCATATTGTACTTTGTCTGAGGAAAATGTTGATATACTCAATAGCCTCATCTTTTTCCTATGTCACTATGTCTTTGCATTTACTGCATTATGTTACCCGCTTGCTAAATTGTTAGCCTCTGTGGTTTCTAGACGCAAGTTTCACAAGTTCACAAGTTTCACAAGTTCACAAGTTTCACAAGTTCACAAGTTTCACAAGTTCACAAGTTTCATTTGATTTGCCATCAAATCCAATATACTGTACCTTTAAAGAACAAAGGTCATACCATAAAGAGTCCTAACAAATCAGACATACAGTACATGCCCCCACACACACACTCAGGCAGAGATCTTGGTCATAATGTCGACCAAAGGTCTGAACTTTTACAAAGCCCGCTGGACAACAGTCTTAACCCCTCAATAAAAAACCCATCTGCTCACTGCACTCATCTCCTGATGTGACACAACAGGCCCCCTCACTTCATCAGGAGGATCAATACAGCACTTCAGCATTGATTCTGCATCCCGTGGTCAATGCCAACTCCAATAATCACATCTGTTTGCTCATCAATTACGCCTGTTCCACCACTCCAGGATATCCACCAAGAACCACTGCTCAGGATCAGTGACAATAACTCCTAAAGAGAAAGATGAGGTGCATGTGGTGTCTAATAAAGTCCACATCATTGGGACATATCCTGATGAATGATGAATGGCTAAAATTGATGGATGGTATGCTAAAGCACACATTTGGAAGAAGGTAAAAATGTTCTGTCAAAGAAAAATACTGTTTCGAGGGAGTGTGGATCAGGACCATACATCACAATGGGTAATTGTGTTGGTAAAGTAAGTTTGTCCTGGCATTAAAGGAGACATATTTTGCTCTCTGTAAGGTCTGTTATTTGGAGAAGCAGAGCAGCGTTTCTTCACCGAGAACACTAAGGTCAGCTGAAACATTAGTTCACCCTACAGTATAAGTTATTCCAGCTTTAAACTCATACACACACATACATAAGCATGTGACATTTGAAGACTGCAACTGCTTTTGCCTGTACTGGCACTGATATGTACACTATGGCATTGCAGTGGGGGTGAATATCCGCTTCTCTTTCCTCTCCTCTAGTACAGAGCTCGATAAGCTCTGCTCCGGCTTGGCCAGATAGACAGAACGGGGGCTGAGGTTTTCGTTTTTTTTTCCCTTCTTCTTCTATTCTTTTTTTTTTTATTTCTCTGCTGTGTGTCCTAGATGTCTGCACGCTGTGGCAGCACCAAGTTAATTCGCTCAGACGCTGTCACGAATGCGGCTCAACGTAGCCCGAGCCTGCAACTTGGCATGACGGTAGAAAAAGAGAGAGAGAGAGAGAGAGAGAGAGAGAGAGAGAGAGAGAGAGAGAGAGAGAGAGAGAGAGAGAGAGAGAGAGAGAGGGAGGGGGAGAGAGAGAGAGAGAGGGAGGGAGGGAGGGAGGGAGTGCTCGGATGAAGGGCTAGATGGAGAGAAAAGCAGAGATAAGAGAGAGAATTAGACAAGAGATAAAGGGAGGGGGGGGACAACAAGATGGATAGACAAGGGATAGAGATAAAACAGAACAGGGGCTATTTATGAAAATGAATGGGCTCGGGATGTTGGTTTGTGGAATTAGCGGTGACGAATCATGCGTGGGCATCGGTGTTGAAATCCATTCAGGCGACACATGGCCGCATGCTTAATGCCTATGGATCCATGGAGAGTGACACTGTATCAGGATAAGCCTGCCTCTCGCTGCTATGCTCACAGATGTAATCTGCACTGTATGCTGCCTATTCTAAGGCCAGGTCCTTTTCATGACAAGTCTCTTCAACGGAGAAGAAGAAAGTGAAATAAAGAGCGCGTTGCTTTCCTTGAATTACAGAAATATAGTGCAGTATTGTGACGTGCTGGCTAGATGGAGGTAGCTTTTTAGCTCTATCGATAGACTTTTAAGTTGCAGCCAGGTAGCTATAGATACCAGTCAGTCTCAATAATGGCTTGCACAACTGTTGTTACAACGTATTTTTAACACTTCACAGCTATTTAGCATTGATTAGCATAAGTTCCATAAAATCATAAATAAGGCAACAGCAAAAAAGCTTACATTTAAGACTATCTAGAATGTCTTTCTGCTTTATAAGTACATTTTATACAGTTTTAGTAAGATGTGTCCCTGTTTTCTAATTTGCCTCTGTTTTAATATGCTGTTTGCTATTAATGCATACTCAAAACTTCCTCCATATTACCTGCTATCTTAAATTTATTCAGTACATTTCCACAACTATAATCAGTATGACAGCTAAAGAAAACAATGTAAAATGCATCAATAAATACACCACTCCTTAATTTTAAAACCTTTATGTGTCTTAAAAAAACAGTTGCTAACAAGTGGCTAAATGAGACTACAAAAGATCATCACGCCAACTTGTTGTCTTTACTTCTGACGATTGCATTTACACGTCAAAAATCATAAAAGTGGTGTTCATTTGTTAAGATTATCTTAGCTGAACAAAACGTGTAAGTATCATAAACGGGTGTTTGCCACAGAGTTTATTTTCTGCAACAATCCAAAACCCAGTGAAAAAATCCCATTGGCTTGCTGTTGAAGGAACCCAGGGTGATGTTAACTTCCTGTTTGGCCTACAAAAATATGCCATCCCTGGAGCACTCTGTACTGTTTACATTCATACATCATTTCCAATCACTTCCACTTTGACATTTCTTCGATCGCTCTTTAGCTACAGCCAAATAACCTCGACACTTCCAGTAGAGATGTTTCACATTAAAAGCTATTCAGCTGCTCAAAGGCCATAAATCTCAGCCTTTCCGGGTAGACTTTTAATCTGAAACATTTAAGTGTTGAGTTTCATTGACTGTAGTTTAACAGCGACTGAAAAAAAATGGCAAAGTAGAAGGAAGAGTAAATGTTGAATAAAAACTTTCAGAAACTAAGCAGCAGATTGGTGAGTATGACATAACTATGTACAGTATGTAGCTGTACAGATGAAATTTAGGAATCCACATTATGATGACTCTTATGTGCCATAAAAGTACATGTATTTCCACTCCCCGTCAATAGTTTAACCAGGCATTTATTATTGGCTTTATTTGTTTGAGCCAGCAAATATCATTAGAGATTAGCATATCAGCTTTTGTTTTGAGAATTCATGGCAGATAGACAGCTGGAGAGATGGTAGATGGAGATAGATAAACAGATGGATTGATTCTGTAACGCTGAAAGAAAGGGGAAAAGCGGGTCTTCTGTTGGAAAACAAAATCTGCTGAGTTTACAGTCAGCACCGATAAGGGCAGGCAGAGGTAAGAGTAGAATAAGGATCAAATGTGGTGGCTAGAGGACAGCCATAGAGAGGAGAAAATCAATTAGAGGGAGAGGAACAGGGAAGAGAGAGGGGAGGAGGTGAGGTTTTGCATGTGCGCGTGTGATAGTATCATCAAGTTCACAGCACCGAGTGAGGAGTTGAGTGATTTTATGTGAGTGATGGACAGGAAAGGATGGTGAGTCATATTCCTGTTGCAGATGATGCAGTAGCAGCACCAGCGGTGTGTTTGTTTGCATCCGGTGTGTGTGGACCTCACAAAAGACCCCTTTTCTTGGTTGCACACTTCATCTCATAAGTAGATTACAAGCACAAGCATACATATTAGGAAAACAATTCAATCAGCTCTTTGAAAGAAAAGTATAGCACAAGCATATCAGACGCACACGGGCCGCAGTAATCTCTCTGCTTCTTATAAGCAGAGATAGAGACACACATACAGCACACACACACACACACACACACAGTGGCGGAGTGAGAGTCAGCATCTTCAGATAAAGAAGTAGATAATAGCTTGGCATGGTATCATTGCTGCGATTAATCCTTCGGCCTGCTTTCAAGCACTTGATAAATCAAATCAAGGAAACACCCATTCCCACCCACCCACACATACATACACTGACGCAGGCATGCGTGGAGTAATGAGCATCTAATCAATCTTAGTCAGGCGGGGCGGCCACTAGCGAGGCTGAGTTGCTTCTTGCTCTCTTCATTCTGACAAATATGGGACTTATATTGTTTACATCTACTGTGCCCTGGGGGGCTTTTGGGATCCATATGAATTATCCATATCCTCTAAGTGCCCTGTAAAACAGGATAAATCACAGGTTAAGGCTTGCCTTTAAGTCTCAGCCGTTTATGTAAGACTCGAGTGAGGAAAAGGTCTGCCTACTCCTCTCTTTCCCTCCTCATATCTCCTCATGTTAATTTAACCACTTTATTTTACACCCAGGATTGCAGCAAACATAAAAATACATATTACTGTGAAAGCGCATGATTCTTAACTGTGAATATAGCTGGAGAGAGGCAGCAGTTGTTCCAAAGAAGCAGCTCTCTGCACAATAAACAAGAGGTCAAGGAGCGGGCAGACAAACACTCGTGCCCCCTGACTTGCTCTTAAACCTGTGACTGGCCATGGCACAATATCGCCCTTCAGAGAGCGCAAACGATCATCGAGGGAGTGCTCGTGTTGTGCATGGGATGTGTGTGCAGTTGGCTGGAAAGTGCGGTTGGGGTGGCAAAGCATTGTGTTAATGCATGTGCGCGTCCTCCCCGATGGACACGTATTTGCAAGTTTTGAGCAAATTTCCAAAAAATGTTGGCAAATAAAATGTAAATCTGTGCCATCAAATACTTTAATGTCAAAAAGAATTAAGAGGACCTAACAAGGTTACTTAATTAATTGAGCATCAGTAACTGCTGTTTTTAATCAGCCAGTTTGGTGACTAAAGAGGGGGAAATATGCAACAAGGGTCTCCATCTGGACTCAAAACAGGGAGATTGGGGTTATGTGCAGCCCCAAGACACCTTTTTATTCTTTCATGTTTAAGGTTTTCAGGTAAAAGGATCACAGGCATGTGTACATCTTTTTTGTTGTGCTCTTTCCACCTGTAAAAATTGTTAAGCAATATTTAAAGAGGACCTGTAATGCTTATTTTCAGGCGCATACTTGTATTTTGGGTGTCTACAAGAACATGTTTACATGCTTTAATGTTCAAAAAATGCCCTTATTTTTCTCATACCGGCTGCGCTGCAGCACCTGTTTTCATCCTGTCTGAAACACTCAGTTCAAGCACCTGCCCCCCTCCCCTCCGGAAAAGCCCAGTCTGCTCTGATTGGTCAGCTGGTGCACTCTGTTGTGATTGGTCAACCAAACCAAACACTTCAGACTCTGCTCCAGCTGCGCTCTAACTAGCTTTGTTCTCTAACTAGCTTTGTTTCAGGACCTGCCAAACTACGCAGGTATTATGCAAATGCATTACTTGGTGACATCACCATGTTATGGAAGAAAAGGCGGGACTTCTAGCGAGGCGTTTCAGGCAGTTCCAGAGTTGTTTCTGCAAGGGACAGTAACTCCCTTTGGCCTAGACTATGCAGACCTTTTACATGCACAGAAAAGCTAAACAACACATTAGGAAAGCACAAAAGCATAATCTCGTCAAGGACTTTTTTTTTTTCCTGCGTTACCAAACATCAGTAGTTGGCACTATCATAATAATTTAATCTCTGTATGCACAACCTTCAGGAGAATAGGAACAGGAACAAAAGTCTTGGCTAGTCACTGAAGATTGTCTAAGATGTGTGTCCATGACCATGAATCCAATGTTTTCCACAGCAGCACAAGCTGTGTGGCATTCTAAAACTGACAAGAAGGGCTTCAGAATGGCAAACAAGATGTTTGGCATGTTCTCCATGTGACGTGTGAGCATGTTAAAGGAACAGTTTGGGGGATATATTGGCAGAAACGTAATATAATATTAAGGACTATGTTTTCTTCAATGTATCACCTGAAAATAATCATCACTGTGTTTTTGTTAGTTTACAATGAGCCAATTATATCTACATATATAGCAGGTACAATCCTCACAGAGCCAGCCACCATGTTTCTACAGTAGCCCAGAAGGGACAAACCAAACGCTGTTAATTTTTCCTACTGGGGCCGATCGCTCCGGAGTTAACCCTCGTCACTCCACCCACCAGGAAACAAGACATGGGAAACCTCTGTTGGTCTTGAGGAGCTGTAACATCTATATAAATTTGCTGCTGCTCTCTCTCCTGCTTCACCAATCACTTCCCACATACACAAACACTCTACGTACTGACTCTGTTATTCTCCAAATGACTTGCGCTCTTACAACAACTGGCTCTAGATATGTTCATACGCATGTTCACGATGGCCACCATGGCGCTCCTACATGCTTGGCACATGGGAGAGGCTTAAATTTGTTGCAATCTGCAATGTCACCACTAGACGCTACTAAATCCTACACACTGCTCCTTTAAGTGATTGCTCGGCTATTCTTTGTATGTTTGCCATTCTTCAGACACATGCTGGTCCTCCAACATGCTTTATACAGACTGTGCATGTCAGAGCACAATATATGTATGTCAGAGTGCCTTCATTGACCCGTCAGCCTGGCCAATCAATTTTCCCTGCAGGTGTTCATTCATAGGCTCTGTCAAAATTGGGTTCATGCCGGCTCAGCCTGTCTGCCGGCTTGCATGCCCATCTTCCTCTTTTTCTGGCTGGCCATGTGTCCACATTAGCGGTGCTAGCAAGATGATATCATGTTTCCGGGCTGGCCAGCAAGCCTCTTAGCCAACCCTGGCTGTCTGTTTGCTAAGGGACTGCAGGAAGTCCCAATGCAATATCCACTCAGTGCGTCTGGGCAAGCCCATTAGCTACTTTAGCCCGGACTAGAGTGGGTTGAAGAAGCTACCCCAATCTCTCTTTCTCTGTCTGCCTCTCTTTCTTTCATGTGAACACTCTCTCCATCTTCTTCTCACTTTATCCACCACCCCTCTTCTTCTCTCGTTCTCTCCATCCATCTCTGGCCTATTCACTCTTTACCTCCCCGTGCTTCGTTCAACCTCTGCAATTTTCCACTCCCTTCTGCTGTGATGAACCACATTGAAAGAGAAATACCGCATCAGAAACCTGGCAGAGCAAAAGATATTTATCCAGTCCTTGCAGGGAAAGATGGAGGGGATTACAAATATTATATTTGCTTGGCTGTAAACCCATTTATCAGGGGATGAATTATCTGTTGGTTGTGTGTGTGTGTCTGCAAAAGACATGTTTGTCTAGATGCTCGGTCCCAGCTCTGGAGTGCAGAGCAATAACAAAAATCACCTTTGACATGGTGCTATTGTCTAAACTTGCAAACAGACACAGCGCTTTTATTACCATCTAATGCTTTACCCATTCACATGCGGAGCAAACACAGGTTAATTACTACTGAGGTACACTCGTATTGAGAGGTAGTCATTAATTTTGTTTCTTTTAAAATAATTCATTTTAACTGCGGCAAAGTATGCCAATAAACTATTAAGACAGCCCATTAACCCTACGGTGAATACTAAAATAGCTGACATTACGGATAATTGTTCATAAAAGCGCTCCATCTTGCTGCCAACAGCTTCTCAGAGAATCAAGAATCAATCACTAGAGTGCTAATTATCGCCATGAGACGCATCCCTAAGAGAGGCGTGAGCGTGAGGGAGGTTGGTCCGTTATGTACTGTTTATAAATCATTCATCTGCTCTCCTCAAGGTCACAGTCTCTAGTGCAATCGGATCCAATAATATCCCAGCAGCTTCAATGAAGCATACCAGCCTGGGTGATTGCCTGAGCCCAGTTAAGTCACATGACTGGGCGGTAGATCCGAATATGAAAATGGAGCACTCGAAAGGTGTCCTCAACGTCTCGGCAACCTGCTGTGATGCAGACTATAACAAGCTCGGAGTGAAGTCACTAAAAGGTGGCGAGCGAACCCATCACTTAACCTCATGATGTCACAGTAGGTCCCGTCTAATGCGATTCCTGACCTCCGCAGGAAATCTTTGTTCCCGTCTAATCTCTGGAGGTTCCGTCACTGTCTCCATGGAGACGGGCGTGACAAGAGAGGCACAGCCATTCAAACTAATTGGCTGTGGGATCAACACTAGAAAGAAGTAGCTGTTCTGCTATGTCCACATTTGCAGAGTAGTAGTAAAAACCCTTATAAAAAAAATACAAGTGAATTTAAAAAAAAATGGGTGAATATTAAAGAACATATAAAAAGGAATTAAATATCAATTGAATTCCTGTTCATCAGATTATTCATTTGCATCAAGAATGGGGGCTACAATCAGTGGGGGTTTCTTCAAATGAATAATCATTTGATGGATAATTACGGGATGTGTTCAACTACTTCCTGCTGGAGCCATAGCCATAATTAGAAGAGCTAGAGAGCATAAATATAATTAATAAGCTGAGGCTGGAGTGACCGAGCGGAGGGAGGGGAGCAAGTTTCTGGAGTTTGCGAGGACAGACTTTCCTGGTTAATTTGCAAAGCAAGCAGATTTTTTGGGGAACAAATACAGTGAAGCAAAGCGTTCCGGAGGGGAAAAAAAAGTTGTTTATCTATATGTTGTGAAAGAGAAGATGAGCAAAGAGAGAAAGTCAGGGAGAGAGAGGAAGGTAAAAGGTGAGCTACAGCAAGCATACAAGAGAGATAAAGGTCAGGGTGAGAGGGAAATAGAGGAGAGGAGGCATCGCGATGTCACTGTCACCTCATTAATGCTTTCAACTTTGCTTTTTCACTGTTGTTTTTATTTCATTCTCTCTCTGCTTCTTCTCTCCCTGTCCTCCCTTCCTCACCCTCTTCCCTCCCTCTCTAGCAGGCTGAGAAACAGCCCTGTCTTCTCCATGATAAAATGCTTAAGCTTGTGAGGGCAAAAAGATGGGCAGAGAAGGCAAAAACCTAAAACAACCACATAATTAAGCCCCCAAAACAGCTCTTCCTATTGATTTGCTGTCCAGCGCGTAAACAGGAAGCAGCGCGAAAAAGAGGACGAGGAGCTGAGCGAGTATGAAGAGGGAAGAGAGATGAGGGAGGAAATGTTTTCATATGAGAACCCAGTTTGCCGTCTCTTTTTCTGAGATGCGGAGAAAAACACAAAGTCCACAGGAATCTCCTCTATCACTCAACCATCTTGCTCCATCATTCCTCACTCTATTTTTTTCATGTAATTCTGCACCCATTATGAATAGCCAGAGGGCGATATCATTTAAGTCTACCAGTGTGCTGTATAATGCCTCCATACATGCACACACACACACACACCTCATCAAGGTAGGCAGCAACACAAAGAGCACAATGTTCCCGGTTCATTGGAATAATTCATATACGTGCTACATGTGGGACACGTTATTATGCAGCCACAGCACCTGGACCAATACATTTTACAGGAGACGGAGGGGTCAAATACATTTTTCATAACTTCAGCTGTGACAACACAACCCGTTCCAGTATGTTGCCATGCTATCTCCACAAGCTACTGAACTCGCTGAGGAGGAAAACGAATACTGGCATTTTAACTGCATTTTGAATTTGCAGTTATTTCTTTGCCCTTGCCTCCATTGTATACTCTGGGGTAATAGTGACAATGTCACAGTTTGCATTTTTTCAATGGAAACACGTTCCACTGGCAGCCAAAGAGGTTTAGTGCAGTCATTTGTGGCTAATACTTTATATATTTTTTTCATTTTGTTTCAGAGGGAATATTTTCACAGAGGTCAAATTAGTAGAAAATCACAAGGGAAGGAAAGTAACTGTAAATATATACATGAATTGGAATTTGTTCTGTATAACAATTTCACTGAAAACAAAACAAAGGGACCTATTTCAATAGCACAGGTTCAAAGTGGTACAGTAGGGCACTCAAACTATGTGGGTTTCTCCAAGAACACTTCATATTTTGGTTCATGTAGCAGTGCAATGCGCAAAAGGACCAGGTGAGGTGGAATATAGATCGGAGGGTGTGGTAGTAAGTATGCTCCCAGCCAGTTACACAGCGATGGATCACAACAACAGCTCAACAAATGAAGAGTGTTTATTCTCAGCCAACCAACCTCTCAAGGTCATATAAAACGGTTGTAGTGTTGGTTGTTGCGCTGCCACTAAAACAGAGCCCTGAGAGTCTATAGCCATGGTAACGGCTCTGTGCGGTTGTACTTAGGCACAGTGGTGCCTTGAGCTAAATGCTAATGCCAGCATGCAAACATGTGTTACAAAGACAACGCTAGCACAGTGATGATTAGCAGGTATAATGGTTACCATGTTCGCCACTCATGTTCACGTTTAGGTGTTAGAATGCTAACATTTGCTAATTTGGTTAGTATTGGACAAACCGACCTGATGAGAGATGACGAGTTAGGTCGTTGAGATTTAGAGAGCTACACGAATGAGTCATGAGTTAGCATGTTTGCACTTCCGGTTCCCTCCTCTCTAAGTCAGTGGGTTTTTTGAAGGGTCTTTGGTTGCCTGAGAGAAGGTCTGTGGTTAACATAAGCCTAAGAAATTTTTATGTTTTGTCATGAGGCGACAGCCCTAACCACTGCACCACCACACCACACCCCTGCAATAGAGCTTATTTTCTGCAATAACACAAAATCCAGTGGAAAAATGCCATTAGTTATTTTTCTCCAGGGGATCAGTATGGTGCTAATTTTCAGGTTGGCCTAAAAAAAGAAATGTCATTCCTGCATAACTTTATTTCAGTTTGGACCAAAGTGGTGATCTGTCTGACAGACCAACATCCATATAGCCGTTCCACTAGCATGCCTAAACTAACGGGACGGAGAATATGGCTACAACATAAATAAGTCAACATGTTTCCAGTGTACATTACTGATGGTGAGGTAGTGCTCCCATCCGCCATGCGGTACTTGAAGTGAGCGCATAATATATTTATAGAAATATTTACCAAACCGGTCTTTGAATACTCTTTGATCCAAAAGCTTCAATAGATTCTCTTTTGCATTAGAATTTGTTCACCTTCTTTTCAATTATTCTTCCAGCAGTGAGAAGAAGCTATTCTTCAGTTAAACTAAGTGCCAGCACTGCCACTCTTCCTTCACACTGTGTCAAGGGCCCGAGGAAGAAAAACAGCAGACTCAAACTCAAAATGTCAATCCTTTGATAATTTGCGAGAGAAAAGAAGGATTTGATGCAGCCTGTATTCAAATCGCAGAGCCGGAGCTTACCTCAGAGAAAAATACGACAGCATCTTTTGCCTCCCTTCTCCCTCCATTTTAACCTTCTCAGGACTTACAGAACAGCGCGGGTCCATTCTATGTGGAGATGGTGTTGCCACAGCCACTCGCCTCAAGGTGATCCCGCATCAAACGGCTGCTACATGCGCACACACAGGCCAATGGCACACACATTCTCTCTTTTATTCTCCTTAAGTGCTGAGGGCAAAGCCTCAAAGCAGGTCAAACCACTCTCACAGTTGTTATTCAGTTGACTCATTCACTTTTAAACAATGGCTGCTCAATTTATAGCAAAGTGACGATGCTATTACTATCACTCATAGTGCTCCTTCTGTCTACAGTATGCTATGAATGGTAATACATGAAGCATGATACACATGGTCCGGATATCCATTATCTGGAATTAATGGATGATGTGGAGGCCATTAATTCCTGATAATGAACGCCTCAAAGGGCATTATCATGCTCATACCGTGGTCTCTTGTCAAAGAACAAAAATAGAAGACTGTTAATTTATATTTTCATGTGTTTTGCAACCAAAATCTGAAGTTTTTCACAAACTGCCATAACTCCATTTCCCTGGCAACACCTGAACAACACCTTTGCTAATACTTGGTACAGTCATTGTCATCCCATAAGGTTCCCATGCAATGGAAATGTTGTTCACTACTACAGTAAATAGGATGAAACTTAGCTAAAACTTGGCAACAGAAATATTTCTAGTCCGCTCGGCTCATAGAGCCCTTTGGATCAGCCATGAGTCAGAAAGCTTAAGTTATGCTAGCAAGATTCAAAGACAATAATATTGCATACGGCTGAAAAACAGTAAATATTATTTGTCGGTACGTTTTAACAAAAAGACGGAAAAGACAGAAATTCATCCTTCGAGCAGTTGCAATGAATGGGAAAATTACCTACAGAGACCAAAACCAGGCTGTAAACATGTTTTTCTGCTGTAAAGTTGGGCATTTTAACATTGCAGTCTACAGGGATTGACTCACTTTTGGATCCAGCCTCAAGTGGCCACTTGACAAACTGCAGTTTTTTTGCAATTCCACATTAGCTTAATTTCTCAGCACCAGAAATTGCCGCTTTCGTGTAACTTACTTCTTGCTGCTCATGTGTTACAGTCGCCACCATGTGGTTTTCAGACAATCTGGAAGGATGCATGTTAGACTCAGTGTTGTAAATAAGATATTCAGATTTTTGTTAGCTACCACAATAATTTAGAAGGTGAACAGACAGCTTCCCTGTATCTATTTAGTACTTGCCCATTATCAGGAATGAATGGACACCCTGCAGCCAATCAGAACTGAGTATTCTCCCAGATAAGGAAATACTGTGTGTGGATGCCTTAGATGATTCAGTGTCATATAGCATGGTCATTATTGGTAATCTACACTAGCAGGGATATTTATTGTTGAACTTAAATACTGAATAATTGATATATAGTAGCCTGGTTGTGAACAGTGCAACCTGACTTCAAGCTGCTACAGCGAACATGCAATATACTCAATATTGTTCATGTCAATTCAGTTCAAGTCAAAAACACACAACCAAAAATACATATCCCCAAGCATATGCACTCATACTGGCTCTTATGATGAAATGGTGAAATCACCAGAGAATGGGCTGGATGGGCTGTGTCTCAGATCACAGCAAAAAAGAAACATTCATATTTCTAGGGATTTATGGAAGTCATCCCATGAAATAAAACACAAGAAGCAACTTATCACTGAGCTCTTTCTGTCCCTGAACCTTTCTCAGAACCTTTCTAATGAATTGCTGTTCATTGAGAGGGTGTTTTTTTTGTGTGTGGAGATAAATAAAAAAATTAATCATTACTGGATATTCCTGCCTATGGCAGCCTGAACACACTCCCTTATTTATGAAAGCCTCCGCTCTGTTTTGCCCTAACAGAGAGGATCATTCCCAGTCACTGCCTCTAATTAAGAGTTTACATACGCAGAGGGTGTAAGTCCCGAGTGTGTGTGTGTCTGTTAAGGTGTGTGAATGTATACGTTAAGTATGTATGCATGTATCATAGATCCATAGGCTGAGACGTGTGTGCGCATGCTGTACTGTAGAAGCGTGCAGTGGTATCTTTTGTGTCTGTATGTTTTCTTCCAAGGTCTCCTCTGAATCTGTAATTACACTCACGCCAAGTACCAGGGTCAGACTGTGGCTGCTGAATTGTTAATGGGCAAAACACACACACACACACACACACACACACACACACACACACACACACACACACACACAGATGTGTATACACAATAACAAGCCTTCTAATCTCCAGATTTTTATCCTCGCTCTTATCTCGCTCTGCACTGAGTCACCACATTCTGCATGCAAATTTACACAAAAGTCAACCAGAACCAACCCGAACTAACTAATATTCAGTACAGTTATAAAACTCACAGCAACGTGACAGATAACAGAGGAGCTTCTAGTGCTGCTCATAGTATGTTATCTGGATAAACTATAGTGTGGACAAGAAGCGATTTCATCTATCAAATCAGATTCAGGAGATTGGAACGCACATTTTAAATGAATCAGACAGAAATAATGCTATATGGGTAACAAACAGAATAAAAATTCTGAGTAAAATAAAGAGATAGAAACCTGCAAAAGCATAAATCAATGAGCCTATTGCTTTTTGGTACACAGCAACATGCATGATTATCTACGACTTTTTAAATGGCTGCCACCCTGTCCCTGCCCAGACTCTCGCACTTTGTATGGTTTGCACATTCCACATTAGTAATGCAGATCCTCTCTCTCTCTCTCTCTCTCTCTCTCTCTCTCTCTCTCTCTCTCTCTCTATCTCTGCCTGTCAGGCTCATCTGCAAAAAGCCCTCAACGTGCTAAAAATGAGCCCTCGATGTATTAAAAGGAGTCAAGCACAGACCTGGCTCAAATTATTTTCAAACAGATTCGATCCCCCGGCAGGGACTGAGTGATCCAGGGTGACACAAAGGAACGGACTCGATTGTCCCAGATGCTGCAAATGCAGAATAAAGCAAAGGCTCCTTGCATTCTTTTGCAGCATTTTGTTGATAAGTCCATTATCTTTCACTTTTATCATAATGATATATTCAAATGTAAATATCAGGGTAATTTACAATATATATATCCTGTCTATCATCCTGTCTTAACTACATGCTTCTGCACTTATAGTAACTGTCTACTAAGGACAAGTAATTACAGAACAGCAGCAAAAGATATTAAAACAAACCCCACAAGATGTAGCAATTCTTAAAGTAACAACCACGTAATGACGCGGTGGCAATGTAAAAGCTGTGAAAATCAACCACTTTGTACTGTTAGAGAAATTAAAGATCCCTCTCCTGATGTCTGTGTAGTAGATAATGGTGCAAATAGATCACATTAAGTACCTATAAAACAAAAGTCAATACTGAAAAGGCGTTTGACCACCGGTGCTAATTCCCCCTCCTGGATGTGTACATTCACTTGCTGAGAGGACAAGCTTGTGCTGCTGTTAGAGGAGATAACAGATGCATTGAATCCTTCATGGACGTTTAAACAGAGCTGTTAAATTTGAAGGCAACTTCAAATAGCCAGACGCCATAGTGCACGTTGCCGTTGCGCACAGCTTGCATGAAGACAAACCCCAGCAATAAAAGTGGAGATTAGTGCCACACTTATTAAAAGCCGAGGAGAACCACGGTCCAGTTCTTCGCTATCAATCATCACTTACAAGAGCATTAAACCAGGTGGGATCATGGCAATTCAGAGTCGCCGCCTGCTCCTCGGCTGATAGAGTCACTGTGGGTGTTTTGCTTGTCAGTGCCTTTCACTGACAATTAAACCTATAATCTCATAAACGATATACAGCTCCGTGATGCAGAGCTGCTGTCAACTATCATTATCTCTCTGTGCTGTGGTGGAAGGAAGAGTGAGAGGTAGAGCGAAGAAGAAAGACAAAGACGGAGGGATAGTGGGAGGGAGGAAATGAGCGAGTCAGTTATAGATAGAGAGAGGAAAAAAAAATGATAGAGTTGGCTACAGATGGCTCCTTGTCAGTCTGATCATTCGTGATGATAAATGGACGGAGACGAGGGTGAGAGAAGGTGGTGACAGGACTCACCGTGGCCGGCCCGTAGCGAGGCCGGGGAGCGGTATATGGACACAGGTGGCTGGTGGTGCCTGGGCCCCTGTGGGTGATCGGGCCGGGGCAGGGCAGGGGGCAGGGGGGCTCCGTGGGTAGGGGACAGGAGATGGAGGTCTGAGGATGAGGGGGAGCCCCACGCAGAGCCTAGCACCATCCATCCCACTGCAAGAAGCAACATCCAGAACAGCTGGCCCTCCTGGGGCTTTCCTTTGGGGAGCATGGCTTGCGCCCCCCCCACCCTACTGGATATTTAAAAGAGAGTAAAGCAGATGTGCAAGGACCTCAGAAAAAGTGACCTTCCCGTAGCCAGGACACGGCGGCAAACTCCATAGCAGAGAGAAATCAACACAAGCTCCTTATCAATGTAGTATCCGGCAGTTTCCTCCAAACAAAACGCGGATCGGGCTCGTCTCTCGGACACCGCTCGTCAAGAAGGTGGCAGATCTCCCGCTGCTCTTCGTTTGCTCGCTGGCTCTTTGAACCAGAATCCAATAAGTCTTTACTTTCTGTTCTCGGCAGGATCACCCCGTGGCTGCTCCTTTGATGACCACGAAGCGTGCTCGTGTGTGTGTGTGTGCGAGTGCCAGCAACTAGCGAGATTGTGCATGCACGCTTTCGTGGGCGACACCTGGAATGTGTCCCTGCGCGCCCTTCTTCACCTGCAGGCGCAGCGTGAGTGACAGCAGCGGGGAAGAACCTGCGCTGCAGCCCTCTGCCCGGTCCCTCCACTTCGCTCTGCTCTGCACAGCTCCGCTCTGTCAAGCCACAGATAATGCTCAGCCTCGGCTATGAGACCGAGGAGGAGGGAGAGACGGAGGGGAGGGAATGACAGGGAGACGAGAAGCTCCACACACACCGGCACAGACAAACTATCAGCGTCTGTCGTCTCGGCAGGAACCCACTCCCTTCTCCCTCACAGAGAATCTCAACGTGAGGTGAAGATCCCGACTCTCTCCGTATTTAAGTTTGGATCCAATATTTCTCTCACTTTTTTTTTCTCTCTTCCTTTCTTTGCTTATGTCCCTGGAGAAGTGAGGTGGTCTGGCTTGTTAACCCAAGGAGACCCAGACTGATAGTTCATTGTATTACTCCACAGGAAAAAAGGAGACAGATTTTCAGACAGATAAAGAGAGAGAAAAGCCAGGGAGAAAGAAGAGGATGAGAAAATGAGAAACTGCAGGGAGGGAGTGAGATGGAGGGGTGGAGGGGTGTGAGCGAAGAGGGAAGAGAGAACGGAGGAACGAGAGAGAGGGAGAAAGAAGAGAGCGGGCTCAGGTGAAACTAAGCGAAGATGATGGGACGGAGGAAGGGAGGCAGAGGAGGGGAGGGGAAGGGGGAGGGGAGAAGCGGCAAGTGGGCCAGCCTATGCAAATCCTCCCTGAGCAGCGAGCAAATCAGGGAGGCAGGCAGCCACTGCAGAGGAGTGGGCTGCCTTTAGTCACAGGGAGAGGAGATGTGAGGGAGGGAAGAGGGTGAGGGAATGAACAGCAGAGAAAGGGGGAGAAAAATGAGAGAGTGAGAGTAGAAATTGAAAGGGATGTATAATAGCAGCGCTACAACAGCGTCTGGTATTCCTGGCATCGCATTTTCGAAACCAGCTCGGGGGTAACGTGGTGTCACTTTCCCCGCAGCATGTGACCTCCTCTCCCTCTATGTTTTGATGGTTCTGAAAGCCTATTGAAGCCAAACCACTGAACTAAAAGAAAAAAAAAAATGCATTATGCACACAGCAACAGATTTAGTGAATTTCAAAAAGGGTGAAACCTCTCCCCCCTCAAATAGAAGAAAGACTTCTGTCAGTTTTGAGTTTTCAGAAGGGGGTAGTCGTCTGCAGGCCTTGGGAGAAATAAACACTCAACGCCAAACTACATTTTAATCATCAGAACATAATTTGATTTGACACCAGTGTTCAGTATTTGGCTGCCGACCTTGTGGATCAACACTGAGATGAATGAGAGGAATGCATGTACACTGGGTGGTAGTGATGCCACTGTGCTGTAAAGTGAGGCGAAACTTCTCAAACGCGTGACTCATTGTTGGCTTTCAGGAGGCACTGTGTGCACAGCCACTTCGCAGCTCCAGCTTTGCTCTGTTTCTTTGCATTTGTCAAGATGTCCCTTCCTATTTTTTTCATTTAGGAGGAATCCTTATCTGAGACACCCGGGGGCGCAATTATTGCACCGCTTGTTGTGAGCAGAGAACACACAGATAATGTTTCATGGGCAAATGAACGACAGAAGAGAGGGGACAATCTGACAGCCATTGATCCATGTAAAGAAGAGGCAGCGGTCGGGAGCAGAGTGTATTAACGCCATGGAATAAATATCGTGACCAACATAAAGGAGTGTGGTTTAAATATCTATGTTACTACTGTACTCATACTACTAAGAATAACACTGGCAGACTTAAAGGGTCAGTTCACCCTTATGACACAAACATCACACTTTCCTCTACAGTATCTACACGAAGTTTCATTTATCCAGGTTATACATTTTCATCCTCCACTCCAATATAATGGAGGTGAATGGAATTGTGTCCACAGATCTTGCCGTCAACAGTTTTCATACATAGTTCCACTATGTACAAACTTTTTACAGGCTCTGTTTTGTTGTGCATGCTTTTTAATTTTATCTATCTATAATTTTATTTATAACACCGCAGGTCCATTTTCCATGCATCTGCTCTATACTCATATATGAATATTGATAAGTATTCATTGTGTTTCTCACTATTTCAGTGTTTTTGATATATTCATGTTATTTGTAATATATATATGGAAAATACAGAAATAAATAGTGTTATTGAAGTAAATAATCAATAAATAGCCAACATGTAAACAGTACATATAGTCAAGTGCCTGAGTTCTTATAAACAGTTTATAAATTGTATCATAAATACATTTTATTAAATAAATTTTAATAAATTTTAGAGTATTTTCTTCAAATTTACAGTAGAGAAGTGGAGTACATTCTGTTGCATCATTATCCATGGGATCTAGGTTTTAATGGTGTTATTGCCTTTGAAATTAAGATTTTATGAGGATAAAAAAAATCGCCATTGTAATCTCTATAGTAGTATAGTTTAGTTTTCTTACAATGGATTCATATTCCTTAGCCTCTCACTTTCCAGAGAGTTCATAAATATACAGTATGCATACAAGGCAGAAGTGACCCTGCTCCCACAACACTGTCAACCATCATACGCCAAATAGTTAAATAGTTTTCAAGTTACGCTCTGGAAATGGAGTAGAAGTTGAATTATCACTTTTTTTTAGATACAATTTAAAAAACCTTTATAGCACCACATTGGAATTTTAATCTCAGAAAGAAACAAAATGAAACAAAACGAAACTGTAGTTGAAAAGTGAAAAAAATGTCCAAAATTTTGGGCACTCTGGACTTCTAACCCCCAAAAGGCACAACTACACCACACTGTCAACCATCATACCAAATCTGAAGATCCTAAGTTAAATAGTTTTCATGTTCTGCTCCGGAAATGAAACTGAAAACAAAAATGAATAAAAAAAAAAACCCACATCATACCAAATCTGAAGATCCTAAGTTAAATAGTTTTCATGTTCTGATCCGGAAATGAAACTGAAGTAAAAAACAAAACAAAAAAAAAAACACATCATACCAAATCTGAAGAGTCCACGTCAAGTAGTTTCAGAGTTGTGCTCTGGAAACGACAGCGGATGGAAGGATGGACAGATGGACAGATGGACAGATGGAGCGCTATATACCCCAGACTACGCTGTCACAGGGGTATAATACGTCTTATGGTTGATTGACTCATTTTGGATCATTATTTTTTAAATTATGTTTTAATTATTTCCAAGGGATATATGGCTAGGGCTTAATATTCTATTTATTTATCCATCACTTTATTTATCTATTTTAGTTTTTTTGTTATTCTGAAGGCAGGATGAGTAGGATTTGTCAGTCGCGATTTGTAAACACAACATTCAAAGCTGGCTCAATGACACCAGATGCACACACCCTGTCCACGGTTTGGGTGTTTGCCACCAGGTGAAAGCCAACCCAGATTCACTGCACCTGGTCGCTACATTTTTATACAGGTTCACACAGTAAAATAAGAAGATCCAGGCAGAGGGCCGCAGGGTCTCTACAGAAACAGACACCACCATTCACTTCTAGTGCGTCATAAGTGATGACTGAGAGGGATTATGTTTGTATCAGTCTACTCTATACATTGTTTATTAGGAAAATCCTGCTCATTGTGCCTTGTGAAAATATCTGCGGTGGCATATTTGATGCCATTGGAAAAAAAGTACATCCCAGTTATTATTTATTAAGAAAGTAACCTTCAAAAACTCAGCTAATCTGCTTTATCAAGGGTGAAATCGTTCAGTTTGGATTAAAATGGTGCTAGATCCTTTTTGGTGCATGGTACGTGATATCACATTTTCGCAGCCGCTTTAAAGCAAGTGAGCAAAAAAGCACAAAAAATAACCACAAATACAAAAATCTCTAATGTGAAACATGCAAAGCTGTTTTAACCTTGGCACAAAACAATGTTTGTGAACTGCAGGACCCTCATAGTCACTCATAGTAAGAAGCTGATTGGAAAAAAAATCACTTTTCAGGGTCTTTAACATTTTGTGACACTGCAGATGAGCAGCAGATTTAGTTGACTTTTGTTGCATCATTTCAGATATTTTTATCTATGCAACTTTAGCCACCACAGCTATATTTTTCTCGAGTTGTACTTTTGGTTGTGAACTTGTGGCCAGAGCAGATTGAGATTCAACAAGACTACAGTCTGTTAAATACTGTATACCACCATGAGAGCACTGTCTGGTTAAACACATGGAGATCATGTATAATACATGTATATCATCACAATGAAAATTGAATTTGCATGCAATTTTACTGAGGATCATCAACTTACTAGTTCTTTTGGAGAGCAGCTTCTTTCATTTGCTCTGTGAAGACGTTGCTCGAGTTTTAAAGCCCTGTGCAGCTTTGTTTGCATGTCTGCTCTCTGGGCAGGCCGACTGTCGTTCTCATGCTGAGAGTCTGATCTTTCATGAAGGGAACATAACAAAAGCTGACAAGCCAAGAAAGAGATGCGTCATCTCTGACATTTCATCCCAATTATCTGCCCATGTCAATCTCTTTTGGAAGTGTGATGAAAGATGCCGAAACATTTCATCATTGTTATATTTTGCAGACCGTGTTTTAACTATTTTAATTTGTCACTTACACCAGTTCTTCCCAACCTGGGGTCCAGGTCCCTCAAAGATCGCAGGGGGTGTGGATAATTTATACAAAATCTGGATATAAAAAAAGATGGAGTTTTTTTTGCTGCTTAGTAGCAAAATCTTACCAAATATTCAGGCTCAATCTGTATGTTTTGGCATTTAGCCTGTCAGAAACAACATTTTCACTGCAGTCAATGACCTGTTGGCTCTCCTGCTTGACACCTGTATTAACTGTGCAATCTAGCAACGGTCTAATTGACCATAAATTACATTTATTTAACCATATATTTTAGCTCTAATTCTATTATAGCAAATTCATTAAGTAGTTAAAAAAGATCATATTATGTATATTATCTGTATTCGCCTGGCAAATTTGTCAAGAAGTCATCACTATTTATGATGACAGAACTTAAGTTTTTCATGATGAATAACAGACTTAATAGACTGACTCAACTTATTCAGTTTGTTGAAGGATTTGTAATTTTTTTGGGGGGGGTGATGCGCTCAGCTTTTCTTAAAAAGTAGTTTTTTTTTTCTAGGAAAATAGGTTGAGAACCACCAGCTTACATCTTCATAAAAACCTGAGATCTTGTTATATATGTCACATATGCAAATCATCCTGTCCCAGATCAAGTTATGACTCCCTCCTGTAATGGAGTGATAGAATCTGACAGATACATTTTTAAAATTGAATTGAAACTCCATCTAGTACGCTTCATCTCAGTTACATTATGGCATGATTTATCTATTTGATTTTTGTCTTTACTTAGTACAGCCCTAACGTTCATTTCACAAATGCTAATACCGGGCAATAAGCTGCACTACTTATGTCTAAAAGAATCATATTTCTGTTTCTCTTTAGTGGAAAATACAGCTGAGCATCAGCAGGGAATGGCTCCCAACATATAGAGAGTACTCTCATATTTGAATAAAAAGCATCTGGCTGGGGACAAAAGACAGATTTGAATTTCCTTTCTACACTTCTGCTCACATGTGGCATGTTGGCATATAGAATAGAAGAAAGCAATATGTCACCTTGGTCATTACCCTCCCTCCCCTACAGCTAAAGTGGACCATCCTGAAAGTAGTTACTCTCTTTATAGCGCAGTACAAGAGTGTGCATGTGATGTGCAATCTTGTTCAAACGGCCCATCGGGGTGCTCAGTCTTTCAACAGGGAATCATGCTGCAGATGGAGGCTCTGGCTTGTGCGCACGCCAGCCACAACGGCCGCCTCGCCAACCAGACTGCTTCTTCTTCCTCATTTGCATACATACACTCATGCATAAGCAAACAAGCCACCTGTACAGCTCACACAACCCGATCTTCTAGAGCCGAGCCACACCTGGAGTCTGGAAACGCTGCGTCTTTCCTCTCCAAACTAGTCAACCAATAAGGATCTCGGGAGCGTGCGAGTCTCACGCTGACTCGGTAATGAACCCTCATCAGGATCAGGGCTAATTAGTGTTTTACATTCAGATTTCTCTGTGGTGTGTCTCGGTGACAAATGAAGTCTGCTCTGCCTGCCCTGCACATGGGCAAATGGAGCGCAAAAACATCTTAATGTCACAGAAGAGTGGGGACACACAGGAAAGGAGGATAAAAACTCTTAACTCTATTAACCTCCTGATTCATAGCTGAAGACTAGCAGTACGAAACACGACATTCACCCTGTTATGTACGATGAATGGCAGCCTCACATGACATAATGGCGGCTGTGCTGAATGCAAAACTTGGTAGAGATCATATGTAGAGCTGCAATCAATTCATGTTCAACTGCTAAATTAATCGGCAAATATTTCAATATTTTTTAAGAAAAAAATCTCTGAACCATCTTCTTAATGTGAATATTTTAGTAGCTAAATATCTTTGAGTTGATGACAAGACATTGGAGGACGTCATCTTGGCCTTTGGGAAAAAATTTCCACCATTTTATGCCATTTTATTAACCTAACTAATCGAATAATCAAGAAAATAATCAATAGATTAATCGACAATGAAACTAATCGCCAGTTGCAGCCCTAATCACCGGTAGGGCTGCTGGAAGCAATTATTTTCATTTTAAATTAATTTGCCCATTTTCTGATTAACCAATTGGTTCATTAATCAACAAATTATCCAGAACCCACTGTGACTTAGTCAGTTTGCCTGTTTTGTCTCACCAGTGGTTCAATTATATTCAATTTACAGTGTTAGAAAAGAGAGAAAAGAAGTAAATCCACATATAATACAAGCTGGAACGCTAAATATTTGGCATTTTTGTTCGATAAAAGATTTTAATTACTCAATTGTCAAAACCGCTCTTTCATTTTCTGTCTATTGTGTTCATTTTGGAGAAAATAATCTAATATTTTTTATACACTACTACAAATAACAGTGCCTACACAAACACAATGAGAGTTGGTGTTGGTTAAAAATCAATGATTTACTGTATAAATTCTTCAGAGTTCTCTATGAGAGTCAGATAAAAGCTTGTTTTGTTGTTGGCGTCCCTGAACTGTGATTGGAAAGAGGAAGGCAAATCCATCGGGCCACTCCCAAGGTTAATCCAATGTTTTCCAAGATTCCTCCTTTGATTTACTTCATTAAGTCTGAAATAACTGCTGGAGAGTGGTGTTTCAACACCTATGAACCCACATGCAAACTCCAAACTTCTGCTTGTTTGAACTGACTGGCTTTAAAAGGGGAACTGGCAGAGGACAAAGTGTTGCCAGGCACTTGGAGCATCACAGCCGGGCGCGTGACGCATTCCTGAGTGAAAACATGTTGGCGACAACAACATCGACAGCAATACAGCAAACAGCATTTGAAGCCGTCTTTCAAATCGGCTTCGCTTCTCCTCACCGAACTGCGTACGCATGTGTGTCTGTTCGGAGAGCTGTTGTTTTATCTGCAAGTCAGCAGATCACCTGGGCCACTGGTGTTAATCCTTTGTACTTCCAAGTCAGAGGCATGGAGCAGCATCATTTCTAACACAGGCATCAACCATTTATTTTGGGATTTTTCATCAATACTTAGTACAAACTAATAGCAGTAAAAATCTACAGCCACACTAGCAGCCCCTAGAGGCCACACTGTTTGATACAGCCCATGATACAAAAGCATTTGACAGAGCAAACAACTTTCACTCCTGTTAAAGCCTCATTATTATAAGTAGTGGGATCAATATATGAAATCTGTCCTGAGGATGGAGCTAGAGGAAACACAATGGGGTAATGATTAGTATCCCCTTGAGAATACAATTTTCACAGCAATTTGCCAATTGCGTAACAAAATATTGTGCAACGCTGACCTTTCTGGCCTGATGACCAGACAACACCTCATGGAGTGTCCAACGTGATAAGGTTAAAGCAGCTATGATCGATATTTTTCATAATGATAAAGCATCACACAACAATGAGAAAACACTGTAATAATGTGAAAGCGGTTACTTGTAGTAGGCAATTATCACCCAAATCTGCAGCAAATTGGCACTATGGAGATTTATAGTGAGTTTCAGCTCACTTATAAGCTCTGTCCCACAGATTTGCTGTTCAGTTCACTCTCACCACTCTCATAGTGTTGGTTTTAGTCGCAGCAGGAAGCTGTTTTTAGTGGAAAATCCCCCAAACCCCACTGTGCACTACCTGTTCAAAACCAAACAGCAGACTTACACAGTTAGCAACTAGCTGGTGAATATGATGGAACATTTAGCAGCTAAACAGCCAGATATATACCTCAGGAGTTGGTAGAGACCAAAAACTGAGCTTGTGAGTGAATGTTGGACTTACATTCATCAGACACAACTCTGGTCTCATGGAAGTGTGTAGAAATAGTACGACATAGCAAGGATGCATTTTAGGTTATTTGCATGAAAGCATGCAACAAAACAACAGCAATGTCCAGTTACGTTGAGGCAACAAAAACATTCTCTTAGGTTTAGGCAACAAAACCACTTAGTTTGGTTTAGGAAAAAAGTCATGGTTTGGCTTAAAATAAGTTTGTAAACTAAGAAAAAAATCTCTGGTTGAAGGACCTGTGTTTGTTGGATACATCCACCTCTCCTCCCACGCAGAATAAGCGGCCTGTCTCGCTTGTTATTTTACATCACTAGCTCTTAGTGTGCTATATTTATGCAGATGCATTTACGTGGCAATCAGTACAGCATTATCGTACAGCATTATCGTAAAGCATTATCGTGGCATTCATATTTCGTGCAAACGGACTGCAAGTACAATACATTTCAATCATATAGCCAGATATGAACCCACAAAAGATCCTAATGCAATGATGCGGTGTGTGAGTGTTGACTGTACTGACTACCTCTCCAGCTACGCCGGTATAAATGTGGGAATGAAGGGAATGACCTTGCTGAGATATCTTGTCAAGAACCAAAGTCTTGGAAAAAGGTAAAGTTCAAGGGTGACTAAACCATTAGAAAGAGTCATGGCTAAATTTTTTATCTTAATCCAGTAGCTGTTGAGATGACTTGCTCTGAACAAAAATGGCCAAAAAGACAAATATTCCAACCAACAGTATTAAAGTAATCAATAGCAAATCAGAAACATCAACGGTATGTTGAGCCTGTAGGTTCTTTCTCAATGTCAAAAAAATTCTTGTGGTATAATATGGTTGGAACATTTTTGATGGTCCAATCCCCTGAACAGAGGTGACAAGAGAAAGATCAATCAAGGAGTGAAACGCTTTACAACTATAAATTTGATGTATTGTGGCTTAGACCATTGTGTTTCGGGCCAACTCTCATCTGCTCTGCCATGACTAAGACAAACCTGGTAGCCACCCATGGCGAAACGCAAACATGCAGTCGGTTCATACCCTGCCACGGTTAAAGTGCAGTAATCCATCCATGCACTGCGCTGCAGCCCAACATGCTTAATAATGAATGAATCATAAAATCAAAACTGACAAGCAGCAATTGAAACGTGGCCGTTTGTTTGAAAGATTAAAAATGCAGTAACACCCCTATAATTTATGAATGAACCCTGAAACCTAAATTGGAGGGCAACAGCGTCG
This sequence comes from Pterois miles, assembly GCA_947000775.1. NCBI lineage: Eukaryota > Metazoa > Chordata > Actinopteri > Perciformes > Scorpaenidae > Pterois > Pterois miles. The sequence goes on along the minus strand of CAMQGK010000634.1, from coordinate 24,346,935 downwards.
GATGAGCTGAGCTCAAGTGAGCCAAACCAGAGCATAAATATGAACAAGACGCCAACAAAAAGACCTGCAGACACATAGAGACACCAACAATTGGAACATTTCTGTTAGAAATCAACACAAGCAGTCGTCAGCTACAAACTGTACTTGACCATTGAAAAGCTATTTCATAAACGCTGCTGGAATCTATTAAAAATGAATGACTAAGCTGCACAAATCTCATCTCTATTTTTGTTTTCACACAAGACGTGAATCAAGATAAGATCCACATCACGGTGTGCTCCCTTGGGTGTGACACACTGGGAACAATACAATCCCCCAAGACCCAGTTTCTACAGAACAGACAATTATTGTGCGCATACAGATTTCCGTCTCACCTTTTATTAGTCACAAATAAAGATCTGTGTCAGGGATTAGGCTTTTATTGGAAAAGAGTACCACGCAGCGACATTCATAAGGTATTGAAGTTACAGCGTACATTTTTAGAGTGCCTTTGGAGAGGAGATTCAGATAGTTTACGATGCCACCTGAAGTCTTTAAAAAGAAAGGTAATGATAAAATACTGAACAAAACAAATGATGGTTAATGTCAGTGGCTTCCCTAGGCACTGAAGAAAAGCAGTAACATTCTGGGATATTAGAGCAGTGGTTCCCCAACTGTTTCCTTAGGGGACCCTTTTCTATCATTGAGTCAACTGACAACCCCTGACTAAGAGACATATTTATGGATTTTTCATATTATATTCAATGCAATAACAGTACAGAACAACTGATAAACCATACAATTAACCCAAATAGTGAATGCAATAACTGCAGTTTGTATAAAAGGAGCAATTTCAATGAATTTTGAGCAGATTATTTCCTGTGAATATCGCATCAGAGATGAGTTTTCCTGTTATTTTCAGGGACTTTCAATACAATTCTCCATATTGTGTATTTTTCTTTTAATTTTCAACAATCATGTTTAAGTAATAGGCTTCTTTTTTGACAAATTCAGTTTTCTTCTCTATATTCTAAATAATAAAGCAAACTTTAAAACTTAATTTAGTTTTCTTTACAGAAAGGAATGAAATACTGAGATACAGGCATGCAGTGTTTCTCTGGCTGGACCGCAGAAGGTCAGCCCTACAAACTGAGTGACCAAGTGATGAAATTACAGGATTGGGCGTTCGAGTGTTAAAGTGAAACAAGATTCAGCAGTGCCAAAGCCTCTCTAAATTGAAATGTTTTCAAGGCCTACGAGCAGGCAGCCATGTTGTTTCCTGTTTGAAATGGCGAGCAGAAAACCAAGGACCGATCAGGAGCATTCCACGTCACCGCTTGAATGGCCAGTTGAGTGAAGCAGCGTGTCCCCTAATGTCCTCACGGGACCTGGTGGACATGTACTGCTGGATTTAACATTATAGACACGACCACTGACCATTTGTGTAACAATTTAGCCTCAAATCCACAGACTGACCATACACTGTCAAACCATGTACTCAGTTTCGATAGAGTCTTACTAAAAAAAAGTGGTCTTACACCCCTTAAAATCAAGAAGGCCTTGCAACCCCCCGTGAAGCTTCGGTGACCCCGGGATACCAGTGTATTAGAAACTACTTCCAGCCTTACCGAAAGGCTGTGGAAACTGGATCCATCTGGTGTTAAACCACCACTAAATGAGGGCTTATGAGGGCTTTTTCTTCTACCAAACCAGAGTAAAAATTAGGCAGAACACAATCCAATACAAAGCATTAAGAATAAATGGCTGCCTTTTGGTTAGCTGAGTTCAACTCCTGTGTTGGAGAGTATCAACTCTGATGAAGTATCCTTGAGAAATTAAGATTGTGAATCTACACCAGCTCTGGGAAAGCTTTCCTCGCCGGATGGGAGCAAGAGAAAACTGAATTTCTCCGAAGCAACCAATGAACTAACCACTCACACAAAATCATTCCTTGGTGGGAAACAGATGCAGCCTCCAGGATCAGCAGCATGTGACATCTGTCAGCCAAGCAGCAATATGGCGCTTTAAGGATCTTAGAATAGGATGTAATTTAAAGTTCTGTTGGTATGAGCTTCCACAATGGCTGTCTTTTGCAATTGACTTTCCACACAGTCACTCTGGCACCACACTGGACATGCAGGCCAAGCTCAGCATAAATGCACCTATAGATATTACTGGCAATAGAATATGTAATTGATTTTGTCTGCTTTGGCTAAAAAAAGGGAATAAACTTCCTCAATGGGGGCTATCTCCATTTTTGTGCATCAAAGCTATCAGACACAGCTCTAAGTGAGCTATTGTGAACACAAAGCCACCCCCTCCCAAAGAGTAGATAACTACTCAGTGGGGTTGCCCTGATTCGGCCCAGTCCTTGCTTCAGTACAGTCTCTCATCCAGCGCACTGTACATGAATGGAAAAAAAAAACTGCAGAAGAACAAATCTGCTTTTCTTTAATCCGTTACCGGAACATTTCACAACACAGTTCACATTACCTTTTTCAAATAATCTCGTGCCAGTTTTAAAGCTGGAAAAATAAACTATTCTCTAGTGAAAACTGTAAAAATCCTGTCAGCGCTGTAGTTATTTCACTGGCAAACACAGATCTCATGATATCACACCCTGCACCTAAACCTCGGCGAGCATTTACCCAACACAGTGATAAGTGACAAGGCAATATTATCGTGTGGCATTTTGCGTGATGGGATGTCTCTGAAGGTATCCCACTAAAAGGTCCCTGAGATAAATATGCACTCTTAAAAAACACATGCAAACAGTAGAGTCAGCACATCTCTACAAAGTGTGGCCTTATGAATTACCAGAGAGTTGAATCAACAGTTCTCTCACTGCAGAATTACTGTGTTGTATGTTGTATTGTTTTAAAGGAGTAGTTTATTTGCCGTTTTCCTGAGAATCAGATTATAGCATTGACACCACTTCTATCTGTCCGAGCTGGAGTCAGAAGCCAGTTAGCTTATCTTAGCATAAAGACTGGAAATAGGGTGTAAAGCTAGTTTGAAGGTAACTACCTATGCTCTTAACGGCCATGATTCAAACATTTTAATATCGTTATCTTGAGATCACAAGGTGATTATGACATTAAATCAGCTAGACGATCTTTGTTTTCTTATAATAATAAGATAATTAACTTGTTATCACAATAATATATAACGGTCAAATCAGCAGATGGTAAATGCATCCAAATGGCCTATATTGAGCTGAAAGCATGGATGCTTACATTCATGGATGACAGTGAGTATCGGTCATTGTGAGGAATTATTCATTTAATGTTTTTCCAGCAACCAAACATCAACATACATCAACAATTAATCTTATTTCCATATATACCTACCCTTGTTAATACTGTATTTTAAAGAATGGATGTAGAATCCTTCTGCTAATTTCACAAGTCCATCATTGTCATAGATGTATACATCTTTACATCTATACATCCATGCTATCAGCTCATTGCATTTACCATCGGCTGCCTTGGACAACGACCTGTTATCTCGAGATAAAGACATAATTAACTTGTGATCCTCAGATAACAGCATGTTTAGGACTCTGCGTAAGCATCAACATCTGCCTACCAGCACTTCTAAATATCGTCTTTTTTGTATAATATGCACAAAAACTGTTGTTTTACCTTTTTCAGAGTTTCAGAGGTGCTGGTAGGCAGATTCAGTGGTACAGTATGTTTGGGCAGAAACAGGCTAGCTGTTTCCATCCGTTTGAATTTATGCTAAACTAAGGGGCTGCTCGCTAAAGCTACATATTGAACATATACAGTAGTATCAAGCTTGTCATCTAACTCTCTGCAGAAAGCGAATATTTTCCTTTAACTGTGTGTCTGTTGGAATAGACATACAGTATCTATATCTTTTTGAAGACTTTGCCCTTCACAGGTGAAATTTCTTTTAAGTCTTTGCAAAACCCTCGTGCAACAGCACGTACAAACACAAGCAGACACACACACGACCTGACTGATCTCCCTCTTTCTCCTGCTCCTGCTCCACATTAACCTTCTGCAGCCATTTCAGGGTAGAGTACACATCTATTTCGTCACCCACATGGCACTGCCTGAGCCACTGTCCTCAAGGTGATCCAGGCTCAAAGGATCAGCACGTATAAACACACGGAGTCACATGCGCTCTCACTCGCGCACAAACACACAGTCGAGTCCCTCCATCGAAGGAGAAAGAGTGCTAAACTTTGACACCGAAAGGATCAAACTGTAACACTCAGGGGGAGCTCAGACGACTTGACACAATATGGCTTTGCATTTAAAAAATCGTGTAGTGTACAGACATACTACACGGACTCTGCTTTAGCTTCCCTTTATAAATTTTCAGAGAGGCTGCGTTATTTGATGTAAGACAGAGGGAGGAGAGGGCTTGTGGAATTGGCACGACTTTACAGCAGAATGGGAGTTTGATTGCTCTATTTCACGAAGCCTGATGATGCCTTTTTCCATTTCTCAACATTTTAATCCCCGTCTTAATGCACTCGGGCAAATTGGTTCCAATGAATACACACTGGTTTGCCAGGATGACGATAAACTGGTACAACCACACTAGATTGCAAAGAAATGGTAATAGAGAACACTTCAACCTTGAAAACTGACACTAAAAATACCCATATACAGCATTTTACAGTTTTCTGTAGAAGGCTTGTTTGTATTCTAGGTACAGTAAGAGTCAGGCACAGAGCCAATCTACCCCCCTGCCACTTCCAGGGTTTCGTCAAAACAGTTCTGGCCAAGCGATTTACAGGCAATATATGAAATATGGATCATGCCTCGTTGAGGGACACGGTGCCCGGGGATTTTGTGCTATGTGTGTGAGGCATGTGACGGCTGAGTGGGTGAGAGAGAAATGATTGCTTATAGGATGGTGTAGGAATGAGAAACCATCACAATGATATGTTCAGGTTGCCTGTGCTCATCTGTGCGCTCACATGTTTGAGTATGGATGGTACACAATGTGCATACACAAGCAAGTGTTCTCTTACATGAGCATCAACAAGTGTATGGCTTTAATATTTTGTTCAGACTAACAAAAGCACCACAAAGTGTTCATACTGAAACAACAAAATAGGCTGGTTGTCAGAGTATGGCTGCTACAAAACAGATTCATATGAGGTTTTTCTGATCTGCCACCTCTATGGTTAGGGTCTGGTTAAGTATAAGCAACTAAATGGACTTGGTTATGGTTAAGGGAAGAACACATTTATGGGTAAAAGTAACTAATGTTAAATGTGGGAACAAGATAATCTCCTGTGTCAAAGTCTGTTGACTCAAATATAAATCTCAACCTTGTCCCTAATGGACATTTTTGGACGCAAGGGGTCTGCCACTAGGCACAAAGCATCTGACTGGACGAACGCTTTCACTATTGGGCTGTCTGCTCCCGGCTTTCAGACTGTACCAACATGGTGGCTCTTTTGGAAACATTTCCAATATAATACGAAAATAGTTTACCTAAATGTGTTTCTGAAAACATCTGAAGGGAGAAATAAGCCACACATTTGCTGAATCTGTCTTCACTTTGGATGGACAACGGTTAGTTTAAAAGGTTTTTTGAGAGTTTCCAGAGGCAGTGAGTGGTGCTTGGACACCCCTGAATTGCATAAAGTAGCCTATCCCTCAACTTTATGCAGATGAAGAGCAGCCAACATGGTGGCCCGTCTCTCAAAATGTGACACTACGCTAACATAATGCAATTGAACGACCGCTTACAAAGACAATGAATGGGAAGCGTGGAAATGATGAATCCTGACACGTGCCACTTGTTTTGTAACATCACGCTACATTTGCTAATTAGACAGGACAGTGACCGTCGCTTGTCGGGAGAGTGTAAAGAAGTGGTTGAACAAACCATTAATGTTTTTCACATTTTTCTGGTGAGGACAGTTTCCAAAGAACACAAGGGGCTGTGCTGGTTTATAACACTCGAATGAGGAAGAGTCAGAAATTGCATTCAACGCCTCCTTTTGAAGCATCTTGTTGTTGTCTAAGATTCTACACATGCTCAGCTCTACTTGTGAGTTAACAACAATGCAGAGCGGTCTAGTTGGAAAACAGCATCGTTGTGTGGTCAAGTGCAGCGCAGAATGACTATTCAAAAGCAACCCCCTGCCTCTGCTATCGTTCAAAACCTCAATTTTGCTTGTTTTTGACAAAAGCAACACGGAACGGCTACAAAGCTCTTTAATCGCTCGCACCTGCCACTCAACCCACGTGTGTCACCCACAGGCCAGCTGGAGGTTGACTGTCAGCTCATTTGTAGAACAATAGACAATCACCTGCTACCCTCACTCCTACACATACACACAAGTTACACACACCGCTCTGCGATGCTCAGCTGCCGAGCGGTCTCCGTGTGCCGTTAGTGTGTGTGTGTGTACGTGGGCGCTTTTGCATCAAAACACACTTAATCGGGCCCGAATAACAGATGCCAGCGTACGGCAGGTATGTAGAGCTCTCCGGCAGGTGTGGCTGCACAACACTGCTATCACTGCAAAATTGTCAGCGCCCTGGAACTCATGATGTGTACTGTAGAGATGTTTTGGGTCACATCCCAGGGGAGGGTGAGGGGGAGAAAAGGATGACATAATGCATTGAGGACTGCTGCATTTTCTCTTTTGGCTGGAATAAACCAGTGTTTAGTATCACAGCGCTCTAATGGGTTTCCACCATCTTATGATTGCCTGCTCTAAAAACACAGCAGACCCATAATAACCTTGAATTATAATGCATTCCAATAATGATATCATGCTTCACCAGCCGGGTGTAAATTAAACGGAGGGCATTTTTAATTACCCCAGGGTAGCTGAATATTGGCCATCCTACCCTGGTGAGGCTCTATGCTGATACTGCGGTGGGTTGATAAAATTCAACCACAGGCCCCTTTGACCACAATCCAGGCTGGCTTCCATCTTCCCCCCTTTGCTTAGGCTATACCTGCGCCGGTCCAATTAGAGTTGGCTGAGGATAGGACAAAGCATGGTGGGAAACACTGACATTTCACACTGGGCACTCTCTCTCTCTCTCATGAATATGTAGCACAGTAATTATGGCAGTAAAGCAGTCTCTCCTTTTCCCATGTGTGGATGCACAGATTCTAGGTCACTTTCAGGAGAGGTGAATGATATGACAGTAGGCAGGAGGTACATTGGAGACCACTTGTAATAGCACACAGCTCGCCAGTTACAACTGGATGTACAATTAGTCGATGTGTAATGGACATGGAAAATAAGCATTAACAAATCTGAGAAGTAAAATGTTTGTTCCATTTAAATGGGATCAGACAAGTGGCTGCATAATACTGAATGCTGCTCTGCTCAGCACCGTTTAGTAATAGGTCAATAGGTAATAGGTCTAATGGTTACGATAATAAAATCAGCAATTGGTTCTACCTTGCTGTTTGTTCTGTGTTACATTACTGTCATGGACTTGCATTTGTATAGTGCTTCTCTAGTTTTCTGACCACTCACAGCGCTTCACACTACATGTCAGCATTCACACAATCACACACATTCATACACTGATGATTTGTCACTGCCCATCAGGATCTAAGTACTCACTGATCTCATTCACACACCGATGGGAGCAATTTGGTGTTAAGTGTCTTGCTCAAGGAGCAGTCGGGATCGAACCTCAGACCTTCAGACTGGTGGACGACCTGCACTGCCCCCTGAGCCACAGCCGACCCTGTCAAATGCAACACCTCCTGCAGATGTTTCACATTAAAAGCCTGTTCAGAAAGGCAAAGATTATGCAATTTGAGCAGCTGGAATGCTTTTAAAGTGAAACGTCTCTGCAGGAAGTGTTGAGTTTAATTGAAAGTACCTTAACATAGGACAAAAAACATCATGATTGGAACTACTTAGAGGGCGAAATACCGTTCTTACTTACTGAAACCTGTGGTATCGGCGGCGATCCTGGCCGACATCATTGTCTTTAAGAAGCTGCAACAGGCTTGAAGATACTTGTATCGTATGAAGCGAGACGACCTTAGGAAGTTTAAATTTTGGCAGAAAACTGGCATGGCCATTTTCAAAGAGGACCCTTGACCTCTGACCTCAAGATATGTGAATGAAAATAGATTCTATGGGTACCCACGAGTCTTACACTAATCACATGCAGTTTTAAGCAAAAACAATGCAGTATAAATGTGTTATTTTGTCTATTTCTGCATACTGGGGTCCATAAACAGTCTTCAGATTACTTTTTATTATATATTGGATATGACTGTAAAGTTGAGACTCTTGTGGATCCAGTGAGCCTAATTGTATTCATATGTGATACACCCATAGTAGCCACTTCACATACTGAGACCACTGAAACTTGAAATGTGACTTCGCTGTATAAAATGACCTGTGGTGACCTCTAGGATCATCACAGCCTCATGAAACTTTACAGCCACAAACTAGAGACCTGGAGCGTTCAGAGGATGGATGGCTTTCCAAGCTAGATTCACAATAAGGGGGTTTCTGAGCAGTTTCCAAATAGACGCTCTTGCCATCCAATTGCTACTTGCATAAATCTCCAAATATCAAACGTTTTAATGCCAAATCATAGCATGTGTTCCTCAACTCTTAGTGGCTTAATGAGCTATTTTGATTGGATTTTTGAAGATTTTGCTACACTGAAAAATGAACTTCCGCCATTTCTGACACCGTCAACAAACACGTCACAAGTTGTGCACTCTAAGCTTTCAGAAACTTGGGCTCAAATGGGCTCTTCTCATGAACACAGTGAACACGACCCTATTTTAGGGCACCATTCATAAAGCAGGGGAACAGCCATCATACTGTATTCCTCCATCATAACCTTCTAAACCCTACGTTCTAAACATTCAAACAAAATTTGAACAGGTGCCTACTTCACAAATTTATGACTAGAACAACTCAACACAGTGCTGAGCTGCATCTTAAATTAATCTTCAGGTTCCCAGCTTTCAGATGATGTGCACCACTTCTATGTGACATCTACTGTTGACCTGCTATCTCCACCTATACAAGATAAAAATGGCTCTATGTGGGCCTCCAAGGGAAACTCTGGTGTATGTGACATGAATGCTGTTTAGTTATAGTGTGAAAATGTACATTAATGACAATGAGTAAACACAGGAGTTTGTGTTTAGAGTAGATTAAAGTGTGAGCAGATAAAAATGACAATGTTTTTGCTAAAATATGATCAAATGTACATATGCAACAAGAGGAATAAGAAATACAAAGCAGTCTCTGTATAAAACAGTATTAGGCCTGACTCATTCTGCATTCATGCTAAATAATAAATGTGTTTGAAATACTAGGTAGTGAGAAAATATGATTGTGCAGGAGTAAGGCTCTGGCTTTCATCCAACCAAGATCAAGCATTACCAATATGGTACATCCTTTTCCTCCCACCGTGGTGTACATCTGTTGTGACATGTATTATTAGGTTTTACATCTAAGATATCAAGATAAGGCCATCGTTCTCTCAATCTTAACCTTTGAGGCGTGCTGCGCACTAGCTTCGCAGAAGGCAGGTGACTAGGCATGCGATATGAGCAGATAAAAAGATGTGTTCCCCTGCCTTTGTCGATAGGCAGATAAACAAGATATGAGCATGTACACACAGACACCTCAGGCAGAATCATCTAAGGTAGAGAAATTATTCCCATCAAGTTCAACCCACTCGTTTTTTGTGGGTCCCCCCCTCACAGGAGTTGCTGTTTGCACAAAGATCAGATGATTCTGCATCAGGTTTGTGTCTGAGGCTCTAATTATCAGGTCAGGTACTTATACTGCATACTCCATGTACTGTTATTCCTAAAACATGCAGTGTGATTTTTTTTTTTTAATCTTTGAGTATTGTTAAGCCTTTAGAAATGCAGATTTTACATATTTAACTGTCTTAAACATACAATTATTGAATAATTTTGAGGCTTTTATACATAAAAAATAAGAAGAAGAAGATTAAAAGAACAGAGTATATAAACAGATTAAACTATTGCTTTTGTTTCCTATTTTTCATGCACATTTTAGCCAATGCACACAATAGGTTTTCTTTGTTATTTCCATAGATTAATCTACGTGGTTTGTTATGCACTTAAACACTTATATTAAGGGAAGCATTGAATGCAAGACACCCCTTTTATATCTACACAATTATGATAGAGGATTCTAAACATCTTTGCTAAACTGGGTTCTGCAGGTTTTAATGGGTTTCTTTTGGCCCCACGAGTTTACAGTGATGGACCAGCCAAAGTGTGAAATTGAAGCTAAATGCGAAAGCGAACGTAGCTATCTTTTGGGACTAGAGACGAAAAGCGTACAGCAGTCACAACATAGGAGTCAATCAGGCGATGCCAAAGTTGTGACTCTGAGCAGAGTAAGACAAAAGCTATTATTGGCTAACACAGAAATCTAGGCCAACTAATTCTTGACCCTACAGTAGGTGCGCAAGTTACACAGAGGAAAGCGGCGAGAAGAAGTGAGCGCCGTCAATATTTCAGCTGTACCTAATGGAGGAACTGAGCGTAGCTAAAATAACCCGGGCCTCTTGTGTCTTTTATTGCTGGCTCTAGCTAGGCTAAGTGCAATCCCTGATGGGCCTTGGCGAAGGCAATCAAGCCTGAGCAGGAACATCTGCCTGAATGTTTCTGAACATTGTGCATGCTGACGACAGCTTTAGGCTTTTAAAAAGACACTGGCTGCCATATACTCGCGTGTTACCGTACTCACGCCTAGGTTATGCAGCGTCCTGCCATTCTTTTCGCCTTTCAGGGGAGAAAGGAGAGCTGCCTGCCATTATGTAAATGTACATACATTTTAGAAAAACCTGTGAGGCGAGCAAGACTGGAAAGTTTAAAAAGCTTTGATTTTAAATGGGGACTTTTCTTTCTTTTTTATTTTCAGTAACTTGTGTAAATTGGGATTAGAATCTAGTAAATTAGTATAGCATGTACTCATCAAAGGTTAAGCATCCATTTAAGAAAAAATATTTCGTTTCGAGAAAATGGCAGAATTTATTAAAAATCAACATGTTAAAACATGCCCAGTAAGAATAAAAGCAGCCCCACACCATGCTTTCATTAACCTATATTTTAAAGTTAGCTTTGAAATAGATTATTATTTCAAATTGGATGAATGTTCAAAGAATATTTATCATGGAAATTGGTAAATCTTGATCTCATCTCATCTAACACTACCTTCATGCCTCTTTAGATAGCTAACAGGATTCGACTGCATGTTTAGGCTCTATATTCACTGGTTTCCTAATCTCCAATAATCCCCAGTGGAACTGCACCCTCGTGCTAAAATAAGAAGGTTGGCTCTAACACCAATTGTGAGAGTTTCCTGAAATATATTTCCCTTTTTCTTCCCACCACTGTTTTGCAGCCACCTCTGAAAATGGAATCCCTCGCACCCATCTGTGAAAACGTCAGCCACTGTGACCAACTGTGAATTGTTCAAATTAAGATTGCCAAAATAATATTTCTTCTCCAGAGTACAGAGCAGATGGTATTTTAGCATTAACAGACACCTAAAGCAGCATCTGAAGCCACTTGTTTACACAAATGCAACCTTAACATGTGATGCGTGAATCAGCTATTTTACTCCTACCTGATGAGCTTGTTAGCACAAAAGCAAAAAGAAAGAGAGTGAAATGATTACAGAGAAAGAAACACACACTGAATGACGGAGCTGCAGAAATTACAGATGGCTCCACTAATCAGGAGATTTTCAGGCAAGGTAGCATCTATTTTACCCCATCCCAGCCCCCGTTTACTTCCGTATAAAAGAGCAATGAGACGAGTGCTGGTTTCCTACTTAATTATCTTTCTAATGGAGGAAGAGAATGGCATTTAATTACTCGGCCCCAGATTTAGACTCGTGGCGTGCAAGAGGTAAATGGATTTAATGTTGCGAGGATAAATGGAGCCACGGCGATGATATGCAGATGTTTGCACATGTGCAGCAGGCGTAACAAACTACCACACAGCACTCGATACGCCGTTACAGCCTCCTGTCTGATTCTGCTCTGTGCTATAAGAGCCGTGAGGAGTGGCATTTAAAGCCAGAGCACAAACCCTAAAGGATGCGTGTGTTATTGAGAGATTATCTATCTGAAAGTCTCTTAAAAATGTACCCATACAGAGGATTTCAGGGTGCCAGCTTTCAGGAACATCTGCCCGTTATGATTTGTTCAAAATCTGCATCATGGAATGAGGCTCCTAAATGTAACGCACTGAGTCACGCCTGTAGTCAACATGATGACAACTGTAATGGATATTTTTTAGATGATAGAACACACATCATTTTCATTAAGGGAAAAAGTCCCTGTTGCACAGTTAAATTAATTCATATTGGGATTTGAACACATCACAGGTATTTTCATTCTTCCCCTTGATTTTGTCGAATCAGTGAGGCAGATGAAGTTCTTTTTCATCTATATTTCTGAACAAAACATTTCTTATCATCACTTCTCCTCTCATAAGGCACACAGCAGATGCTGCCAGAGGAAAGCCATGGTTCACTGTGCCATCGTATGCTATCTGTCCACATAATTGGACAGAAGATGCAGCAACTGGAGGAGCTAGGCAGGCTAATAACTGTATAGCTGCATGTGACTGTGGCTGGTGCTCCGGGCTGTGCAACATGTGGTTTCCCATTGGTGTGCAAATTGGAGTAAATGGATTCGAGAGGATCAGCAGACTGAACAACAGATGCATGTGAACTCAGTAATGACCGAATCATCACTCCGACTCTGACAAATTCATCTGTTTGTGTAGACAAAACCATTTAGTTGAAACGACAGCTGAAGTTGAGTCATATGCTAGTTTAACAGTAACATTTAGCATTATTTATTCCGAGTTAGAGTCCGAGTCTGAGTTTTCAAGCCAGCTCATTTGCGCTAATCCCCTGTAGAAAATCGCCATGAGGTTTTACTTCCTGCTTAATTCTTGAACTGCCTGAAACACCTCGCTTGAAGTCGCGCCTTTTCTCCCGTAACACGGTGATGTCACCAAGTAACATGGTTGCATAACGGCTAGCATGGTACGCACTCAAACAAAGCTAGTTAGAGTGGAGCTGGAGTCCAAAGAGTTTGGTTTGGTTGACCAATCACAACACTGGGCCAGCTGACCAATCAGAGCAGACTGGGTTTTTTGGGAGGGGGCTGCAGGAGCTCAAACAGAGCGTTTTGAACAGAGAGTGACAGCTGCAGTACAGCTAGTACAACAAAGATAAGCATTAATGCATGTAAACATGTTCTAGTAGAAACCCAAAACACAAGTATGCACCTCAAGATTAGCATAATAGGTCCCCTTTAAATGTTTTGGCTCTTGAATACCATTGATTAGATGAATTTTGTCCCATGAGTACATCCAGTATGTACATTCAAAAACGTATTTCTACCGTTCTATTAATATTACATATCTTTTTATTTTAAATCTCATAATTTTAATGTTTATGTTTAAGCTCCAGATATCAACAAGCCACTTTATGATACAGTATATACCTTGACCAGATTCGCATTATAGATATTTTTTAGGATTATTACAACATTTCAGATGCTTCTTGAAATTAATTTCATTCCATATATTGCTGTTTTTTTTAAGTGTGACTTGTTGAACTCAATTTCAAGATGCCTCCAGTGTAATCAGTGTGACTTGCTGTACACCCTCTGCACCTCAAGTGCATTTTGCCCCCTTTTGTCAGAGGGCACCATCGCAGACTGCATTAATCCACAGTGATCTGGCTTCAAAGTGGGGCTGCAAAACTACGGGGAGCACAGCGCTGTCAGCTGCAGATAGCTGGCTAGTCACCAATCCCTGCTCCTCTGTTTAAATCTGTTCCACTGTTTCCTCTTGCAGACGAAATGAGAGGTAAAGCTTTTGTGCTTTGGCTCTGGTTTAGGACTCAGACTATTCATTTATAATCTATCTGACTGGCTGCTGCAGTAAATGGTCAAACCAAACACATAGGAAGCATCCATATGTGGACAAACATAGCATAGAATTCTCCTTACAGTAAGCAAATGCATGCATGTGGATAGTGCACATCAGCAGAAACAGATACCAACAGCTCCTAAATAGCCCATGCTGTACCTCCAAGCAGCTGTAACATCAGGCTACTGAAGTGTAATCAAAAGTCTCGGTCCGCCCCAAGGTCAATTCATCAGAGAAGTTATCACGCCTGAATTATACATGACAGCCTCTGTAAACCATAAATGTTGAAATACTCCATTTGCACACGAGAAACGATGCAGAGAAAAGATGGAAAGTGAGACACAAAGAAAGGTGGAGATTATGGAGGATAGCGGCTGAGAAACGAGTCACTTCAAATGATCAACAGGGATGAAATGGTTTTTTTTTTTTTTGGTCCAGGCAGATGGATTTTTAGACAATATATAAAGAAAAAAGACTGCTCAAATGCACTGCACATATCCACATCCAGAGATAGAACAACCATACAGTGAAGATAAATTATGTACAGGATAAACAAACATCAACAAACGCTGGTGTATGTGCAATCAGCTCGAAGGGATATGTTTTACTGCTATATGCAGCTCGACATGGAATTTATTCTCTTTTTCTAGAGAGGGTTTATTCAGGACACAACATACAAAATAGGGTGATTGGAGTTGATCTTATTCACACCTGCTACTCAAGATGGAGCCTTCAGCTGTTAAGTTCCAATGTCAGACGCTTGCTGTGAACCCAAACGAGCAAATCAATAGCGTATCGAGTGAGGTCAGCCTCCTTGAACTCCTCGCTCTCTGCTTCGCTCGCTCGCTCACTGTGAATCTCTGCCTCGCCCTCCCTCAGATGGCTTTTAATCTCGCTAGAAAGAGAATAAAACGATGTGCAAGGCTGATAACTAGTTAAGCAAAAAGGCTACCAGAAGTGCATCAGAGCCTGTAAACACACACTACCTACTGTATGGTGATATATTAAACGCTGCCTTTTCTATTAAATATGCACTACTGTATGTCGATAATAGCCCTGCACAGCTGGGCTATTATGTTAAATAGTGTTTCAATGAAATGCACTTATAATGACTGACCTAATGTCAGACATTCAAGTACTCAGAATTGAGCCAATAATGTAGGAGCATAAAAGATAAATCAAAAACTTGTTTAAGTATTCAATGAACTGACTGTACTGTAAGAGAAGCAATCAGTGGAAACTGCTGATATGGATCAGAAAGTTTGGGACAGAATCATTTCTATCCAAATGCTGAATTTTGGGTCTTTTCATCCAGGAAAACATATGGAAAAAACATTTTAAAACTATCTTGGACTAACGTTAGTTGAGTTTTTGCTTTGATTTTTACTTTACTCCCGTGGCACTTTGCCTCGCGGAACGTCTGCTCTCTGACTAGATAGCTGTGCGACGTGCACATTGATATCGTGATGGGAAAAAGGAAAGTCATTTTCTCTGAATGAAGAACTAATGCGCACAGGGAAAGCAGCTGTACTTGAAGCCGGGCTCGTCAAGTGGATTGATAATGCCCGGTCATGTATTACTCCCATAGTGAAACTTAGCACATGCAGACCGCTCATCGGCATGCACGCTCATGATCCAGAGCCGGCCACAGTAACGCCTCACCCTTTGGTGAGGGGAAAAGGCAGAAGAATTGGCAGAAGTAAATAACGAAGCTGTTCGTTTCATGTAATAACATACAAATGTCAATTACATGGTATTATGCATTAGAAATGAAGCACAATAACAAAAAATTGTTTATGTTTATGAGCAGTATCCACTGTAATTAATTCTGAGTTTGGGACTCCAAGCTGCAGTGGGCAGAATTGGAGCAAATATGATTAAAAAATGTATTGAGACAAACATGTCTCAGGTAAGCTGCATGGTAACATGCATGAGACAGGTAATCTGAAAAACAAATCATGTTTTTTTTTTTTCAAAGACCGGAGGAAAACAAGCAGTCAGAGCCGAGCTGCAATCTGCTGTCTCTGAGCAGCTGTCAATCACTCCCAATCAACTCCGATCAAACAATCAAACTAGGCAGATCAAATACGAATCAGTATTCTGTTCCTGTAATGCCTGTTTCTCTCCTCAAATGTTTTCAGAAAGATCTTGTAGTCCCTGTTTAGCAATGAAGTTTGTGACCCAGCAGCCATGTTGAGGTCAGAAATACCAAGCACCGCCCACCAGCTGGAGCAAACGTTCTCATTTTACAGTTAAACGGTAACTACAAGATGTTTCTGGAAACATTTTATGCGAGAAATAAGCATTACAGGAACAGAAAAGTGACTCAAATTTGATCAGCTCTGCCTAGTTTGATCGTTCTGAGTTCTTGAGTGATTGACAGCTTCCTCCATTGAACAGCCAGTAGGAATGCTCTCTCTCTGAAATGATCTCTGATTGGCCAAAGTCTCCCGTCACAGGCTAGATTTTTTTAAATCCTGAAAACAATCACGAGGAGGTGCAGAAGTCTAGTTTTGTCTCAGAACAATTGAATCACAATATGCTGAAAGGTTATTAAGGGATTTTTGCCCGATGACACCAAAAACATTCAACAGGTTTAACTCTTTTATGTCTCCATTCTGTCGCAGGTATAGTATTCTCCTTATTTCATTCCTACGGACCATGAGTCATAACACTGGACCAGAGCCACAGATTAAAAACTAAATGTGCTACCGTTGAGGTTGCCACCCGGAGTAGCCGATCAACTATCGATTTTCACTTGGAAGGTGGGGGGGCGTGAAGCTGTGCAGAGCAGAGTGATGGTGGAAGGGATGCTGGGTGACAGCAAGCGAGGCTCAAATTAAAGATTTCCCGTCCATGAAATGAAAAAAGGCCAACAGTGCCAATAAAGTGGCTCCTGTTGAGTGGACGCATGCACATACAAAAACCCACACCGCGCCACACTGCACACCCTTCACAAACACTCCAGCCTCCATCGGTGCACGCCCTTCCTCCTGCTCGCGGTGTATCCTTGTGCCGTTGACAGGAGGAGTTATGGTGCTCGCCGTGAGGGAGGGTATAACGCTGACAGTGATGACATTATCCCTGCCCCTCTTTTGTTAGGAAACCACAGCGTACTGTCTCATAAATAAAGGCGCGGCTCCATTAAGACCAATAGCTGTATCCATCCTCCCCTGTCTCTCATTATAAGGCCATCTGCATCCATCGACACACGCATCCCTCCTGGAGAGGCCGCACAGGGCCTCATCAGACACAGGAGAGCCGGCAACGCTCCATCGCCGGAGCCGCCAATACAGCCTGTCTCGCCTTGATGAGGTCATAAAAGTAGCAATAGCATGTGTGTCAAAATGAGGAGGCTGACACACACCTTTCAGGATTCGTATTGGATAACAGCGGGGCTCAACTGACGAGCACACACACCTCCATTTCTGTTTACTGTCATCTTTGCCCCAGTCTCTCTGGTCAAAAACATAAACCAGCGTTTCTTCAGCTGGAAAATGGCCTCTGTTCCGCCCACACACACACACACACACACACACACACACACACACACACACACACACACACACACACACACACACAAACACACATTACAGAGAATAAAACCAGCATTCCTGCCCTGCTCCCAGCCTGTCAGCTCGCTGCTCGTCTTTCTGTGCAAGCCCATGCTCAATCATTGATGAGGCCAGGTCCTCTGGTACGAATGAAAGGACTGGGCAAAAGGAGTGCAATCACCATTAGACTGCAGAAGAAGCATTAGAGAGAACCACATATTAAAATCCCCCCAATCC
The DNA here is from genome assembly GCA_947000775.1 of Pterois miles. Classification (NCBI taxonomy): domain Eukaryota; kingdom Metazoa; phylum Chordata; class Actinopteri; order Perciformes; family Scorpaenidae; genus Pterois; species Pterois miles. The sequence continues at coordinate 24,329,227 of CAMQGK010000634.1, read as the reverse complement.
TCAGGCAGATACTAATGGTGCAGAGAATACACACACAGCAGTAGGGACGCACGGGAAACTTTGCATGGAACACTGACAGAGGGGAACCGACATGAGAGTCTTGTACAGCGTGTTTGTGTTTGAAAAGTTCAAGACGTGAACATGTTTGTTCTACAATTATACTCACCGCGGTGTTGCGAAACAAGGCGTAGCTGCAGCCGGGTGCGTTACCATCCATCCCTCCTCTGCACTGTCTGGATCTCCACCACTTATTAATATTATTTCTTAAACAATGTGTCGCCTATTACTCACTCCTCGGCGTCTCCGTCGGTCTCCCTCCCTCATACAGTTTCCCATGCAGTCAGGTTTCGGGGTGTCTCCGGCCTGTTCCCTCTCATTCACACCAGGCTTCGGAGACACTTAGGGACAATGCCAAAGCATTGTCAGGAGTGACCACCAAATGAGAGCTCATTTTCCCTCCATTTCTGTCTTTTGTAACAGTTTGAATATTAAGAAAAATATAGGAAAACAATTTTAGATGTATGTGTATATAGAGCACTCAAAAGACTGGAGCATCTGTCATGGAATAAGCCTGCAAGGACGTTTCCAGTCAGAGAAAGTATAAATAATTAACCCCCATCCCAACTTCCAATCCTCCCTCATCGCCACCAATTTCATGGCTCAACTTTTTTCACCTCGCGAGCGTAGAGTAAAGGAGTAAACAGAGTGCAGGATATCTTTATTATAGATGTGTTTGTGTGTGGCGGGGTGACGAGGGGAGGCGTTACAAGGGGAGCTAGGCTCAGCACTGTTCGCTCAGCGCTGAGCTCTCGGTAGGCCTCGCCTGAGGTTGACTCTCCATATTACTGGATCAGAAGCTACTCTCAGCCCGCTGGGTGAACTCTTCAACTCCATGCTGAGTGAGCGCACAAGAACGGGGCGGGCAGGCGTAGCCCTCCTGAGCTCGAGCTGTAGCCCTGAGATACCCCCCCCCCCCCCCTTTTTTTCCCCTGCACATAAACACACAAGGCCAGATCTGGTGGAGGGGAAGCTGCACTTGGCTGATAAAGTGCTACCCTGAGTGAACCTGGAACCTCCACATCTTCTCACTCTTGTTTCTCTCCCTCACTCGCTTCCTCCCGCTCATGCTGTTTAGCCTCTTTGGCCCCGTCTTCACCCCGCGGTTACATATGATGTTCAGTTTAATGGAGTCGTGATTTAGAAAGCTCGGACTGGAAGTGCACGCGTAAATGTGTGCAGGAGTGAAGAACGATGGGTTCAAATTACAGATGGCTCGATATCTGCCGATACCAATACCAACTTTTTCCATCTCTTAAACAACCAAGTTTTATAAGATGAATAACTTCGGTTACTTTGCTGGTTCAGATTATTAATACAAAATATCATTTTCTCCTAAATGATGATGTATTATTATAGAGTAAACTATCCAGCAGTATATAAAGTCAATACCAGCTGCAACATTAAAGTGATGAACACTGTAATGCATCAATCATTAGAATAAACTCATCACTCATCGTCAACCAATTGTCCGGGGTCGGGTCGCAGGAGCAGCAGCTCCAGCTAGGGACCCCAAACCCCTTTCCTGGGCCACATTTACCAGCTCTGAGTGGGGGATCCTGAGGCGATCCCAGGCCAGTGTGGAGATCTAATCTCACAGCTCCGGATGGCTGAGCTTCTCACCCTATCTCTAAGGAAGACACCACCACCTTCTGAGAATACACATTTCGGCCGCTTGTACCCACGATCCAGTTCTTTCAGTCATGACCCAGCCCTCATGACCATAGTAGATCGAGAGTTTTGCCTTCCGACTTAGCTCTTTTTGTCACAACGGTGCGGTAAAGCGAATGCAACACCACCCCCGCTGCTCTGATTCTCCAATTCTTCCCTCAGTCATGAACAAGAGCCTGAGGTACTTGAACTCCTTCACTTGGGGTAACTATAATAATATAATATACAGTATATTATTCAGCATAATGAATACTTTTACTTTTGGTACTTCAAGTATATATTGATGCTAGAACTTTTTTTGTACTTTTACTTAAATAGACTAATATTTTGAATGCAGGACTCTTACTTGTAGCTAGTATTTTACACTATAGTATTCCTACTTTTACTTCAGTAGAGATCTGATTTTTTCTTCCATTTCTGTATATTAATGTTACTTTATTGAAATATTAAAAGGGCTTTCTTTCACTCACATGCACACAATTTTCAGATACAGTTCCAGTGTAGTGCGTGCACTGTTTACCATCATCTACTGCTGCTGTCTGTCTGTTTGTCTTTGGGTTGTAAAATGAAATAAAACGGCAGCTAAAGTCATGAAGAAGACAAAATGCTCCACCAAGTTTCAGCTCCTCTTCCTGCGGTGACTCACTCGGTGCCGACCGTCAGACCTCGCACACACAGCTGGTTTGGTAACCTGCATTTACACTGACAGTCGGTTCTGTCGGGGCTACACTCAAAACACTGAGGGCTTTAGCCCCGGCAAAATCACCTGGCAAAGCCGACATCGAGGAGCATATGTGTCAGACTGATCTCCAAACAGACCTGAACAGCATATGTGATAGAAATGGATTGGATTATACTTTTCCCCCCTCTGATATCCGATCCAGTGATTCTGGCAGGTATCAGACCAATACTGATACTGAGCATCGCATCGGCACATCCTCAATTCAAATGGCAACAAATCAAAAACGCAATTTCTACATCTCAGCCGAGGCTTGCCTGAGTTTGTTTCTCATCCAAACAACAATTTAGTGGCTCAATTGATTTCAGCACCACTTCTACTTTGCCTCCATTTTTGTTTTTTTTTCCATCATTGTCATATTCAGGTTGCATTTGAGAAAAGCTTATTAAGGCTGTGATGGAATAGACGCATCTGGATGCGGGAGAATCGCGCTGCCATTGAGAGCACCCAGATGGATTGAAACGCAATTATATATGCTGGATTAATTATGAGTTCCTGCTCTGTTGCTGCACTGCTGCGGTGTAGGAGTACGAGTGGAACATGTACATGCACAAAAGAGGGTGGGGGGAGAAGAAAAAAGTAGAAACAGATGTCCCTGGCATATTGATAACAGTTATTTGAACACCAACGCTGGCTGGCTTTGAAGACTAAATAACAGGGCTCTGGCAGAAGGCCGAGGAGATACATGTTGTTTGAGGTTGAGGAGGGACCGCCTTGTATAGTGCCACTATGAGCAGAAATGAGAGGCTCCACTGCCCACAGAAATGAGAAACACATAACTTTTTCCCCTTTAATACACCATATACCTTCTGAGTGACTCTGTGATAGCCACACGCAAGTCATACCGTACAAGTGACATCAAGAAGTTAACACTTGTTCATCACACCTCCAGGAAGAAACCAGTTGTTCAAACTGCTATAGGATTAGGGCCGAACGCTGCAGCGAACAAGCCCCGCAGGTAGCGAGCTGTAAAGGCTCTACGGTCCACGGCTCACCCTTCGGGTGAGGCCTTTTCATCTGGCCTGAAAGGAACCGGGGGTTTTGTAGTGGAAACTGAAGGTGAAAAGTGGTGATAAGTTACACTGGGCTGGGCTGAAATGTCCAACTCTGGCATGATCTCACAGGAAAAATGGAGCGTTATTGCAACCTTTGATCGCATCAAAGCTTTTGCATGGCATAATTTGCTTCTCTGCGATACACTTTCGCCAGCGAAAATTTGGTCAAACATGTCATAACATTTTTTGTGTTTTTTTTTTTTTTTTTTTTGGTATATAAGCTCTCTAGGCTGTCAAAGATGTTTCCCTGGGAAAAAAAAACATCACTTGACTTTTTCGCAGCAGCAGAGATAAGAGAGTTGTGTGTCTGGTCTCCAGGGAGCTGTCTTTGACTGCATTTCCTCCAACCGCAACTCGCAAGCCCCATCTGGTGTGGATGTCATTAATGAACAGACCTCCAATTGTGTTGAGTATACTGGTATTTGCTCGCTGGGCTGTATTAGACAGTGGCTCAACAGACTTTGAGAGAATGCCTAATTCAATTGTGTTTGGGGTAAACTGACAAACTTTAGGAGCCGTGACATACAGGAGCAACCCCAACGATGGCAGACTGTTTTGAATGTCTTGTGTGGTTCATAACTTAATAAGGCCAGTATATCAATGAGCAGCATATTCTCTGGACTGTTTTCTATATACGTATTGTATATACTGGAGCTGTCAAAGTTAGGACAATAATAACATGTGTCCAGTTGTTACTTGATCTTTTGGAGGTTTTAAAGTTAGAAAATATGAAATTAGAAAAGGAATCATGGTACCAACCAAGGAGGCTAAATAACTCTCCAAACTTAAGCTAAATTTTGTCGAGGAAAAACTGGCACGGCCACTTTCAAAGGGCTCCCTTGACCTCTGACCTCAAGATAAATGTAAATGGGTTCTACGGGTACCAACGAGTCTCCCCTTTACAGACATGCCCACTTTGTGATAATCACATGCAGTTTGGATCAAGTCATAGTCAAGTCAGCACACTGACACACTGACAGCTGTTGCTGCCTGTTGGGCTTCAGTTTGCCATAATATAACATGAGCATTTGTTTATGCTAAATGCAGAACCTGTGAGGGTTTCTGCACAATATTTGTCATTGTTTGTGTTGTTAATTGGTTTCCACTAATAAATATATACATACATTTGCATAAAGCAATCATAGTTGCCCATTCCCATATTGATAAGAGTATTAGATACTTGACAAATCTCCCTTTAAAGAACATTTTGAACAAATAAAAAGTGTGATTATATTTGTAATTAATCATGATTAACTATGGACAATCGTGATTAATTATGAATAAATATTCTAATTGATTGACAGCTCTAATATGTATGCATGTATATGCACTTTAAATTGTAAATGTTTATTTAGGGCAGGGCAGAGGATGACAGAATGGAGGAAAGGAGTCTTTGAAAGTTGTTAAAGTTTGGCTGAAGCATGCATTGTAATCACAGCCCTCCTTTTTACTGCGGATGAGCAAAATCAATCCATGCGATTTGTGTGCCCGGCAGCCTTCTAACGAGTGCAGCCAGCTGGAAAATAGTCCCATCGTCACCTCACAACACCTGGCCAGCCCAGACACTGCATGGGTGCTTCCTTTGGAAAAGCCACTTGTACCCACACTCAAGTGCACAGGCAAATACAAATACCTGTAGGAGCCAGCGAGGGCAACCTTCGGCTTTGTAATCTCAGTGTCGATGTTGCGGCGGCTGACAGAGTTGTGATTGTCAGAGACGGCACAAAGCGGACCAAAGTGGGTTTTGCATGGCTGTGATCTCTATAAAACTTGAGACGAATGAGACGCGAGCTGAACATTGCTGGCGACTGGCAGTGCAGTTACATCCCGTTGAATTGCACGGGGGGAAAGTAGGACAGATAGAAGTCACACAGATCAGCGTGTTGAATCTTTGAACATCTTTTCCTCACTGTTCCTTTGAGAGGAATTTAATGTATTATTGCCGCCGGGGGGAAAGGACGGTAATGTAACAACTTAAAGAATTTCTAAGCGTCATTTTACATGTCAGTGATGAACATTTGTATTCACAGCAACAGTGGAGGTCTGAGACTGCAGCAGCAAGTCGTCCTGTGATTTAAAATGATTACGTCCTGGCAATATATATCACTCTTTTCCTGAAAAAACATACGAAAAAAACATCTGATTTTAAATATAAAACAGTGGATGATTAATTGATTAATTAACTGGCATTTAGTCTCACTTTTGATGCTATTCTTTTCATATTTGTTAGATTATGCGGTAATATATTTTTATGATTCTTTACAACCCTACTGATAAACAACGATGTCAGTATTGTACAATTCTGCAAAAGCCTGGATTATGTTCAATGCCAATTTTTTTTTTTTTTTTTTTTTTAATTATCGCTTGCTTATGACAGTTAAGCCATGGTTAGGGTTAGGCAAGTGCAACACTTTTTTTTTCAAGGGGAACACAACCTAAAGTAAGTAAGTAAATATAGAAATATTTCTTTTTCATGGCCTAGGACAGTTCAGTCAATATTTGTGAACATGACGTATTCTCTCTTAAAGCCAGAAACCAGAGAAGTAAGTCTCAAACTTGTGATGTCACAGGGTATAAATAGTGGAGCCATAAACAATGAATGGGAGACTGATTTTGTGGAGCCACAAGATGTTTTTCTTCTTTATACCCAAATGATCTTTATTCTGCTGTAGTGATCTCAGTTGTGAGACAGAAAATGTTCCCATATACTCAGATCATTCCCCTGGGTGCACTCAGCGTCATCTACAACATCTCTCCCATTCATTGTCTATGGAGCAGCTCCACTATTTATACCCTATGACATCACAAGTTTGACACTTACTTCTCTGGTTTCTGGCTTTAAGAAATAATACCTCATGTTCACAAATATTGATTGAACTTTCCTCGGCCATGGAAAAAAAAACAGGTAACCTAACCCCTTCAAGTTTGCATTTTTGCATTTGGGAGTGAGTTGTTTGTGTTCACTAATATTTTAATATATTTGGACTGTGGTTAAAGTCAATAAAAGTTTAACTGCAGCTCTGTAACGGGAGACAAAGTCTGACTCATCTACAGCATGAAAGCCAGACGTGCCACACACCTACCCCCCACCTCGACCTCCACACCTTTATATTGTGACTCACAGAGCATACTACTTCCTGCGTTGGCACTGGAAGTTGGCACCTCCAATAAAAATCGTGGGGTCCAGAATCGTCCAATACAAATGTAATTTCCAGGATACTGAGCAGATCTTTGACATAGATAAAGAAGAAGATACAGTATGTTCAGCATAATACATTGGAGTGGTTATATACCGTATATGACCATGTTTACAGCGCTGACCTGAGATTATTACTCCATGCAGTGGCAGGTTGATTTCAAGCACATACGTATTGTTGTTGGACTTGCAGTTGTAACATTGGAGTTGTCTTATGCATCTGATGCTCTACCAGTTGGATGCTGAAGACCTGCATGACTGGTTAAGCCACTTGTTGAACCACATGTATAGTTTTTGTTCACAGACTTTGCACTTTTTTCACACTTACTATTAAAAACTTGAATCACTGCCTCACCATGGTATACGTCCGCCAACCAGGCAAGTTGTAGTTTACATCCATGTCTGCCCAAAATCTCATCACTTCATCATTTTATCCTATCAGGCATTTCTGTGAAATTTTAAGTAGCATATGAATTGAATAAAAAAAAGCGTTTTGTGAGTAATCAGTTCATCCTTGAGTCTAAGTGGATTTGTAGAAATTCTCTTAAGGCATTCCTGATACATGGAGGCATTAAAATACTTTGTAACACAGATGAATTGTGAGCTGAAAAGTCTGCCCAGTTATATTTCCAACAGCATTTTAAGGCCAAACGCAAACAAACACACAAGCACAAAAATACTGAAAGTCAGGGAGTTGATTTTGGACCGCATTTCTAGTAAATACCGACATCTGAAGTCCTGGAATTTAGCCCTCAATGCAAGTCCATTACCTTGATTCCTGCTACTGCAGTACCTTCCCCTAGTATGTGTCACATTATGTCATGCTGTATTTGGTAAAAAACTGGAGTCAAATAAAATATCAAACAGTAGTTTTTGACTTTTGACGATGCCTCCGACTCTCCTCGCAGCACTTTATCTAACACTCACACTGAGAAAACCTGCCTGCTCAGTTGACTGCATGCTCCTTTGTGCATGCGTGACCTAAATATGCACGAGGTGTTGAATAAAAATGCCCTGCTGCCACACTGGCTGGGTTTTCTCAATCCAAATCAAATTATTTGTGCCAATGAGCGCAGACCTGCCATCCAAACAACATGTCGGACCGCTGTAATGGCTCTTTGAAATGGAAACAAATGCCATTGATCAACAGCGCCATCCACTTTCAAAGCCAGACTAAGAGGCTGCCTTAGTCAAACAGCATATTAAATGACTGGCTACTCCACCGAATGACATGTGCAAACAAGCCTTTTCAGCATCGGAATGAGTGCTTGTGTGCGATTTTCCAGATGGTTGGCTGCTGATGTCTTTTTTTTTTTTTTTTTTTTTTTCAATTAGAATATCTTGTGTGATGATGATGATGATGATGATGATGATGATGATGATGATGATGATGATAATGATGATTGTTATGTTTTTACACCAAATTTGCGGGAAGTTAGTTGGTCTCAGGTGTTAAAATCGCTCCGCTGGTTTCTCTTTCTCTTTATCCCTGGACAGGGTGCACAGGCAGTATCCAATTGCCTGTCCGACTGCAGCCAGGGGACGGCAATATCTGGCTTACAATATAATGCATCGGCAGTCCCATCAGAGCCCACACTGCAGAACGCTAACCATAACCCAAGCACCTGCCTCCCAGGATGGAACCGTGCGAGGAGGAGGAGGGCTGACGGGGAGAAGCACAGGAGGAGGGGGGGGACAAACAATTATAAATCGTGAATCATGTGCTTGTCATCGAGGAGTGCAGCTTGAGGTGACTTTAGTTTCAAACTGTTAAAGTGAGATAGATAACAAATGAAAGAATTTATACAGAAAATGTGGAATCCTGCGTCTTTCAAGCACATCAAAGAACACATTTTCTCTTGAACAGCAGGAGGGTGAAATCACATGGCAGACTCCGCTCCCTGCTTCCCATTCTCCCTTAACATTACAGATTTAATGAAGTCAAATTGCAGCGGGGTTTCTGTGGGAAAACTGGCACTGAAACATAATTTATGACTGAAGTAACAAGAGCCAGTGACTGACGGATATGTTTATCACAAATGGCAGTTCTTTTCTTGGGAAGCTTGAAAAATCATATCATGCGACGACTATGATGCGATCAAAAATCTATCAAGAGCAACTAAACATTTTCATTGGTCACACCAGCGTGCCTGACAATGCTCAGCGAAGACCCGCCACCTACGCTGTTTCTGATTGGCTCTGAACCTTTCGCTGAATGCGGGTGAAGGGGGGGGGTAAGGCATTTGCGGAGGTGTAAACCGCGACCTGCACTCCTGGAGCAACAACATTAAATCATATCTTTAATTCAAAAAGAAGAGAATAATCGTTTGCTTTCCCATAAAAGAAAAAATGCTGTGCCGCCCGTTTCATCAGTAGATATAGAAACGTTTATGGGAAAGAGATAAAACGCACGTTGTGATTTATCTTTGAATTTAGCTGCATAGACAGCATCATCATGACCTCTTCCCCCTTTATGAGGCTCATAATCTGTCAATTCTGCAGCTATGTGACAATGTGAATGCTGTAATGAGGCAGGTAACAGGTCCAATCAGGAGATCTGGTGCAACTGTGGCAGACCCGTCTAATTTGGATTGAGCACATTCTCTCAGGTGAGTCATTTCAGGATCCGCAGTCCATCCACGGAGATGCATTTGTCATGCGTCGCCATACTGGAGCGGTCAAGATCTGCTAAACAAACACAGTGTACTGAGAGATGCAGACTTCTCTACACAATCAACTGTAATGACTGAATGAATCTGAATTTCATTTTCATGAAATTCTGTTTGTTTCAAATGTGACAGGTTTGTTTTAAATGTGAGAGGTGCTTGTTATTGTATTAAAAAGTAAATCAATTCAGTAATGAAATAAATAAAAGACTATTTTTTTGGTTGCACATCAATTATGGGCTGGAAGCTACGGCAGCTGGTGAGGCTGTAAGCTACAATAAGTCTCTTGTAGGGAATCTGATAGTGGCTGCAGACTGCAACCAACTTCACTCACTCCTCCCTTTCCCAGACTGCAGCTCACGTTTACCTGAAAAGTTGAGTATAAAATTACTCAGCTCACGTTACCATTTTCACAGGCACATCTACGGTGGCCTTCAGGCTACGTAAAAATGCCAATGTTTGGTTTTTCTGTTCTGTGCCACTGTAGAAACATGGCGGAGCAATGTGGCGGACTCGTGAATAGGACCCGCTCTCTATGTGGATATGAAGGGCTGCTCACTTTATTCTCACTCTAAACAAAACTAATGAAAACATATTGATGAATATTATATTCCATGTCTGCTAACAGACCCCCCAGATGTTACACACTGTTCCTTTAATTTTTCAAACAAATGCATTATCATTCTGAAAACAGATCTAGTCGTCGGAGAGTACTTAAACATGCACATCATTATCCAAGATTAGAGTCATCCTTGTTTTGAGCATATCCAGGATTTGACGTTTACACGGTGCATGACCTGGTTATTCATGTCTTTGCTTACATGATCATAACAGTATCTAGTTATCTGATCATCTGGCAGCAGGTGTGTCTTGATTCCTCGACATCTCATCTGTTTATTTCTGAGGATGAACACAGTTTGGTGTCTGGTTTCTCAGCAACCTGGTTGCTGTCATGCTACAGTACATGCCGTAGCAATCTGCTTTCTATCAGACTACTCCAGCTAGCATATCCAGGCTTCTCGAGGCTTATCAAGGTGTATGAAAACAGGATATGGTGTTTACATGTGCAACTGTTGGTTGCTCAACTATTACTATTTCAAATATGCTTTAGAATAAATTTGGAAATGGGTTGAACTGGAACATAGCAAGTATACTCTAAAAAGCTGACTATAACGGGGATACTAGAGCGCATGTATCTGTACTATTTCATGGGGCTCTACTTAGTGCTATGGCTATTTTTTGGCTCTTGGGTGTCCGACTTGCCCCAGCTGTGGCTACTATTTCCGGGACGGGTTGGCTGCCGGACCCACTCTCTCTCCCTCTGGCCTGTGCCATCAAACAAGCCCGCTGCTCGAGTCTCCCCTGAATCATAAGATGGGAGGATGCTGGTGTGCAGGTGGTGAAGCAACATTTCAATCATTTCTGAGCTTTTTTAATCTCCAAGAGAAAAAAAAAAACCCTGTGATCCAGCATTTGGTCACGCTACACCACTTCTTGTTAGAAAAAAAACAGCTTGCTACTGAAAATGTTACATGATTTTGAACATCTAATCTATCTACATCATATCTATACTACACATTGGGAAATCCAGTTACATAAGTCTTGATTTAAGAAAAAAAAAATATTTAAAATGAAATTCACAACTTATTAAAATAGATTCCAAGTCACGATGGTGAATAATCTTGTTTTAAAAAACTGACCACAGTGAGTGCACCTATGCAAATCCAAGCCAACCATCAAGATATATGTTCTGACATCTCCAGGGAGCATGTGTAGCCTAATTTGCAACACGGTGAGGTGACACATGGATGTGAGTGGGGAGCGAGAGCCGTTGTGGCCCGTGGCACACCTCCCTCCCTTTCTCTCAGCCTCTCCCTCCCACTTCTGTCTCACATGATCTCTCTCAAGCTCCATCCCTGTCCTCCCTTCACCTTTAACTTCTCTCTGTCCCACTGTCCTCGCTGCTCCCCCAAGACCCCCTCTGTTTCCTGTCCTACCTCCTTTTCGTGAGTAAGGCAGGAGATGCTGTAAGGTGTACGGGAGAGCTCTTGATGCACTGTGTTTGAGACAACGATGAACTTGCATGGGAATGGAGAATGAGAAAAGCAGCTTCGCTTACAGCGCTACAGCTCTCTACCATATGGTTTACTTTCATAATATTTGTACTGATGTAATATATTTGAATTCACATAAGTAGCAACCTTGAAAAAAAAGCATAAACAAGATGCTTTTGGCTCCCAATATCAGTAATTACATAAAAAAAATATTTCCTTAAAACAGAAGACAAAAAAAACATGCTTACTGAGGTTGATTGCCTAAAAGCGTCTTTGATTTCCTCTCAGCTATTTGATCAAATTTACCACAGCTCAGTTTTTTTGTTCTTTATTTTAACATGGCCTAAAAGCAGAGACTTGAAACGAAAGCCTTCTGAACAACCTAGATATCATCTCCCACCTCTTTTCCCAGGTTTTTTCTCGCTCCAAATATGGCTTGGAGAGGGCAGCATTCATCACTTGCCACTGGCATGTCCTAATGAAGCCGTCGTTTGTCTGCCTAATGGCACCTGGGCTCCATCTGTCATTGGTGAGCCGATGCAGAGACGCATGGCATTCACCTTGCCAGCTCTCGTTCGCCGATGGCGAAGGGGGGGGGGGTTCACGTCCGACCTTACCCCGCATGTGTGTGTGTGTCTCTTTTTGCATGCTGTGAAATCCCTGCAACACTACTGTGCAACATGGCCTCTTACGCTCGGGCCGGCTGAGCATTTTTTGGCCAGGAGAAAGCGTGCCGCTGCCTGCGTGCCACAGCTTCCCCAACGTGGCTCGGACGGGCTGTGTGACATATGTCGGTGTTGTCGTGGACGCGGGGTGGGGTGTATGCGTCTTTGCAGCTCGACAGCTGGAGCTAGCCTCAGCGGCCTCTCTTAAGGGAGCACTTCATGGCTCTTGCTCCTACGACACTGCCATGGCCTGAAGGCTGGTTTGACAACAGTTAACCTTGAATTTATCTAGCCCACTGCCTGGCCCCACAAGCACCCCGAAACACACATACACACATAAAAACAGGCACATGCAGTTTATGTCGGCATGCTTCACAGCCACTATATAGTGTTGACACCCCTACAGAGAGACATGCATGCAGTTCAAAGGAATCCTCACTATGTTCTACATAGATGTGTCATGAATGCAAACAGCCCAAGTCCACAAACACAAACAGAGCTCTTCTAACCACAATGAAGGCTGCCACTTGTCACTTTTTAGGGTTTCAATATTTACCAACTGAGTCATCCAAAAAAAAAAAAGCGATCCTTCTTAAGTATTTCTCGTGGAAAAATCCTCTTCCCCCATTCATTCTCCCAGTTTGCCATCACTCACACACACATCAATCCATTACATTACTTCATGATGCTACATCTGTTTAGCCATCCCTGCAAATTAAAGCACCTACAAGCAGGCTCATTGCTCAGCACACTCAATTAAAATGACTCTGGCTTGTGCACAGATATGCTTCCTAGAACACTATTTTTTGCTTTTAGTCTACAGCGGAGGACCGAGATGAAGTAAACCAGATAAGCATGGAGAAGACGTATTTTGGTTTGTCACGTTAGTAAGCAAATTATCATTCTACTCTTTTTGCGCAATTGCCGTGCTTGAGCTGAAACCCAGAGAGTGTGGATGTGCAGCAGCGGCCAGGCACGTTAATATTATATACGTGTGCGCTTGTGTATCCCTGAAAGCATTACATATGTATGCTTGTGGGAGTGTCTGTGTGTGCGCTCCCGTGTATGATCACCTTGGAAGCGTCTGCATCAAAGACTTGGTCCACTGCCACGCCGGCAGCACCGTGGAGAACCTGATGCATCAGTATGCATGAGGCCGCATGCAAATGATTTCCAACCGCAAAAGTCAATTGATGGTATTTTGTTTTCCTGCAGAAATTTGCTAAAAAAAAAAAAAAAAAAAAAAAAAAAGGAAGAAAGAAAGCGCAACCCGGTGAAAATGAGTTATTGTGCAGTTCTCTTCAGGAACAACCTGATCTCGATATTTTGACTGTACTTGCGTAATTAGTTCAGTAAATCTGAACTGGTTTAATTAGTTTCACAAATCTTTCAGCAGATCAAGCCTTAGTTATAGCCACTGGACACATCACTGGGTCCCACTGTGGCGCAAGGATTTGTAGAGAGAGAGAGAGAGAGAGAGAGAGAGAGAGAGAGAGAGGGGAAGGATGGAGGGAGGGAGAGAGAGAGAGAGGGAGGGAGGGAAGGATGGAGGGAGGGAGAGAGAGAGGGGGAGGGAGAGAGAGAGTGGGAGGGTGGAAGCAGTGAGACAGTTTTAAAGAGGAGGATCGTGTCTGGTTCTAATGTTCAGAGAAGCAGGCAAAAAAAAAAAAAAAAAAAAAAAAAAAAAAGAAAGCCATGCTCCATGGGCTACATCTCTGCCTCTGTCTCGCTCTCTCGTTCTCTCTTTCACAGACCTCTACCTTATTGGGGCTGACAATAGACAAGAGCGGCATGGCGAAAAGTAATTATGAGGAAAAACTGCATAGCTGCCCACGCAATCATCTGTGTCAGAGGCCACACAACGAAACACAGGGCTCGCTTAAATGAGCCTGACAAACCCAGGGAATATTAATTTTCTCTTCCCCTGATTTTATCTCCTCGCACATGTATTATTAAACCTTTTCTCATCAAGGCCACGATATGGAAATGATGAATGGTGTTTCAGACTGGCAATGTGGTTCGTAGAGGTGTGTGCGTATGTGTGTGTGTTTGTGTGTGTGTGTGTGGTAGAGGTCAAATACAAACACAGCGAGAGCCCAAAGTCACACATCCACAGACTCGCCTCCCGGGCAGCTAACCCCGCAGGAGATGGCCTGAGCAATTTGATTGGGGTGCTGACCAAAATGAGACGGTAGACGCCCCCCCACCCCAGCCTTAACAGTGAATGGTGGGGACACAGCCTGTAATAACTGCCACTTATGTGCCCTCACGCAAACACACAGACACACTGAATTGTTCTGCACGCACCAAAGTCCAGAGAAGTCAGAAGGTAGAATTACAGGTTTGCCCTCCTGATTGCGGACCCCTCGGAGTGTGCAGGTTCTACAAGCTCTACACAGGCTCACACAAACAGTCTCATTACACACTGCTTGGGCCCAATCAGTACAACTCTGAGTTTGGATAAGGATCACAGCAGATGTGCCGTCTCAACAGAGGGAAATATATACTTTGAAAAAGGCAATCACCTTGATCCCTGCCTTAAATAGAAACCTGGAATATGATCTCCCACTTCAGCCTGAGCCACGCTCAGTTTCACACTGACACACTGAAATATTACCATGCTGCAATGTGTTAGCTGTAGGCCTGTCAATCGATTAACATATTTCATCGCTATCAATCACGTGATTGTCCATAGTTAATCATGATTAATCGCAAATTAACGAAATTTTTTTTTCATCTATTCAAAATGTACTTTAAAGGGAGATTTGTAAGTATCTTATCTACATGAGAGTGGGCAATATGCTGCTTCAAGCAAATGTGTGTGTATAGTGAAAACTAATTAACACAAAACAAAGACAAATATTGTCCAGGAACTCTCACAGGTACTGCATTTAGCATAGAAAATGTGCTGAAGTCATCGCTCAAGCTCAGCAGGCAACAACAGCTGTCAGTGTGTCAGTGTGCTGACTTGACTATGACTTGCCCCAAACTGCATGTGATTATCATAAAGTGGGCATGTCTGTAAAGGGGAGACTGGTGGATATCCAGATAACCCATTTACATTCACATATCTTGAGGTCAAAGGTTGAAGACTTCTTTGAAAATGGCCATGACACTAAAATTTAGTAGTGTAAGTTTGGAGCGTTATTTATCCTCCTTTGCAAAATTTGCAAATTTGTTTTAGACCTTACAATTTACAAAAAAACGTATACACTAATGTACCAATGGATTCCTTAGATTTTCTAGTCTCATATCATGCAGGTATCATCACTACCTTTAAAGCTGAGCCCACTACAAATGAAAAATCACAAGTTAAGTTAATGCGTTAAAGAAATTAGTGGCGTTAAAACGAATTTGAGTTAACACTTTATTATCACACTAACTTTGAGAGCCCTCGTTAGCTGGCATTGTACTAAAGGAACTGAATCCCAGTGTTTAAGGATGCAAAATTTCAGCATTGCCTGGTTTATTTTTTGGGGAAATGCAAGGTTGTTTACGAGAGGAATTATCAATCTTTTCCAGCGAGCACGGCGTGCCACTCAGTGCACACCAGATGATGCAATCTGGAAGCACATTTTTCCACAATATAAATTACTATGAAACTTTCAGTGTTGCAATTTACAATGAGCCATTCTGAGACAAATGTATTGTGACTAATAGGATGGTCCCCCGAGTTAAAGTCAGAACAATCCATTCAAATTAAGAGAACGCAAACTGCTGCTGTATGGTGCGAGATCATACCATATTCTGCCAGCATCATTATGCGAGGTGATAAGAGATGGCAAACAATGAGTCTCTGCTTTGAATCTGTCAGGCCTCCATGTATTAAACATATCATTTCCCTCCTTATGGCCCCACTCCCGACTCGCATCCCTGTGCGATTATCTATCTCAGCTGTCAATCTTCGCCGCTGTGGTTTACATGAGCATGTTTGCTGAAATGCTGTAAGCACACATGCACAAGTAAGCACACATACACACACAAATGAAATATATACGGTTTCACCAGAAAACTACATGATGATGAGAAGCTTCAAGAGAGGCGGCGGACATGAGAGGGGGAAAAAAAAGGGAATTGTTTCTTTCATCTGATATCACAACAGATCCCAGCGAGGGGGAATGTGCTGTAGTACATGTGGGATGGCTGCAAAGATAGGGGAGGAACATGGTGTAGCTAAAATTAATAGCAGGGCTGCCATCTGAAAGGCGTCATTGAGTTTCTCTTTGCTGAATCCTTATTGACATCTCAAAAGTATCTCCACAGATCATATGGGAAAAGAAAAAAAAAAGTCAGGACCTAGTTTAATATGTGTGAGCTATTGTATTGGAAAGTAAGACATATCGTATAAAGAACTAAAAAATGCATTCAACATCTGAAACATTCAACTCAACCCTGACCATTTATTGTATAACTAATAATACTAATTTTATTTATATAGCACTTTTAAAGCTGAGGCACTAATAAGCTCATATAAAACTTAAGTAAAGGAATTAACCACATACAGTATATAAACAACTGAGATGCAAATATTGGATGTGATGCCATATAAAGCAGATAGAATGCTAATTAAAGAACAAATTACTGAATTTAAGACAGATAAAAGTGCAAAATATAAAAGAAGAAGAGAGATCTACCTTATTAGTCCCACAGTGGGGAAATTCAATTTACACTCTGTTTAACTTATACATGGACATGCACAAAACAAAATAAAAAATGATATTTTTAAAAGGGGGTTTCTCCTCCCAACCCCCCCCAGCTGTTGGTGTTTTTTTTTTTCCCTCCGGCCCCCCCCCAGGGCCCCCCCGAGATGTCCCCCCCCCCCCCCCCCCCCAATTCTCATTTCATTTTTTGTTCTTTTTGGGGGTTTGACCCGGGGCCCCCCCCTTCCCCCACCACCCCCCCCCAAACTGTGCTACTCCCCCCCCCATATGGATATATGGCGCATATGGATGCGCATATAAAAATACTAAAATGATGAGAGAAATGACTAAAATGATGACACTAAAACATGCAACATTTAAATATGTAATGACAATACAGACTAAATAAACCACCACCAAATAGTAACATAAAAAGGAAATATAAGGTGATATGGGATAAGGGATGTGATAAGGGGAAAATAAAACATAGGCCATCAGTGTAAAGCAGGGGTGTCAAACTCAGTTTAAGGTTATTAGAGACCACATACAGTCCAGTTTGCTGTCCAGTAAAACCACTGCCTAGTAAATAGAAATAACAACACCTCCAAATGTCCCCTTCCTGTTAATGTACAAGTACATTTTGAAAATTAATGAAAAATCCATCCTAAAATATAAATAGAAGTGCATTTCACTGCAAAATTGTAATTGGTTATTCATTGACTCAAAAAGTCATAAATTCAGCTTAATATCTCATAACTTTGGCTTACAGTGTCAAAATGTTCACATTAATCATACAAAGCTTTCCTTTCTTTTAAGTTTCGTTCCACAAGTTTAAGTCAAAAAATTTGAGCTCAATTATGACTTTCTGTGATAAAGTATAATAAATTTGACTTAGTATCTCATAACTTTAATTTTAACTTACATTTGGACATAATTCCTGCTGACAGAAATGTGACAAAGTACTTCAAAATTGAATCCTGAAAAATTAAAATGTCATACTTTTCAGCAATTTTTACACTTTGCAGAGTCATCTAGTGGGCCAGATTGGACTCTTTGGCGGGTCAGTTATGACCCTCAGGCCCTATGTTTCACACCCTTGATCTAAATCACTGTGTGTGGCTTTGACTGAATGGCATTCATTTTGGACATTTTTGACCTGATGGTGGTGTGAAATGAAAAGGCAGCAGATCATTAACATTATTATAATTTATCTTGTGGGAGTGATGAATGCTCCTACCAGATTAAACTGGAAATTTTGTCTGCAGCTAATACTGTGATGTGATCATGATGTCGGCTGTAAAACGGTCCTTAGCTGCAGCGCTACCGAGGCTAAAAACATGCATGAAATACCTCCCATACCGGAGGTGTCTGAACGGAGGTTTTAACGATCTGAATTTGAATTTAGAAACAGGGAAGTCTGTGGGTGGTAAAACAACAGCCACCACAGTTGAATGTGATAGGCTGAGTCTCCTGTCAATCCCAGACACATGCTGCCGTATATAATATCCTTCACAGGAAATGTTTTTAAGACTGAAACGCTTTTGGGCAAAATGCTATTGCCTTTGTATGCTAAAATTAGATTTGGAGTAGATTTCTTTTGGCACTTCCACACTGGTGTCAATGTTTAGCTATGATGCTGATCATATTACTCTGTTATGAAATAAAAATGTTTTGGAAAATTAACAAAAGAAATGATTCAAGAGAATGTTTCATTCTGTAATGTCTTACTGTTTCAAACTCTAAAGCTGTCTCAATAAATGTTTGTTAATGTATAACTATTTCCACACTGGATTTATGCACTACAAATAGTGCAGAAGAAAATGTGCTACAGTATATTACCGCTTTTGTTCTTTCCTATTATTATTACATAAATTGCCTGTGTTCCCACAAACAGCCCACTTTATGTGACATATCAGTCGTTATCACAGAACAATCTCTTTCACGGCGTTATCTATCCCCTGGCTTCTTCACAGTCAATAAACCCACGGATGAGTCGCAAAACTCCAAAGTAACTTTCCATCTTTTTACATCATACATTCGTTTCAGCGGCTTTCAAGTAAAGCTCGTTATTGTTTAAACACATTTTCAAACAGGCCTTCAGTGGTTCTGTTGTTTCAGCGCCGGTACAGATTGAGAAACTGAGGAAACTGTTAAATTTCATTCAACTCAACATTTCACCAGCAGGAATAACAGCTTAAAAAAATTCCATCTAGCCTTATTGAACTTTTACACCCCACTAGTTTCATTCCATTTATATCTCCATGAAATCCCCATAAGGGCTTGTACCTTTTCACTTTTTAAAATTCGTTCTTCGCGAAGCTGCGCGTCAGTATTTATTTCTGGGTAAAGAGGCCAGAAGTGTTCACTAATATAAATTGAACTATCCTGACGCAATGGGATCAACTTAACCTTTGGGTACTGAAATTTAGCAGAAATTCAGAGCAGCCCCCTCAACCACTTAATCCTCATACACAGATTTACATACTCCACTTGGAAACTTGTGCAGACACACATCAAGCCTGTCTCTCTAGAATACACTGTGTGGAAAACACACACACACACACACGCACACACGCACACACACACACACACACACACACAGCCGCCACGTGCTGGGCTGACGCGTCCTGGGGATGCAGAACATCCGACGGATAGCAACGCTGCTGAGCCCAAACAAAATCAGCCAGCCCATTAAATGAGGCGTGACTCAGGAATCGTGCGTAATTTCTCTTGATGGTGTCTCAACGTGTTTTAAAGTCATTTATATAACGACGCCGGATGATTCACAGAGGAGGCGAGCAGAAATGGAGCAGAAAAAGAGCATATTGACTCTGTTGAGTTTCCCACGAATTATGTCCCCAAATGTACAGTGGAGCGGTTAGCAGAAGGTCAGCGTCATGATGTAAGCTCTGGAGGTCGGCCATGTGACAACATGGCACCAACAAAGTGGGGGAATACAAGAGTTACTCCTCTATACAATTAGCTTTTTGTCGGCAGCATGAATATTTATGCCATGCTGTCAACGCCAACCGCCAGCACATAGTGTATATTCCTGCTGGATACAAACACTGGTTCTCCTTTCGGCTGCTCCCCTCAGGGGTCGCCACTGATTCGCATGCTTGTCACTGCCTCTGTATACTTATACCGGAGCAGCCATGGATTGAACCACCAACCTTCCGATTGGTGGACAACCTGCTCTACCCTCTGAGCCACGGCAAACACCTAAGGACTCCATTGGTACCAACCGTGTCATACTAGCTTGTAGCAAAGGAGGCTAAATAACGCTCCCAATTTGCGTTAAATTTTGGCGAGGAAAAACTGTCACTGCCATTTTCAAAGGGGTCCGTTGACCTCTGACCTCAAGATATGTGAATGTAAATGGGTTCTATGGGTACCTACGAGTCTCCTCTTTACAGACATGCCCACTTAATGATAATCACATGCAGTTTGGGGCAAGTCATAGTCAAGTCAGCACACTGACACACTGACAGCTGTTGTTGCCATTTGCTGCTGCAGTTTGCCATGTTGTGCTAAATACAGTACCTGTGAGGGTTTCTGGACAATATTTGTCATTGTTTTGTGTTGTTAATTAGTTTTCACTATACACACACATTTGCTTAAAGCAGCATATTGCCCACTCTCATGTAGATAAGAGGAATAAATACTTGACAAATCTACCTTTGATTTACAGTTTGAACAGATAAAAAAAATGTGTGATAAATCTGCAGTTTATTGCATTTCACTTTGAACAATCATGCAATTAATCCTCTAAAACACCTTCTGTAAAAAGTGTAAATAATGCTCCGCAAATGAAGGCTGCACCACATAATTTTGCAGCATTGCTTGCATGAGAATCGGTTGTTTATCTCAATCCAGCTCATGTGACACGTTGTGGTGAAGGTGAAGGTGAAAGTGGGAGGACACATACATACAGCGTTGTCTCCGGTGTTTGCCCCCCGCCAAGTGAAAATGAACAAGAAAGCGGAGTGTAAACAATGAGAAAAGGTGGAGAAAAATTAGAAAGGAAGTAAGGAGAAAGTTCCCACAATAAAAGACCCTCGTCAGCTGCTGTGGAGGAAACTTTCTGCTGCTTCTCGAGGAGGTTTCCAAGCACATGCTCAGAGAAGCCTGGTGGCTTTGCTCAAACCATAGAAATCACTGAGATGGAGATTAAGGAATCACTGGAATACTTCAACAGCCAGGGATGTCCTCTGTGATTAGAGAGGATTAGATGGCAGCACTGCCACTGGAGATACCGACTCATCACTTTTTATGCTGTTCACCAGGTGATTTCATTCCAACCGACTTACAGTTCCATGTAGGAATGTAATTTTAGCACCGGTGCCCCAGTGGGAATCAAACTATTAAAAAAATTGGTCCCGGGTTTTCGCACGGCACTATCCAGAAACCTGACATTGATTTTCAGTCAGCCACTTATTGATGATTATGCTAACTTGCTGAGAACTTGTCAGATGAAATGAAGGGGAGGCGGAGAGGAGAGGGAGGAATCCATTAGTTTATAAGGTAGAAGGCCAAAAACACCTCAGCCTGAGGAGGGTTATTTTTTACAGGATTGCAGGGGTGTGTAATTGCAATGCCAATCTTTGGGATTTAGCAGGGAATTTAAAACAAATTTCTCACCACTTTCGGGACTTTAAATGTAGCGTTTTACATTAATGTGATAGAGATAGAGTTTGCATTGTTGGCGAAAGGTACCGCTCTGTAACGTAGCCAAGTATCACTGTACAAGAATGAGAAATGCGTTTTCTCCCACATAAATCTGTCTGTAGGGTTTTAATAGAGCTAAGGCACTAAAGATCAGAGACACTGCTATAAAACTGATTTAAAAGGGGCTCTTTTCACTGGATATATGGCTTCTATTATCACAGTTATTAGAGCACGCACAAAGTTATGATTAAGGTCACTTAACAAATCATTAACGCTCTATATTTTATGTATTTTTAAGTTACTTGCTTCAATTATGACACAATGCTGCCATGGCGTCTGACGCCCTCTGACCTATTATGCATTACCCTCATTGTACCACCAGCCCTGCTTTTTGATTTCTCACTAATTATTTAAGGAGAGCAGTCACAGCTAATGGTCGCCATCATCCTCCATCCTCCTTAGAGCCTGCAGACGCGCTAATCAATGCAACTCTGACAAACAACATTACCCGCAACATGCATCACGTTACTAATAGCAGGGGGCTAATAACACACAGGTGATAAAACATTGATCTGCTGCCATGAATATGAAATTAACAGTGTGTACACACTCAAACACGAGAGCACACAGCAGATTAATGTTTACGTTCAGTCTCATAAAATATTCTGACGTATTCTGTCGTGTTTTGTGAAAAAAAAAACATGGCATCTGTTAAATGGCTACTGTACAGTGACAGCTATAATAAGTGTGATTTAACAGCTATAAAAAAGCTTATATTCCAGCCCCCACCCCTTCTCAATTATTCCTTCTCAGATTTAAAGCGTGTGAGGGGATGTGGATAGAAGTGGATGTTAGAAAACACTGGAGGGTTTGTATCTTTGCGAATGAAGGAAGCAAAAAATTCTCCGGGGATGTCTAATCACTTTCATTTTGCATCCCTGAAGAATTGGACCAAGTTAAACAGAGCGAAGCCAATGCGAAAGCGAGCAGAAAGCAATGCCTAGCTGGAGATATGATAATGGATGGTTTTCACCTTGAGGTCATTAAATAATTATCCTGTTGCAGGTTTAAAAGCTCATGTTTAAAATAGGACGTTCCATCATCACTCGGTCTACAGCTGTTCATATAGGAAGGCGGTCTTTGAAGAATTATTCTCTTAAAATATGTACATTGTGGGATCTGTATGCATGAAAGACCACCTTACTCTGCTAGATTCAAGTTTGTTTGACTGTGAAAGTGGGGTAAACTACATTTCTGTGTGTGTCTAAGTAAGGATTTTTATGTTTAAAGGGACATTCATTTTTATCATATTAAGCTAATATGTAGCAGATAATTTTCTAATATCAATATTTGATGCAGTAGGGGAATTAGTCATCTTCATCTTGGATCTCTAGGCCTCCAAGCCATTAGGTGCTGACAAAACTGAGCCTTCAGTGTCTGCCTGTCTCTGTAATCCCTTAAAACAGACCAAAAGAAAGAGCCATGTTTTCAGTTTTGCTGTGAGAAAAATCATCCTTTTCTTCATTTTCTGCCTCTTGTGCCCTTTCCTATTTCTTTTTTTTTCTCCCCCTCTCACTGGGCTTTACTGGAACAAATCATTAGTAACATAACACACACTGCTGTTTATCTCTGGGTGAGCCAGGCTAATTTTGACACACTCATTATGCCTTCTCTCTTTCTGTCTCTCTTTCCTTTCCCACACGCAGACTTTCTCTCTCTTGACCTCCCTCCTTCCACAGCTGCTGTACGCTGGGCCACGCCATGCATCACTGTAAAAGCCGACTCTCTCTGGGGGTGCCTGGGGGTGAAGGCTCTGCCGGGCAAGGGGTCGAGCCGTGGTCACGGACCGGTCTCTGTCCAAAGATGGCTAACTCTGAGCCTGATCAGAGGTCTGGCTTTCCAGCCAGGAGCCCGCTGAAATTGGCAGCTTGAACATGTTTGCTTGTTTCGACCTTCCATGTTCCCAAATTTGTGTTCTCCCTCTTACTTGAAGTCTCTTTATGTGTTTTCCAATCTTTCCGTTCTCTCGGTGCTCCATGTCGAAACAGCGCAGGGCATGCTTGGAGCTGACTGTAGCGCATGGCAGGAGGAGGAGGAAGCGAGGGAGGGAGGGAGGGAAGCAGATGCTTGTGACAGTGTGGGGGCAGTAATGAGGGTCCCTGCGACGGAGAAACAATCAGTAAGGCCTGAACACACAGCCCACTCGCGCACACACACACACGAAACAGCGAGGGAGTAATGGGCTGGCAAAGGCCCGGGGCCAGTCTTACTGACACACACACATTCACCACACACTACAGGGTGAATAATGAAGAGGGGAAACCACCATCATCACTGTCGACCACTCGCCGAGCAAAATAAAACCAGCCAAAAGTATATCACCTGCACCATTTTTGTAAAATATTCATTTTGAACAAACAAATACCCCAGCCTGGCTCAGGTGAATCAGCTCAGTATGAGACTACAGTAAAGGGAAGCGGGGGCGGGAGGATTTTCTGGCACTCTCAGCCATTCTGTCTCATGCCAGGACGGCACATATGACATCCCAGTGTGTTCCCAGAGCCTGCCTCTAATACGCACGCAAAGCCCTTCAAAAGCATTACCCCGCCGACGGGAGACACTTTTATTGTGGTAGACGTTTCAGTTCGATTCGCCAAAGCGAGGGCTG
Source organism: Pterois miles (assembly GCA_947000775.1). Taxonomy (NCBI): domain Eukaryota; kingdom Metazoa; phylum Chordata; class Actinopteri; order Perciformes; family Scorpaenidae; genus Pterois; species Pterois miles. The sequence continues at coordinate 24,305,148 of CAMQGK010000634.1, read as the reverse complement.
CAGAGGAGGGGAAAACAAACGGTGCATGCCGAGTGCGGGGTTCACGTCGCCGTGCAGACATTTTAAGAAGTGGGGCAGAGGCAGAGAGTGCGTGCTGTTGAGGAGAACGAGGTTTGAAAATAGCCTGGGATAAAACAGAGACAGCGGGGCTGCTTATGCGCGCACGCACACCGTGCTGCAAAAAATAAATATAGAAATAAAATAAATAAATAAATAAAAATGTGGGGGGCAAAAACGGGGCAAACGAAAAAAAAAAAAAAAAAAAACGCATTAACAAAGATGCATGCATAAATACGTGTACGGCACATGGCTGCTAGCCCAAACAAAACCTAGAGTGTAAATCAGCGGCACGCTGGACAGTTTCAGCCGATGAAGATTGAGTAAAATCGATTGTGTCATCACAAGAAGTCTTTATCTGTCTCCCCCTTTTAAGGCCTGCAGATCAATCCACTGAGCCTGAGTTGCAAGAGACACAAAAGACCTCTGCTGTGTAATGTTGTGTCTGATTCATTTCTTGTTTACTGCACGATTGCGGCCTTTGGAAAGTCCTCATTATATTGAGGCGATGCTTTTTAGCTACCGTGATTTAGATTGTAAATTTTAGGAGCAACTTAATTAATTGCCTCTTTCCTATTGCAAAGGTAAAGATAAACTGTGTTAAAGACAAAGACAGTGTAAAAAGTCTGTGTATTTGTGCGTGTGTATGTGTCAGCTTATGACTCATACCAGAGATGTCAAGACTGACAGCAGTCAGTTTGCATTACTTCTACAGTTACAGTGATGCATTTGACCCCGGTGTTTATCCTAGCCTCTTCCCCCGCAGACATGAACAGACAGTGACACAGTTAACAGCCGCGTACACAGGCGCACGAAATACACACATACGCGCACATTCACTGTTACACATTTCCCTGTTACACATTTCCCTGTTCCCTACTTGACGCTTGGGAGACAATTTGAAACGGTGGGTCCATGGACGATCAGCCCTCTGCTGTAATTGGGTCCCTTGTCACACAGCAAATTCATGTCAGCATTGGTCACATGGGACACTAATCTAAATGGCATCAGTGTCCTACTTTGTGTGTGTGTGTGTGAGAGAGAGAGAGAGAGACACAGAGAGGGAGAACTCTGAAAAGCCAAAAAAAAAAAAAAAAAAAAAAAAAAAAAGGTGGGGTAACTTTGAGAAGCAAAGTGAGATGCTGCTTGTAGATGGTGTGCAGAGCTGTCACTGGGCTACACTGCAACAGAGCTGTGTTCCAGCTGTGAATATGACAGTGCCTGAGACGTAAGTACCACTGGGCAACCCCCAGGTCTGAAAGTGAAGCTAATGCCTTAAATTTGCATTGTTTCTAACAGCCAGCAGGGGGCGACTCCTCTGGTTGCAAAAAGAAGTCAGATTATATAGAAGTCTATGAGAAAATGAGCCTACTTCTCACTTGATTTGTTACCTCAGTAAACATTGTAAATGGTCTCAATCACTTGTTTCAAGTCATCATCTAAACAGCATGATGTTCATGTAGTAAATTATGGTCCCATTTCGAGTCAAATAGACCATAAAGCAGGAGATGCTTTAGAGCGTGGCTACCTTGTGATTGACAGGTTGCTACCACAAAATTTAACCCTTTCACATTGTGTTTTTAGTTCATGAAAATGAGCTGTAACATGTTGCTTGCCTAAAAATGTCTCACTCAGCATTTTGTTGTACTCCATCCTCTCATGTCACTTCTGGTTGCAAAACACCAAGATGGTGAAAGCCAAAAACCAAGATGGTGATGGCCAAAACGACAAACTCGAAGCATCAAAACGGCAGTCCACAAACCAATGGGAGACATCACTATGACTTCATCTACTTCTTATATACAGTCTATGGTAAGTACATATTGTGTTCTATCAGTGGTCTGGGCAGTTAAAACAATGACCTACTACTGATTTTGTTTCTTTTCTTCATTAAAGTTTAACAACAGGGCAACATTTTAATCTTCAAATCACTCATAATTTTTAAAATGGAGCCATCCACACAACCAGGAAGGAACCATTCAAATTATAACATGCAAATATTAACACGACATGTGGATCTGCCAAGGGGTGGTGAGTAGCAACAGTTTTATTTCAAACTCAGTCTGAATAATAAATGGGTTTTTGTGACTTAATGCGAAACATTTATCATTGCCATTAAAGAAAATTATAATAAATTATTAACTAAACATGCTGTGGTGGTGAATAAATGGCTGTGTATTAGTGGTTTTTTTTTTTCCAGTGTGACTTATTAGCTCCTAAATCTCAATTTGGTCAGGCTCACATTTGGACGGTGTGATGAGGAACCTGCAGGTAAGAAAAATGTGGGCAAGTTAACAAAGTGACAGTAGTCCCAACCAGTGGAAGCTGGTCTTTATTTTTTAAAGGGAAGATAGAGATCAAAATATAACAGAGTAACTGGTTGAAATAAACCATTACCAAATCTCTATCATTTATACAAATATATCTTAATATTCCCTTCATTGGAAAAATCCATGACTGAAATTCTGATATAAAAGCTTCAACACCTGCAGTGCAGGTAAGAAAGTGGTGGTGGGGGGCAAGGGAGGGCAGGGTCCTGCTGTCCTCCCTTGAGGCAGGACCTCTTCTATCAATTCAATGGATTTCAGTTTTCTCATGCTAATCGGTGCTCCAAGGGAGGACATCCGCCCTTGGCTCGTTACCAATCAACAAGCAGAATACACTATTGATATCATGTTGTTCCCATGATAATATCCGAATGTAGAGCTTTACAACAGAGTCCAAAGTTTTCCTTTTTTTAATTGAGCAGCAACCATATTTCAATAATCAACACAACAGTTATCTTGTTGTAGCATTAAAATTAAAAATCAGAAACTCATGCAAACCCCTCCTATATAGTATACACTAACATGAGAGCATGTACTGTATATCAAGTAGCACGGAGCCCATACATAACTAAATTAAATAACTAGACACTATGTAGGTTGGCTTTCCTCCTGTCCTTCAACAATTTTTGAGACTCCAGCCTTGAACCCACCAGCGTTAGCTTGGGCCCATATTCCTCTTATGTATTATCATCTTCTACATAATCATATTTTTCCAGAAAACATCTGAACGAGGTCATGAACTCAGCATACAGAGAGCAAGAAGGACAAGGACTGACTACTCATACTGTAGTCAGTATGAGTGCTGTTATGTGAAATTAATCAACAACCCTTGAGCAAATCAGAATTACATATTCATCCAGGCCATTTGTATAATGAATATAAATGATGACCTTTTGAGGGCTGGCTTTTTCCATGTCATGCTTCCTCAAGTATGCTGAAGATGAGCCAGTTTGGTGGAAATACTACTAAAATATGAAACTAGTGAATTGTATTTTTAAAAAGGGTAATGTCCATTTACATCACAGGAGGGATACGAGAGGCTTTAACAGAGACAGTGGAGAGTAGTAAAGAGAAAGAGGCCACACTAACTAAACCTTAAATCCATAATGAATGCACCTTCGCTAAAGAAAACTAATCAGGTATATTTAAAATCTTATTAGATGATGATACGATTGAGATGAAGTATGTACTGTTTCTGGAAAGGATCTATTAAAGGATACAGTCAATAGTCATCTTCAACACTAGAGAGTAGGAACTGTCAATTAGCATAAAACATCCTGCCAACACCAAGTAACGCCTCCATCTGTAATCCATAGTCAATAAAGATCAAGCAGTCTAGATTGTTTATGATATGTTGCACCTGTCCGCACTTCAGACAGCAGTAAGATGATCAAAGTGGTTGCCGTGATGGCTCCTATAGAGGCAGGTGGGAAATCTGTAGGCTATGGCGGCAAACTCCAAGAGCGAGTTAGTACAATCTACCGTGAAAGTCTGCAAGTACCATCTGCGGGGGGCTAAGTGATGAAGTAGAAAGCTGCTGACACAATAATTACAGGCATAGCAATGAGGCTGAGAAAAAGAAAAAAGAAATCTATGAGTGTGAAACAAAGTGCTAGAAAGACAGAGAGAAAGAGAGGCAGAAACTCTGAACCAGAGGTTGATGATTATCAGGAGGCGAAAATGAAGCGCCGAGCATGTATGTGGTCTCTCTCTCAGCTTTAAATGCTGTATTAACACCGTGTTTGGCCACACGTCAGTACCACGACATGTGTCATCCCCACTTTGCCTGCGTGTTTGAGCTACCAAGATGGGATAAACACCCTCAGTAAAGTGAGCACCAGGAAATTATGCAATGACTGTACAGTCACGTCAAAGTAATTTGTTTACCTTCCAATAAAGAAGACTATCTGGGGTTGCTTTATCCTATTTCTGGTGGCAGGGCTCAGAGAACGCATACTGAAGAACCACAGCCTGCAGAACGGCAGACTCAATTGTCTAATCCCGCTCATGTCCGTTGCTTTATCCCCTCGTCGTTGACGACAAACAACATTTTGTGGGTGTTAAACAACCAACCCTGCTCTCTAAAACAGTGTATCTTAAAACTATTTTTTCTGGGGAGTCACGTTTTAAAAATGACAGACCATCGCGACCCATTTCACAAAAGGCATTATTTATAAACCATGAGCAAATTTGTATGTAAATGACTGTTCCAGATCATTTTTAATGTCATTTCTGCATCACCTTATACCTCTTGAATAGGTAAACCAGCTATTCTGGATACATTTGATAAATCATAACTTCATTTTCAGTGTTAGTGAAAACTTAAACACATGGTAAGCACTTTATAAACAAGACCAAATGAATGCATTTAATAGGCGAACAAAACAAAATGAATGTATGCTAGCCTTTCATATTAGATTCAATGATATTCATAGGCTACAATTATCAAAACAATACAAACACTGAGGCTCCTTCATGTGGCTCAAAGGTGGACTGAAGATATAAATGTTGAATACAAGACTATGGAAGAAATTCTGCTAATTTATTAGGCAACAAGACATTTGCATTGCATTAAATTAAAGACCGGTGATTGGCTGCAAGAAAAACTACACAAATCATTTTGCTTCTAGATCTGAGCACAAAAAGGAATGACTGCAGGTATCGTTTGACAGGAGAAGTTTCGATACTACTTGGTACTGGGTTATTTAGGTTGGTACCTTAAAGGTATCGGGTACCAATACCCAGCCCGATTGGCAACCCTAATAAAAACCAAGCATGAAGTTGGTCAAAGTTCTTCAGCTAGACAACATCTCTATGAGCACTCTAGTGTCCATGCTCCATGGGCAAAAAAACACTGAAATTTTCAGGGTATGCCCTCAGTGAGAAACTCACATTAGAATGAGTGGGATGACATCTGGGAACACAGTATCCAGTCATAGTAATACACCCATGGGTACAATGCTTCCCTCACCGTTCATTTAAATGGCAAAATAACTGCACTTATATAGTGCTTTTCTTCCTTTACTGACAAAGGTCTTTACAATTTACCTCTCATTTGCCCATTCACACAGTGATGACAGCAGAGCTGCTATGAAAGACACTAGCCGAACTATCAGGAGGTTCAGTGTCTTTGTTATGAACACATAAGAACAAGACAGCAAGCCAGGGATTGAACCACCAGCAGTCAATGGACAACCTGCTCTACCTCCAGAGACACAGGTCAACTGTGAATAAGATTTGTGACTTGCATTTTCAAGGGCTAAATACAATTATCAACAATTAAAAAGCAGAGTTTGTGGCAATATGATGGGCTTTACTCCAAAACTCTGAGTAGACCATTTGTTAAAATGCTACGGAACAACAAATGGGCTGGCTAGAATCATTATCATACTCATTTGTTAAATCCATGATATATCGACTTCCACACGCAAATATTGTGCTCATATTTCAAAAAGAGCAAGAGGAGTTTGTCCAAGTACTTCAAAGACTTCTCAAAAGATTGAAAGCTCAAAAAAAAGAGACAACGATCTCATAATAAGTTTGTTTTGCCAACTGCAATTTCCAAGGTCAAGGGTAGACTTTCAATCTCAACTTTTAAACCAACATGGAGAACAGGTTTGGAAAATCTTCCTCTTCCCTTTGGTGTTGGACGCTTCTGAACTCAAGTGTGTCTCTGTATACCGGTGGGAGTGGACTGCCTGTTCTCTTTGGAAATAAAAAAGTCAGAAGTAATTGCCTCTGAAATGCCTTCACCTGATGAAAACCATCAGTTTCATCTGATGAAGAATGTGGATGCCTTGGCTCCCTTCACAGGAACATATTCCCTATATGAGTGCCCTTCGGATGCAGCACAGGGTTCTTCTGCTGAGAGCCTGTTAATGGTTAAAATTAATGGCTGTAAGCTATCAAACGGTGCAATTTTCATTTCAAGCTCGGAGGGACGAACCTCTACATCCCACAACCTTACAATGAGTGACCTCACTATGGCAACTGAACTCAATGAATGACGTGAATGCCCTGGGGGTAAACCTATACCTTCTAATTGTGAGACCAGATTCTGGCAATTACCTGAAAAGGGTCAGTGTGACCTATGTAAAAGCCTGCTGGCAAGGTAGAGGTGATAAAAGGTGTCTACCGGTAGGCATAAGACATACAGTATTGCCTATTATCAAGTCTATCTAAGCCTGGCACATTTGGGATGTTACTACTTTCCCTGATGTTTAAGCATAATCTTTTCAGTCGACTACTTTTAAAGTAAGAAAACAAATAATATTGTGCATCTTGTAAGAGCCATTTTAGATCGTTAATCACATTTTTTTTAACAAATTGTATTTTAAATGCTGCTGAAATCGATATGTGTCCATGTCCACTCTGATCAACTGGTTAGGAATGCGCCCCATGAATCCGATATGTGGTGTAATATTTGATGAAAAATCTGCAGTCTAAGAGGGGTCATGGTTGGTAATGCTTATACCACAATCATTGGTATCTTAGCATGCAGGTTTGATTCACTGAGCTAGCTGGCATAAGCCTGGCATGCTAACTTTGCCCTGCCCTCCATTTGAACTTTACCAACCCCAACTTCAAAATCCAAGATGGCTGCACTGCACATCAACATATACTGTTTATAGCACTTACTATATGTCTTCTTTCTTATTATCAGTTGTGCACACATTACTATCCAACTTCTATCTGTGGGCATGTGGCTATGATGTTTCTATGCACAAGATACTGGAGTAATGCATTTTTATCAAGCGGTATTGCTAATAGCTAACAATAGCTAACCTGGCTGGAGCAAACCCCACTGAGTTTTCTAACTTACTGTACTGGAATGCAGTTAACTTGGGAGTGACGTCATTCCCAGATCAGATTTCCGAGGTAAATGGTACGCAGCTTTAGTCTGTAGAATACATGTTAGCTGGCTAGCTAGCTAGTCAAAACGCGATGAGGTGGAAGTGACTCCGGAGTGACTGATGAGAGATATCAGAGCAGAGAGGAGTGGCGGTCATCCACAGCAACAGCCGAGACAGCATATGTCAGTATGTAATTGTACATAAATAACCGACGAGTGTTTCTGGTGCAGACTATCGAGAGTAAGAAAGTCGACTAGTCGACTCATCATTCACATGCCTCGTTGAAATGCAGAGACACAGTTCCATTGACTTCTGATTTGAGATGAATACAAAGAGGCGGTAGATCCAGTGCCCCTTGTTTCCTCCTGTAAGTGCTGTACAGAGGAGAGCTTTATTCTTTGTAGTCTGCTTTGAGTGATTACCTATCAGCCTCACTGCTGGGAGACAAAAGAGAGACAGGAGGGAGACAGGGGGATTGCAACAAGAGCAACAACCCAACTCACCTTTCTTTTTGATGCATGCACATCTAAATTGTACTGTATGTACTCACTGGTGCAACTGAGTGCAGAGGATGCTGTCTGCCAATGACAAATTACTTCTATTTGTGTGGCCTTTCAAAACCAAAGCATAGATTTAAACGCACTGTCTTGACTGTGTAGTCGCTCTCACACTGTGATAACAATCAGTGAAAAGAAAAGATAATTTCTTCGTCTTCGGCTCAAAAACGCGGTGACAGGTAAGAAAGATGATGAAAGAGTAGTATACGAATGAAAGACAAGAACAAAAGGAAATGTCACGGCTGCGAAAGAAAACATGCGCGTGAATGGCTCTTACTCAAGACATGTTCCTGCCCAAAACCCTGAAGTTAGGGCAAGGCGTACCAGGTATTGATTGGGTGATTTGTATGTGTTGCCGCTGCTCCTGAAATGTGTCTAGGAACATGTGTTGATGGATGTGTCTGTGGCTGGGCTCTCAGCCTGTGAGGGCCAGGGGCTGGGAACGCTCTGACAGCCTCAAGGTTACCCGCCTGGCACCAAAACAGATGGATGCCCCTCATCGTAACTGTCTGTAATGTGTTCAACTCAATCATTCCCTCCCTCTCCATACAACATCTCTCTCATGCGCTCACCGAGGCAGTTTGCAGAAAGTCTGTGAGCAGTTCCAGAGACAGTAGTGATTTGAGGGGAGACTTCCTCATTTTTTCCTAGCTGCACCAACTATAAGGTGGCTAACTATTATATTCTTGGTCTGGAATAGTTTAACATCATGATTCTGTGTATTAAGAATGAAGCTGGAGTCAGGGTGTGTTTAGCCTAGCTTAGCATACAGACCGGGAGCAGCTGCTAAATGCTCCATTATATTCACTGACTAGTCGCTAACTTTGTGTCTATGATTTGGTGCTGGGCAGAGAGCGCACAGTGGGTTTATCTGAGCTTTTTTGGTGAAAATAGCTGCCATCTGCAGCTGGAAATAAAGGTAATATAACCTATGGAGTTTTTTGACCATGAATACTGCCATGGTGCCATGCATGCTGCTATTGGTTTCATGCTATTCTGCTTATTGACAGTTAGTGGCAGTAATGCACCAAGACGCATAGCAACAAAGACTGCCGACTAGTAAACATGAATGTATGATTACAGTGTTTTTTAAAAAAATGCGTTTCGAGCAAATGCATTCAAAACGTTTACGTTACACGGTTATCCGAAGTTGGAAGCATTTCCTGAATGTGACGACACACTTGCAAGAGCCCACAGAACATAAAAAATGAAGAGAAAGTTAAGACTCAATGAGAATTGGTGAGGAACACCAACTTCTGTTTCTGGGCGCCGTTAGTGAGAACAGAGTTGTGGGCTAGAGAACCAAAACAATGAGGGGTTTGTCATTACAAGCGACACCTTTCACCTTACATTTGGCTATTTGACCCATTGTTTATATAGACATATTAAATATTGCGGCTTGAACTAAAGTACTGAAAGATAATCCTGCAATATAAGACTAATGGCTCAGAGATACAGCTATCCACATATGGAAATGAAAATAAATGATCCAAAAATACAGAAAACTGCACATTTCTTCAACGCACCCATTTATTGACACTCATGAGGAGTAAAATCTCCCACTCTTCTCCTCCATCTTTTTTTTTTATATACACATTTTACATTCTCTTTTCTTCTGGCCCTGGGGCATTTAGGCTCCACAGCACCGCATATATCCAATTATACCGCGGCTCTGAGCGCGGCGGTGACACATCGATTGACACAAGCGACATCCACTCTTATCACAGTGACATGATGCAGTGCTGGGCAAGCATCATTAGCCTGATCAACCAATGGCAGGGCAGCTTGTTAGACCCCCCCCCCAAGGGCTGGACATGCAGCTCCGGTTCTAATACAGATATCATAAGACATGGAAGAGCAGTGATAAAGTGATGGAGGGAGAGAGAGAGCGATTATAAACCTCCAAGGGACAGCTTTGTGTGTGTGCGCTCTTGTGTATGTATGTTTCGGGCAATTCCGTTGGCTTGATGTTGGGCAATTACGCTTTTCCTCCAGCCATGATTACACAATAACAGGAGCAGTTTCCTCAAAGCAGCAAACCTCCATCATCATGTTCCTTTGTGATGATCCTGCAGGCAGCTGTTAAGCGGCTGTTATTATGCCACCGGATCATGTGACGCCTCTGTCATTTCTAGCCAACCGATTTGCCTGCAACAACAGAGTGACATCATTCCAAAGTGGGCTTTTGGGATAGGTTGCGCCCTGAGGACAAATCGTTCTCTGTGGAACTCTTTTGGCCTATTTCTGATCTACCTGTGGTATTTATAGACAAATGTTCTCATATTTCTATGCTCCACTTACTGTATAAGCCCCCTTCAGCCAAAAGGTACTTCCGCCTACTGTATGAAAACTTTCTAGAAGCTATTGAAAGAAGGAATCCATCTATTTCTCAGTGCTCTCCTTTCCTGATTAATCTTGATATCGATTGCCTTCACTGGAACAAAAATTTGTCAGTGTATTATGATCTAAAGTTGCCACCACATCTGTGCCCAGCTGAAACAATGCCAAACTCCATGGTTCCCGGAGAGCATTTCATAGCCAACTAACCCCTGCTCAACACCTGTTGGCCAGCCCCAGCCAGCTCCAGCTACTTAATCCCATTTACAGACAGCAGGCTAAATTATTCAACACTCCAATGAAAACTCCCTCAGTTTTCATGAGGAGCTTTATAGATACCGGCAGGACATGCATGTGTTTGTGGGTCTTTTCTTCCTTCACTCATCATTGACGTCATGTCAAAGTGAATTTTTTTTTTTTTTTTTTACCTCCTCTGGGTTTAATGCTGCCGAGCTGACATATCAGGCAATATAGCAAAAATGCTGCTATTATTGTTAATTTTCTACTGAGTATAACATGGTGGACCAGAGAAAACACAGCTTGTTCCTCAACCCTGGACCTCTTTTGTCTTTTTTTCTCCGCCGACGAGCAGCAGGAGAGAAATGACTGCGAGAGAAATGACTGAGGCGAATGCCATGATTATTTTCTTTTATACAGTGAAGGAAGCAATGCCGCTACTGTGTCATTTATGTAAGCAGTTAGCCAGATATAGTTACAGCCCTCTGAGCATGCCGTGAAAAGTGAAATAGGGACACTGGGTTGAGCTGGAGCAGAGGGGTGGTCGGGGATCAATACACTGGCAGAGAAATTCATCACTAAATCCATCTAAGCAATTACTGATGTCAGCATTCCAACTGACGAACAGTGTTCTGCTGCCCGTCTCCAGCTTCCCTCTCCACTCGCTCTTTCTGTTTGTTTACCGTGTTTCCTGACTATGGAACAATGCAGCGACCTTTGCAGAGATAATTCTATTACGTAAGTTGAGTAATTGCTCTGGATGTGGAAGAGGAGTGTCCGCTGCTCTTCCTGCTTGGCCCACAGCTCCGTTGTCCTTGGATTGAAATGAAAATATGCGGCGTTCATAGAACCTGACAGGGAGAGGTCTGCTCAGAAAACAGAGAGGAGGAGGAGGAGGAGGAGGAGAAGACGAAGAGAAAAAGGGGGATGGATGCGAGACGACAGGGAGATGGAGATGAGCATGACAAAAGCGGTGAGCCAGAACCAAGCAGGATGAAAATGCTATAAAAAGAGTTCATCCCCACACACACACTTTTTTTTTTTTTTTTTTTTTAAGCACTGAGCACGATATGTACTTCCAGATTGTCCGAGCGGCTCTCTATGCGGCCTGTGAGGTGCAAATTCCCTTTGTGTCTTGCTCCCATAAGTAAAGGTGTGCAGTGACAAAGTGCAGGCTGTGAGGGTACACAAGAATAAATGAAAGGAGTGTGGATAGCTCTCGCCTGCTGAGGGTTTTTCTTCTCCTCCGCCACCTTGAGCCCTGTTGACTACAATGGAGAAGAGCAGAGAAGGCACACGGGCTCGGCGCTAACAATTGGTGCACGGGGCTCCACTGGCAGAAATGTTCACTTTACTTTGTTCAAGTTTCTTCATTTGGACAATGGGTAAGAGACGGAGTCAGAGAAGCAGACAATTACTGATATTTGCTGCCAGCTATCAGAGAGGGAGAGACTGAGAGAAACAGAGGGAGAAGCTCCACTCCCACATTGTTAATTAAAAACCCTCTTTCAGCGCTGTGCTCACTGAATAAAAGGCAGACGTACAAAAACACACACAGGCGAACACAAGACCGCATTCACCGTTTTCATTTTTATCAAGCTGCTTCAATCGAACAGTGAAATTGTTGGCAATATCATTGCATTGTACTACATTAGATTTTGCATTGTTTAGGAGATCGCACAATATTCTCTCTATGATCCATAACTATAGGAATTGGATGGGCTGTGTGTTTGTAGTGGGGGACAGATAAAGACAGAGAAAGAGAGAGAGAGAGAGAGAGGAGAGAGGGAGGCAAAGCAGTGGAGGAAAATAACAGGAAAGCTGATTTCATGCTCGGGGGATTGCATCTCATTTTCTCCCAGCATGGAGGGACAGTGTGCGGTCCTGCTTATGGATTTACTGCCACCTGGTGGTGTGTGATCGCATTGCTGAGCTCATGAAACCTCACAGAGACACAAGCTGTCATCATCAGGAGATTGGGTCAATCCAGGAGAAGTAAACTAGACCCCTTATCTTGGGCAGACGGTGTCATGTAGACTCGTGTGTGTGCACTTTCTGAAATGTTAACCAATTAGCCTGTTTGTCTGCCTCCTCATTCTTATCACTTCTCTTTATTATTTATTTTCTTGCACAGGAAATGAAAAGAAATTGCTTGAGAGAGCTCCAGAAGAGAAAGAAATTCAACTACAAAATTTCCGTTTAGAGCCAGCCCGCTCTGTTAAAGATGCTATTATGCCCTCGGACAGCCCAGTCGATATTAGTGAACATCTATCTCCAAAAGCAGCAACAGGAGAACTAAGACTTAAACCTGCACCGTCATGAGATGAGTAAAATAAGTTACTACCCCAAGCTCTTGTGTTTCAAGAAGAAATATGTCTGCGTGGATCGGAAATCAATGAAACCTCCCTCCTCTGTGTCATCCCAGGCAGCACCAGGAGGTGAATTAATGAGGGCTTCTCATCACTAATTAACACATGAACACACAGCTCCCACCACCGAGTGAGAACTGGAGTCGGTTACTGGACAGGATTGCGTCAGATGATCTCTCGCAGAGGGCGAAAAATAAAGAGAGAATAAAGAGAATTAGGGTTTGAGAGGTATGGAGTCACACACAGCCTAACATCAGAAAGGTCTGAATGATTAGGGGATGCCAGCGCTCACAGAGAGCAGCTCTCCTAACGGCCTCTACCACCTCATTAGTCTGGCCCAGCAGCAGTGTGCCCTGACTATTAACCGCTAAATGAAAGACCGCCAGCCGTGATTACTGAGGGGAAGTCCCCTGTCGTCATGGGAATAAGAGTTCCCCACACACACGCACACTTCAATTTCTACGATGGCTATTTGAAGGGTGTTTGTGAAAAAGGAGATTGAAGCAGAAGTGGATATTTTACACATCATCAGTCAAAGCCGTTCACTCCAAAGCCCCAAAAAACGCAAAAGCTCGGGACATCTAGTGTTTTGTTACGAAAAATTGCCTGCATTGCAGCAAAGACAGGAAAAAAAACAAAGCAAACAAAAACACCCTCAACTATTGTTGGCATCTCTCAGTTGCTTCATTTAAAAAGATCACATGAAGCTTTCACTTCCACTTTCATGCAGCGAATCTGACAAGGGTTTAATAAGCATGAGTGGAACAGCCTCGGAGTCCTTGAGTCAAGGATGTGGTACTCGCTGCTGCACAGACAATGGCACGGCTCCATAGGTGCATCCAAATTATGTGTGTGAAATGACCTAACAGTATCATAATAATGTGTGTTTTAATGTGCTTTTTTCTGGTTGTCGAGAGCTGAAAAATGTCCAACTTTGGATAAAACTGCACAGAGACCAACTGTTAGATGCTACATGTAGGCTACAAGTGCTGGACAAGAACAATGGAGGAGAAATGCATTCACATAGAGCGGCAGGTCCGTCCTCTCTCCCTATGTGCTTCAGCCCTCCTTCCATCCAGAGTAAGCACATTACCTTGGGCCGACATTTTAATATTGTGTATCATAGCAACCAGACACAACAAAAGTGCAGCTGAAAAAAACGCTGTGCTTCATTTCTCTTCTTTGTTCTGCATTTAACAATAAACAAGTATTTAATTGTTTTAAAACTGTCTTTTGTCATTTAAAAAGCAGCAATATACCTAATAATAACTTAACAATAAAGCTTATTTATACAGCACTAAAATTAGGATATATAATTTATAAAATAAGACCACAGGGGAAATCCCTTCACTGTGACAGCCCTAACTTTGACTTCCTAAAATGGGTTAAGCAGGATCTGAAATTGATTCTATACCTCCCATAATGCATGTTGAGTTTTGTAAGGCCTGTGTCTCCAAGTTGAAGCTGGTATTACTCAACAGATGTCACTTGATTAATTTTCTCAGACTTAATAACGCTCGGATCAGAGCCACAGGATACATACTGTACATAATACTATATCACATGGTGTTTAGCGCACCCTGTGACTAATACGTCAACTTCAACACAAATCAGTGGAGTCCTCCTTTAATGCACAAGCAATGCAAGCAGGTAAACCTTAAGCAGTACTCACGGTCGTTGCAGTGAGTCCCTGAGTAAGATGTCAGTGAGCAGTCGCAGGTGAAGTTCTCCCACTCCTGGATGCACACTCCCATGTTGGCACAAGAGTCCTCCTGGCAGGTCGTACTTGGGCCTGGAGAAAAGTCGGGGAGGGAGGGAAAAAGAAAGAGATGCCACAAGAGCACAGTCAAGCAACAATCAGAGCCACTACTGAGCCTTAACAATGCAGGACCCATGCAGAGGAAATGCACTCTAGAGAGACAGATATATACAGCATGTGGGCCTAGAAGAAAGAACAAGGGGCAAACAGTGCCGCCACAGGAAGCCTGACCTGGAGTACAACACACTTTAAGAACAGTCTGGGGAATCCTGTTTCATGCTGGGTGAAAGCGGCAAAACGCAGTGGCGAGCCGAAGCAGAAGGCGCCAGGTTTTCATAGGATCAGCAGCACGCTTCTCAAGCAGTGGGAGCATTTTCTCAGAGTTAATTACTGTAAAAACTGCTGTAAAGTACAGGATGCAATGGTTGTAATCTGCGTTTTAAGGCACGCTACAGCAGCTGTACCACAACTGGGCTGATGTGATGACACTGTCTACACCCCTTCATTTCCTTCTTTTTGAAAGTGTGTGCAGGTGGACATGCATGCGATTTTTTTTAATCATTCCAACAAGTAATAAAACAACAAAGTTTTATCACAGTAAAACTTAGAACGCTGCATTCCCTCCGTGAACAAGCAAGACAAGACATAAAATAAAGAATCTTTTAACATTGACTAATGGATAAAGAAACAGCATTAAATAATACCCATTTTTGTAAAAAGAAAATGGCATTAAAGTGGTCCTGACAATTTTCTTTCCAAACATCTTTTTCACTGTGAGAATACACGGTGAACACTAGACAGACGGAGTTCATGAAGAGAAGAGGAGAAACAAAAAGAGCACTTGAGAACAAACAGCGCATATCCCCGTATATGCACTTCAGTCAGACAAGAGTTGAGGAGGGTATTCAAAGTCAAACTGAATGTGTGTTTGCTATTCGTCGACACCACACATAGCTCTCACCTTTGAATACGTATACTGAGAGGGAATGCAGATAAGGACAAGCGCACAGCATAGATAACGAGATAAACAATTCCCCCGTCGGAGTCAAACACTAACACTGGAGGGGGGGGGGGGACCTCGACAGAACCTCCGATAACCACATTGGAAACAAACAAAAAGCAAATAAAGTCAAATTAAATAAACAGTCCAAAGAAATGGCAGACAAATGCAAGTAAACGGTGTCAATTGTCTTGCGCAAGACAATGTGAAGAGAAGAAAAGACATCTGAAGTGGAGAACGGAGTAAGTTTGCCAGCTGAAAGTGCGTTTACTGTGCAATGCGCCGTGATGGTAGTCAACCAGGCGTCCTCGACAACTGTGCGCATACGTGGATTTCTCTATTGCATCAGCGTGAGCAACGGAGGATTTCGCTGCTGTTTGAGTGTTGCAGCAGGAGGTTGCTCGCTCTCTGAAAAACACTCAGCTGGGTAAAAGTAGCAAACATGATAGTTTTTTTTGGAAAAAAAAAAAAAAAAGACAAAGAGAGGGGCTTGATATCGCAGCACACCGGCAATGTTTAGATGTGCAGTGACAGCCTCTTTCTGCTGCCTATGCCAGCTTGTTATATGTCACAAGGGCCATTTACATAGTAAAACACAGTACACCCACAAATTGTCTGTCTCTGCTTTTAGACACTAGTTTTAGGCTATCTGACTGCGTTATGCTCATACTGTACAACTGCAGTGCCTGTTGAAAACATGCCTGTTCACATCGGGCTGAATTCTTGGCCTGTGGTGTTGCTGCTTGTGGATTTCTGGAGAACCGCTCATAAAAACAACTTCACACTCGACACTGCGCTTCCTTGGGTCCTGATCAATACAACTGCTATGACATAGTTGCATCACACACCCAAGTCGCGGTCAGCAAAACAGGTGAAATACACTTCATAGGAAGAAACACCAGGGGTAGACTTTACCATCTGGCAAATGCCTGGGGCCCCAACTAAAAGCTGTAAAAGTATAGAATTATGTTACTATTTTAACTCATTGTACCCAGAAATATCTTACAGAAGGCCCCAAACCACTTAAAATATGCAGCTTGACTGTATACTGCTTGTTGTGTACTTCTTTGACAGCTTGGCCCAAGTTTAGAGAGGCAGGCGCATCGAGCTGGGCAGGTTAAATGCAAATACTGACCCTCTCCAATTCGCCGCAACACTTGTACCACACACTGGGCAACTGCTTCTCCTGCTTTTCATAGGAAATGAATAGAAAGCGTTGGGACTCCCTCCGTCACTAGATGCACCGCAGAGCCCCGAAGCTCCACCCCCGCAGCTGCACAGAGCGCTGTGTGATTTTTTATTCAAAACTGTATTAACACTGGACGTTTTGCGTGTCCAAATTGCACCAAATTTGACAAAGCACTCCATGGGGTCCCCAGCAATACACCCATCAAGTGCGAAGTTGATCGGATGAGCAGTTCTCGAGATGCAGGAAGTAAACCCAAACAGAGATTCCTTGCTTTATAGTTAGAAATATTGTATGAATATCATTTATCTGACCTGATCTATTTACTGTCTTTAACTATACTGTGCAATCAAATTCTTTGCAACGTTATCAAATATAGACACACCTAGCCTGGAAGTTAGCATGGAAGAAAACATGCTATAAGACCATTTCTTTAACTGCAGTGGTAGAATCTAACTTATGTATGGTTGCGTTCACACACAATAGTGCTATAATATGAAAATGTTTGTCATTTAAAAAAAAAAAATCCTGGTTGCTTAATCAGTTGTTTTGACTGCCATAAGTCTCTTTCTCAGTTTATCTTCATTTCAGTGTTCTTTTCAGAGAGCAAGTCACCTCTGTGGCAACCAAGGGAACATTTACTGCCACGGTGACACCCACGATGCATTGCACACAGCAGGCTTTCAGTCGAGCAGGCCTCAAGAGAGGCTGAGTTTAACCCTCTACCTTGCAGGTCGGCTTTGGTGAAACCAACTTTGTTAGCGCAGAAAAGAAAAATAACAAACAGAACAGAGCAGAGCGGAAAACAAGAGTAAAGGTTAGTGAGGGACCAGCATTGTTAGTGTTCGTACAACTTGTGCAAAGTTTGTGGCAGGGTGCAACGCTGGGGAGCGTTGTTGACTTGTTACTGAGGGTTGAGCTCCCTAAAAAGATCCTACATAGTGTTTTTATAAAACAGGATTGAACTAATGTTCTCCTCAATCCGGCTACTGTGCAGAACTTTGAACTTATCTTAATCTTCTGCTGCCCTCTACAGGTCATATGCAGAGGCCGACACCACACTCATGGAACATCAAGTATTTAGACACAATAGAATTACATTTAAACTGGAAAAAGTTATGATATGTAATATAGACAGAGACAGCCTCAAGCTGATTGACGACGTGTCGTTAAAATAACAACAATAAAGACACATAAAGAATTATTGTGTCACTGTAAAAATACCACATCATCAGCAGCTTATTTGTACTCTGTAGTGGTAAAAGGTAGTTTGTCTTAAGATGGAGATTTTAAATGTTGGAGAAGAAAAAAAAGGCAGCAGTGAGTGTTTGGGTGCAAGTAGCATTTTTTTTTTTTTTTTAAATCTACTCTTTTTGGCTTGTTTTAGTTTCTTTTTCTTTCAGCATTTGGGATGTTTCCTTTTTTTTGGGTTTTTTTCTTCCATTTTCTAAAAATTTACTAATAAAATAAAAAATTAACAAACTAAAAAAGCATTTTCCTACGCTGTGACCAATGCCTGGCGAAGGAAAAGAAAATAAGTAAGATTAACAATGCCAGTGAACGGATTTAAGGGCCACTGAAGAGCCTTCCAATTAGACTAATAAATCTCTCACGGCAGGTCATGATTCTTGTACCACTACGGGCCATCTGTACCTTCACAGCCGCGCTCAATCTGCCCGCTGCGGAAGAGGGCGTCGTTGATGAGATCTGGCAGGCGGCCGTTGAGATCAACTGACGCCAAGCAGCCTTGGAAGCCCTCCCGAGAAACCACCAGCTTAGGAAGGTTCTGGTACATGTTGGGTCCCAGACCTCCCACAAACAGGTCACCTGAAGGGAGAGAAGACGTATGTTAGTGAGTTTTGTATTGTAACTGTATTAAACTTTCTAAATAAGAAATGTGACTCCACAAACAGAGAAAGGATGAGGTTTTTAATATTATTGACACATTTACTGATTAAGATTATGATTTTTTTTTCTCAGGCTAGGTAATGGAATTGCACAATGATTCATGAACCTTTTAATATGCTGCTAAAATCAATAATCCTTTAAGACCAGGGTGATGTGTTTCACAATGTCAGTGGTATTCTGTTGTGGGACAAAGTCATTGTTTTGTAAGTCAAAAGTCACCTTCTCTTCACCAAATATTTTCCCATTTAAATTTTTTAAACAGAGTAACAGTTAGTATGGTAAATTTACATAAATAATGCATTTTTTTAAAGGATTAGTTCAACATTTTGGGGACACTGCTTATTCACTTTTTTACTGAGGGTTGAATGAGAACCTCGATACCACTTATCATGTCTCTACGGTAAATATGAAGCTAATGCAACCATCGGTTAGCTTAGCTTAGCACAAAGACTAGAAACGGAGGAAAACATTAGCCTGGCTCTGTCAAAAGGTAGCAAAAGTAAAAAGCACTGTAAAGCTCACTTACCAACACATTATACTTTTGTCTAGTCCACCCCAAAACTAATTTTATGGGGTTTGTATGTGCCATATCATTTCCAGCCAAAAAAATATCCCCCATAAAACAAAGGTGATGTATTTCCTGTGATTGATTTAAAATTACTGACAACCCAGTCTCACTCCGAATTCATCAAATACTGCCGTTTGGTAAGTGCCCCTCGGCATTGGAAACCGATGCACGGGGCACCCTTTAGCAGCAATATGTGACAAACCGGGCTTTCAACTGACTCCAATGTAAACCCACCCACGGCGTTATTTGATGGTTGGAGCAAGTGATGTAGTATTAATAACATGAGAGTCCATTCGGGGCGAGCGGGAGGGGTGATGGATGTTTTGACTTTCAACCAGGAGAACAGTGTTTGCTGACTTAATGTTGACTTATTTTGTCAAGTCAGTCTTTAATCATGTGACTCATCGGTATCGTCAGCCCTGTGAGTTACAGTACGTGATTCATTAATCAGTGAACAGTCAGGTAACATCAACCACAACCGTTTCCTAACACTGCCTAAGTGGTTGTGTTGCCTAAACCAAACTTACTGTGAAAACGGAAGTTTATTTTGAAAGGATGCGATGCATGTAAGAAGCATATATCGACACGCTGTCCCTGGTCTGTTCAAAAGTAACATAAAAGAGGGGTACCCTGCACATCGGTCTCCAATGCCGAGGGGTTGTATTTGACGAGTTGGGGATGAGACTGTTGTCACCGATCATCTCTGAGATGAATGATTTACATGTTTCCATTCAGTTTGTGTTGACCACAGCATAGTCTTTATATCTGAATGTAGTAATCTGAGTATTACCTGTAGTCTGCCTGCTGGTCTGTGCTACCAAATGAACATTTTCCTCTTGTTTGCACATGATTGGCTGCTGTTGGACTGATTTAAACCATGGCTAATTAAAAGTCTGTTATGAAAAATTCATATCTGGACATTTGATTAAAATGTTTCTTATCTCTGATTTGTTGTATATGTAGTTAAGTCCAAGGAGTTGTGAGCCTTCATTGTTGAAGTCAAAGATGAGCTAGAAGTCTGTTTTTGACTCTGTCAAGTCAAATCAAGTCAAAGATTTATGACGTTAGTCTGACAAGTCCAAGTCATGTGTGGGTATAATGCTGGGGCTGCTGCTAGAGCTGTATGATATTCTTTGACCTTCATCATGCAGATAATAATAGTGATTTCTCCAAAGGCAATGTTGTGATACCTTTGAGGTCGAGGTTCTTGGCTCCGTTGACATTCTGGGTGACTGACTTTGTGTCCACCTTGAGCGTGTGTGTGTTGGAAGCGTCTCTCGTGATGACAACATTATGCCACTGGTTGTCGTTCAGCGGGTTGTCGCTGTTCCCCTTCAACAGACTTGGCCCGTTACCCAGGTCGAACACATAGTGGATGAACCTGGCAGAGGAGAAGCACAGCAGATGAACACATCAGGGTCTGTTAGTGTGGATTTGTGTGTAGTTGCAGTTAAGTCTCCCTTTATCTTCCCAGACTAATTAACCATAATGGAAAAGCTTTCACAATCACCTCACATTGCTCTGACACTAATGGGAGTTAAACTGATAAAGAAAAACAATCTTCGCTGCAACACATTGACATTTGTGCTTTTGCAAGCATTTTGAGATTGTCAGTTGGGTCAGCACTGCTAAACTCATAATGTCTTAAGAAACAAATTACACCCACATCAGCGCTGCTGTTAAAATAATCATGTCTGGACTAAAGCCACGGAATAACACATCAACATGTCGGCACTGCCACTTTGCCCACTCACCCTTTGACCAGTTCCACAGCAATAAAGTCGTTGCCGTCTCCGCTGTTGAAGATGATGAAACCGTCAGGCGAGGTGGTTTTGAACTGGAAGAAGAGGTGCATTGTGGTGTAGGCCTGTAGAGTGGCCAAGCCCAGGTAGCTGCCCTTGGTCTTGAAGGTCACGGGGTCAGCGATGATGAAGCGCATGCCAAAGCGGGCGTTCAGCTCACAGAAGTCAATGTCCCCGTTCTTGCACATGTCGATGTACTGCATGCCATTGAACTTAAGGCTCTGTGGGGAGTTGATGAGAGATGGTGTTATTGTAAATAAGTCGTGAAGCACACTTCAATCAAATCCAGATTGTCATGACGTAACATAATATGCAAAGTCACCGAATGACCAACCTAATCAAACAAAATAATTAGGGCTGTCAAAGTTAATGTGATAATAACATGTTAATACAATTTTGTTTTAACACCACAAATGCCTTTAATGCATTAACACAACTTGCAATTTTTAGGTTGCAGCGGGCTCCGATTTAAAGCTAGAGTGAAGATGCTGGTATTATATGAAACTAGAAAACCTAAGGAATCTAGCTTGTCACAAATTAAGCTAAATAACGGCACAAACCTGCACACAATTTTTGTGAGAAGAAACTAGTATGGCTAATTTTAAAGAGGTCCCTTGACGTGAAAATGCATGCTAAGCAAATTAAGTCTCCCCTTTACAGACATGTCCACTTTATGATAATCACATGCAGTTTGGGGAAAGTCATAGTCAAGTCAGCACACTGACACACTGCTGTTGCCTGTTAGGACAATAAAGTGTTTCTGGACAATATTTTTCATTGTTTTGTGTTGATAATTGATTTCCAGTAATAAATATATACATATATTTGCATAAAGCAACATATTTGCCCACTCTCATATTAATAAGAGTATTAAATACTTGACAAATATCAATCTAAAGTACATTTGGAACAGACAAAAAAATGTGTGATGAATTTGCAATTAATCATGATGAAAAATGCGATTATGCGATTACTCATAATTAAATATTTTTATACAAGTGACAGCCCTAGAAATAATCACACTTGAAAGCAAAGAGTATTATCTTGATAATAATCAATAATAATAATAATAATAATAATAATAATCTCATAAACACTTCTCAGTCACCTTTGGCTAAGATGATAACTAAAAATGACTAAAACTCCTCCTCTTAAGGACATGCGTTGATGTGCATTTGTTGAAATGATGCATCGTGATGTAACTGCTTTATACCTGAAGATGCCCAATAAAGGAGGAGGGAGCAGACGAAACAAAGCGCTTCTCCGTCAAGATGCCCGTCTCCACGTTGTTGAACTCCAGACGGGTGTGGTCGCCCGCCATCTGACCTGAGATGGAGGAGGGAGGAGAAAGGAGAAGAAGCCGAGGGATGAAGGGGTGGAAGAGGAGGAGGGATACTGCAGCCTAACCTTAACCTAGCAACAGCCAGGTTCACTCTGTGTCATACTGATGCAATAACCCTGCCAATGCTGACATTCAAGTAGAGGAAAAAACTGACATATGAAGAAAACTAATTGATATATCAGTGTTAGTCAGTATGTCCCTGACATATGAAATCCAACTTGAATCCTAAAATGGCATCAGTGACAGAGAATATAACACCAGATAGAGAAAATACAATTGTCTTCACCCCTACCCCCCAAAAAAAGAAAAAAAAGAGAACTATTATATGATCATGCATATAATGGGTGTAATAAAATAGCAAATAAACAGTTTACAAGAGTAATACCTTCAGCCATGTCGTCATCCACAGTGAGTTTGAAGTTTTTACCGCGGCGGACCACTCGTACTGAGTGCCACTCATTGTCGTTGAGCTTTTGACCGGCATAAAGAACCTCAGGGCCCTTGCCTGAAGAGGAGGGTTAGTTAGTCAAGGGGCGGGGGAAGCACAAGCACAAACCAAATCTCTGTTCTCACTATTAAATGCATCAGACTGGAAAACTCAACAAGAAAAAGACTTTTCAGTTTTGAATAAATACAGATTTTTTTTGTCTTTTTGTCAAACAATATGTGCAGTCAGATTCAAGTATGAGCTTAACAATTTGGAGAGAGCAGTCTTAATTTCCAAACAAAAATTTGGTTTTGATTTGACAACAGAGGAAAACAATACAACAAATCACAACTGACAGCAAAATAAAAGAAAGCATCTGCTGTTACTCATACAAGGACTCAAAAGCGGTGACTAAGAGTTCACATTGAATTTATTATAACTGTCTCTCTCTGCCTCACTTATATTCCTTTTGTATGCTTTGACTTATTTACCCTATTTCAACAATTAATTACAGAAGGTAGATCTCAAATTGCACTGCCGTTTCATCGTGGCTGTTAATACAACAGGCCTGTAGAGATGTTGTACCACCACTAGAGGGCAGCCCAGCCCCACTGAGCTCAGAATCCTGATTCTGCTGAATAATACTGAGCACAGGGTTTAAATCCAAAATAAGCAGTGTTTAGATGTATTTAATCTGTTCTGGAGACTAGGTCTAGGATTTTAATTTGGTGACTAAACTTCTACAACCTGCTGCATAAAATTAGTGTAAGACTAGTCTTGGCCTTAGACAGGTCTTAGATTCTGTGGTTAGACTAGTCTAATTAAGCCTGTAATGTCATGTAAATATTAAGAGTGACTTAATTTGACAGGAAAGTCACCTCTCCCACTTTTAGCTAACTATTTCAAGTGTTTATCTATTACTTTCAGCTAATGTTAGCTATCTATTTCAATTGTTCATTACCTTTAGCTGTTAGCTAACTATGTCAAGTGTTTATCCATTACTTTTAGTTAATATTAGCCATTTATTTCAACTGTTCATTCATTACTTTTAGCTGTTAGCTAACTATTTCAAGTGTTTATCTATTACTTTTAGCTAATGTTAGCTATCTATTTCAATTGTTCATTACCTTTAGCTGTTAGCTAACTATTTCAAGTGTTTATCTATTACTTTTAGCTAATGTTAGCTATCTATTTCAACTGTTCATTACCTTTAGCTGTTAGCTAACTATGTCAAGTGTTTATCCATTACTTTTAGTTAATATTAGCCATTTATTTCAACTGTTCATTCATTACTTTTAGCTGTTAGCTAACTATTTCAAGTGTTTATCCATTACTTTTAGCTAATGTTAGCTATCTATTTCAACTGTGCATTCATTACTTTTAGCTGTTAGCTAACTATGTCAAGTGTTTATCCATTACTTTTAGTTAATATTACCATTTATTTCAACTGTTCATTCATCACTTTTAGCTGTTAGCTAACTATTTCAAGTGTTTATCTATTACTTTTAGCTAATGTTAGCTATCTATTTCAACTGTTCATTACCTTTAGCTGTTAGCAACTATTCAAGTGTTTATCCATTACTTTTAGTTAATATTACCATTTATTTCAACTTTCATTCATTACTTTTACTTTACTAACTATTTCATTTTATCTATTACTTTTACAATACTATCTATTTCAATTGTTCATTACCTTTAGCTTTAGCTAACTATTTCAAGTGTTTATCTATTACTTTTAGCTAATGTTAGCTATCTATTTCAATTGTTCATTACCTTTAGCTGTTAGCTAACTATGTCAAGTGTTTATCCATTACTTTTAGTTAATATTAGCCATTTATTTCAACTGTTCATTCATCACTTTTAGCTGTTAGCTAACTGTTTCAAGTGTTTATCTATTACTTTTAGCTAATGTTAGCTATCTATTTCAACTGTTCATTACCTTTAGCTGTTAGCTAACTATGTCAAGTGTTTATCCATTATTTTTAGTTAATATTAGCCATTTATTTCAACTGTTCATTCATTACTTTTAGCTGTTAGCTAACTATTTCAAGTGTTTATCCATTACTTTTAGCTAATGTTAGCTATCTATTTCAACTGTGCATTCATTACTTTTAGCTGTTAGCTAACTATGTCAAGTGTTTATCCATTTCTTTTAGCTAACATTAGCTCTCTGTTTCAACTGTTCATTAATTACCTTTAGCTGTTAGCTAACAATTTCAAGTGTTTATCCATTACCTTTAGTTAATGTGAGCTATCTATTCAACTGTGTATTCATTACTTCTAGCTAATGTTAGCTAACAAGCATTGTTTATCCACTACTTTTAGCAAATGTTAGCTAATTATTTTAGCTGTTTGGCTAATGGTAGCTAACTACCAATGTTTATCCATTGCTTTTAGCTCATTTTTAGCTAACTATTTCAATTGTTTATCCATATCCATCCAGTTCTAACGGTCATTGAATTTATGCTGTTTACCTTGTCTGTGATGTCCTCCCATACTTGGTGTGGTGTCGCCATTTTTTTCTCTTCTATCTGTGAGGTGTCTTATTTTACCCATAATGCATGGCTCCTTGACTATAACTCAACGTAAGCACCACACTGGACAAACAAGACAAACACATGCTAGTTTTTCTGGATAAAAAACACAATAACGTCTGCATTTCTCAACTGATTTTAATCAGTCATTTTATATTCAAAATGACTGTGATCTATGAGGAGTAAGAGTGATTATTAAACAGTCATACTGTCATATTACATCTTCCTTTTCACATTATCAAAACATTTGCATACATAACTAATAACAAAGCTAATGTTAATATTTCACATTATTTAATCAACACTTAATTTACTTAAGGCGCTAACATGTTGTGGAGATTAACTAGCAGCTAACATTACACAAATTAAACACTTTCAATTAGTATTGATGTTTAAAATTTAAAGGAATTTTGCCATGGGTAAGGTTTACTTTATACACAGACATATGTACTGCTATTTGCCTCTTATTCTGAAAATTAATGTAATAATAATTGCAGTATGATAAATGAATTATTTTCTATCACGTCAGTAATCCAGTTCATGTCAGCCTACAGTCCACACCCAGTCTCCTGAGTGACTAGTAGTGATTATAGCTGGACTAGCCAGATTCTAAGTAGCTGGAGACAAAACTTTATTTTTCTACTCCACATAGATCAGAAATGATGATATGGTGGTGATAAAATAACGACTCATTGAAATCAGTTGAGAAACGTTATAGTGCTTTTTGTCCCCGTTCAGTACCATAGGGTTACAGGCCAGTCTTGCCCTGTCCAATATGGCGCCCATGTTCATATCTCGCTGTAGTGAGCTGAAGCGTCTGATGCGGCATCTAGGTATATATTTCTCTGAGCCGGTCCTACATTCGTCACTCATAGGGAGGCTTTATGCAACAGGTAAATTTAAGTGTCTATAGCAAGTCTGACTTGAAGTTATATTTAAGACAAAGACTAGATCTATTTTTATGCCACTGGGCCCTGTTGTCCACTATTGAGCCAGCCCTGTAGATTAATGCTAGTGAACTGCATATAGCTGTTGACACATTGTGGCTTATATCCAGGCCACTGTGTTATGATCAGTAGTAGATTATATTATATCTGACTGAATTAAGAGGCAAACTCAACTTGATTAGCTGTAACATTTAAAGAAAGATTGAATTTAAATAGCTGATTCAAAAGATATTACTTTACAGTCACATTATGCAAAAACAAATCAATTAAATCATAGATAAATTTCAAAAGATCCTCTCATTCAGAGATTGAATTTGGACTGGATTATTAAATAATGACAATATAATCAATCAGTATGAACAGTCTACAATGTGTTCTCACTCACACACAAAGCCGAACCCATTTCTAAGTCTGTGTTCCCTGTTTCTCTCTACAAAGCTGTGAGCACTTTGGAAATAATGAGAAAATAAGAGTCCCTTTCATGAGTAACAGCATGTCTGCTACACCATCTATATATCACATTATAGCCCTATACACTGCCACATGTGTTAAAATAAGGAGGGCAAGAAAACAAAGCGAGTGAGACTCACAGGAATACATTACAGCATAATTGGGAAAACAATATAGCCCACAGAGTCTGAAAGTGTAAATGTTCAGCGAGTAGCTATAGGCATACAGGGAAGGATTAAGAAGCAGTTGCCTGAATCAATTTGAAAAGTGGGCCATTTAAAATATATAGAGTATATTGAATCAGATTTGCATAACTTTAATCTTTGCCTATTACTTTTTTCTCCCTCTTATCTGAGAAATCCTCTTATCAGTCCCCTGCATTCACACATTTCTGCCCTTACATCTAGCACACAGGCTATAATCAAACATTGATTGTAGGAAGAAGGCTGCAGAAGAAATGTTGACTTACTGGTGTTACAGTTTATCCTGACACAGTCTAGATGGGGAGGGGAGAATAAGTGACAGATGAAATCGCATCCTTCAAGGTTACAGCTGCAGACATCCAAGAGCAAGAAAAGCCACCTTCCGGGGACGGTCACATGACCCCGGCGGCCATTTTAGCCTGGCTGGCTACCTCTGGTCAATATCACTATACTGATACTTGAAATCAAGTTTAATTCCAAACCAATTTGAATTACTTTCAATACTGTAGCAAATAATATTGCACCAATACAGGTCAATATTACTGTGCTAATTTTTCAAATTAGTGTTATTTTCATAGCGTTTGGCTACATGTTGAATTTCAAAATGGACGCTTGCAGTTCAATGGCCACATTGACTTTTTCAACCCAGCAACTAGAGCCAAAATATTTTACTGTTAGCCCACTACAAAATGTAAAATTGCGCAATTTAATATCATTTGTTATTAAAACTTAACATGTCTCTAAAATCTCCATCTATGGGAGAATGCAGGTTGAAATCCATGTGACCAGGCTGGTCATGTGCCGTCAACCGCAACAGAAAAGTGGGAACAAACAGCCTCGAGCCACGCAGCACCAACACCGTACAGAGGGTCCTCTGTTAGTTATTAAGTACTAAACTTATTAAAAATATACATAGTTCTGTGCATTATATTGATTTTGTTAGAATTTAAAATCCATTTAGATTCAAGGAAGGTAAACTTCTCTTTTTTGAATGCTTGGAAAAAGACCACACTGCACATTAACAACATGAATTATGAACTACAGGTGTCCCATGTTTTGGGCAGCTGCAGTAACAGAGTACATTGCCTTCTATAATAATAATAAATTAATTGCATTCAGACAGTTAACTTTATGTTGAGAGTATCTTCTCTATGCTCAATGGTATGAAGGCCTGCACTCTACTTAAATGTACCACTTGTTCCACCATCTGCAGGCGCGCTGGGTGCTGTGGCATCGGGCTGTTTGCCAGATGGGCCGCAGGCTCGGGGCCTTTGAAGGGGTGAATGCCATCTTTGAACAAGGCATGGGAGATGCCAGCTAGACCAAGGTTTACCAATGGACAGAGAGAAACATGAACCTGCTATCATGAGGAAAAAATAAATAAAATAAAGACCATAGGAACAGACAAACATGATAAGAATGCATACTATCAGTGCAGCACTAATATGTACAAAGGCTTACAGTGCCTGCAGCTCTGAATAGATGGCAGAATATTATCTAAAATGTTGCTATCTGAATTAATGCATGTGTGAGGACAGTGCCGCCATCTATTGAAGTAATTAAAAAAAAAGAAAATGCTGTGCCGTTGGAAAGATCTATTTGTACACAATAATGAGCATGACTAAAATGATTCGTTCAAAAGATGTGCTGCAGAGCATGGATTACATTGTTAAGTGTTAGATTGATGGATATTAAAATCTACAAAGACACCTAAGCATCAAGGCAGAAAAAACTTACAGTCCAGGCAAGTCAAAAACAATACATGCAACTACAAAGACAAACTACAAAAACTGGTTTAGTGTGTGTTAGGTTCTGATGTCATGTCTGGACCAGAAAGAAAACGTACAAAAATGAAGAAGAAAAGAAAACACAAAGACAGTAAGGCCTCCTCTTGAACTGGAGGTGAACCAACAGGGACGGTTTATACGATACCTAGGTTGACCGTCAGTTTCACTCTCCCGCTGTCCAGCTCCAGCCTCAGCGTGTCTGCTGACTCGCGGGACGTGGCGGCCATGAGCAGGCCGAACGCCCGCTGGGACATGAAGCGCAGGGAGACGTCTTCGGCCTCCGTGTGCATGACGTTTGGTATCACCACTTTCATGTACATGCTGCCGTCGTACGACAGGATTGATGCCTCTGCGAGAAAAAAAAAAGACGAAAATGTCCCGTTATTTGACATACAATAATCTGTAAAGTACACAAACAGTAATGAGGGGATGGCGAAGCTGTGTGTGCGCTAAAAGAAAAACCAGAGATGCTATCATAACAGGACAGTGTGGCAATATATTGCATATGCTTCCCCATGACAGCTTTGTTTACGCTACCGATGCTTCGGATAAGATAAAAGGGAGCGCGTGCTATGAAAGCAAATGCAAATACACACACACACACACACACACACACACACACACACACACACACACACACAGGCTCGGTGAAGAAAAGAGAACCTAATTTAAAGTTTGATGCATGATGCATGTCCCATTCATATTGTATCAATGGGAAACACACACATACGTGTCCCACATGCCCGGTTGCAGCTGAATTCATCATCCGAGGGACAGGCTGAGGCGCACACATGCTGCTCAGTGTGCAGAACATTTAGTCATCATGCTACTTCCTCCCTTCACCGGCAACTCTCCTTCATAGACGTTGGTAGGTGTAATCGTGAAACCTTTGATTTTTGGAAATGTAAAATAGAGGCGGAACATGCACAACCGTTGTGTAACACAAAAACATCTCGAAAAACAAAAACATCAGTGTGGGAATTGGACTGTAAAGCTGAGACTCTTGTAGATCCAATGAGACCCAATTGTATTCATGTGTGATGATGTTAGTCCCCATAGTAGCCATTTCATTGTAGTGAGACCATCTTTTTACAGCTTCACATCACTGTATAAAATGACCTGTGGTGACCTCTAGGAAAATCACAGCCTCATGAAACTTTATAACCACAAACTAGAGACCTGGAGCATTCAGAAGATGGATGGCTTTCCAAAGTGTATTGAAATTAAGGGGGTTTCTGAGCAATTGATCGCAAAAGTTTTTGATATCAAATCACAACATAGCTTTTTCTATTGTGTTTCTTGAGGTCTTGGTGTCTTAATGTGGTATTGTGGATGGATTTTTGATCATTTTTTATAATCTTAAGGGGTAAAAATGGTTAAATTTAACACCAAATCTGTGTAACAAATGTTATCAGCCCATAAAACAACTTATGAGACATAATAGAGCAAGAGATTGATCATCATGTGCTTTTAAGATAATGTTCTAAGCCCTTATACACTTTCAAAATGTCTTTAAATGAATTACTTAATCATTATTTTTTTTAAATTTCTGATTCATTCATCTCAAATTAATCTTCAGGTTCCCTGGTTTCAGATAATGTACACATACAGTTGACCTGCTCTCTCCCCCTAAAGACCCCTGGCGTTCCTCTAAAAAAGACAAAATGGTAAAGATGGCTGGAGTGGAAAACATTAAACAGAGACAATCAAAACAAATAGATCATGGTGGATCAAAGGTAGTTGGGCTGGATATTTCTGCTCCATCCTTATGAGTTTGCAAAACAGGAGAAAGCCGAGTGAGTGTGGTGAAGAAAGAGGAAGACTGTCAGCAGGACTGGAAGTCTCTCGGGGGGGGGGGGGGGAGAGACACAGATTAAAAAGGGCATCCAACCATGACATACCTGCTTTGACACCTCAGCTTTTAAGAGAAAAAATAGCCCTGTGGCCTCAGAAATGCACCAGCATTTGGCTGCGTCTAGGGAAATGTCGAGGCTGTAGGTGAAAGGTTTTGTAACATCTCACAAGGGAGGGGTTGTATCTGTAAATGATGCAATGTCACATGTCACGAACCTTGTTCCCTTTCCCCCCTTTTTTTCACACTGAATAAAATGCTGTTGGCAAACTGGTTTGTGTAAAAAAAAAATGTTTATCTATGCAAACAGTAATGCATTATAAGTAATATTGGATTTTGCTTCGCTGAAATGTCAAAATTCATGTGATACGTTGCAAAATTCATAAGCAGTGTGAACCATTCGTCTTGCCAAGCAGTTCACTGCAAAAAAAAAAAATCACACATTGGTCTGTGTTGCTTTTAGTGCTGTTGTAAAATCTATTCTATGAACAAGCTGTTGACCGTGTGGGCTAGAGGATAATAAAACCTCGGCTTGCTATTGTTCTACTCAATTTTACATTTGCTCAAGCTGTCTCCCTCTTTGTGTCTCCGTCGCTCTCACGAATGCTTGCATAAAGAAAGCACAGTCACACATCCACACATACATGCACACCAGCCTGTCAACAGATGGATCTCCTAACTAACAAAGGCATGTATTGATTTTTGAGCCAGGTCAGGTCCCAGGCTCACACTAGAAGGGAAAAAAAAAAACATGCTGTGAGTCAATCTGCAGCTCAGAAAACAAACCTATAAAGAAAGAACCCTAAGAAACCAACTGTGATGTCCACTCTGGAGCAGACGGGGCACAGCGCCTGAGGTAAAACTATCTCTGAAATGTGGCTCAGATGTCTGTAGCTATGAGAATTTGTCTGAAAAGTGTCACTTAAATCGAGATAACAAAAATCGGTCAGTGTCTGTCAAGTACATTACTGTATACATTCATTTTTGTAAATTGTTAGGTCAAACAGATTTATGTTGAAACTAAAGTACAACTGTTTTTGGAGTTTTTGGAACTATTTATGGAAGATTTAAAATGTGTCAATAAAAACTAGGGCTCTCAAAGTTAAGGTGATAATAATGCATTGACTCAAATTTGTTTAACACGACTAATTTCTTTAACAAATTAAATTAACTTGCGACTAGCTAGGTTGGTAGCACTAACTAGGTTGTAGCAGACTCTGTTTAGAGTTAATATACTGGCATTATATGAAACTAGAAAACCAGGAATCCATTGATACCAACCATGTCATACTAGCTGGAACGTAAAGAGGTTAAATAACGCTCCAAACTCGCCCAACTTTACTGATAATCACATGCAGTTTGGATCAAGTCATAGTCAAGTCATCACACCGACACACTGACAGCTGTTGTTGCCTGTTCGGTTTCAGTTTGCCATGTTATGATTTGTGCATATCTTTTAATGCAGTACCTGTGAGGGTTTCTGGACTATATTTGTCATTGTTTTGTGTTGTTAATTGATTTCCAATAATACATTTATAAATACATTTGCATAAAGCAGCATATTTGTCCACTCCGATTACCTATGGACGATTAATCGCAACTAAACGGTCCTAAAAATAATACAACACAAACAATACCAACAGTTATATGTATTAGTGTAATACTTTTTTATGCATGCATTTACTGTGTCGTAAGTAAGTGGAAAGACTTTTGTTAAAAGTACGATTATTTAAGTTTTTGACTTGAAATGAACTCAAATTAATTGCCGCACCAAAACACAGTAAACACGGTGAAAAGATGTCTTGCATGTCAGAGGTGTCCAGCAGAGAGCAGCATAGACCCGCCAATACTAAATGAAAAGCTCTGTCAGTAGTTTTCATGAGGAGGAGCGGCAGAGTGTCTGCTTTTTCGAGATGGAGACGCATCGTACACCGAACATGACAAAATGAAGAAAAACAAGCAGCTGTCGCAGTTGTACTTTGGCTGAACTGTGGGCGGAGGAATGCAATCCATCCAATGGCTGTCAAAAAAAGTACTCTAAACCACAAACATCAACCTCCTGGTTAGGGCTGTGTGTTGGAAAGAATATGCTGATACGATACATATCATGATACAGGGGTTACGATTCAATATATCATGATATATTACGATAATATACGCAAGGCGTTACGTCGCAATTTTTAAAATCCTTTATCCATCATGTGCAAAAAAAGTGTGCATGTCCATCAAACAGTTGTTGACAAATTTCAGTCTGAAGTGGTAGCCTTAACCCATCAAACTGTCCAAGAACATGCAAACACAACATGCTAATCTGTTGTGGGACTGATTTCCTCCTTCAAGCAGTTTTTAACTGTTTTTTTACTGCCAACCTGTCTTCAGAGGGAGCGTAAAATCCTCCCTAACCAGTTTGCCGATATGCTCGACTGCTCCACACTTTACACCGTGCTGTGGCCTTTTAAGCAAGCAACAGCATAATGGCATTTGGTTTTTAAAAGGTCTGTTTTTGTGTACAGCATCCTTTTTGGGGAAAAGTAGTCCCCCATCATGTCTGAATGTCATCGATCAATCTCAGCTGGATTGGTCGGGTTGTTGTCAAATGGCTTTTTACTGTCTGCGAGAGGAAAGGGAAGTCTCTGGTTGACTGCAGTTCAGTGTATTTTATTCCCACCGCATGCCTCTCCCTGCTTTGAGTGGCAGGAAACCAAAACTGAGTTTATTTTTGAGGATGTCGACATGGTTCATTTATAACCACCGAGGGAAAGTTCAAGAAGAAAGAAAGAGGACAGCTCTTAAAATTCAAACTCCCGAGATAACTGACCAGGACGGCAGACGGACGAAGTTTGCAACTAGCTGGTGGAGCATCAACAGCTCGAGAGACATACAGTATGAATGTTGGAGAGAAACTCCACATGAATGCTAATGTTGCTCTGTGTCTACTGGATGTGTAAATAGGCACACTTCTCTCTCATATCAACTCCTTATGGTGATGAGACGTCAGTGTTTACAGCTTGTTGTGTTGCCCCAAAGTGTGCATGTTGAACGGAAAAATGTCAGTTTAATTTCAACTTGGATCCCATTTTCATAGTTTTGACCATCATTTATATCTGTTATAATAACACTGCTCTTCCCACAGAGCTTACTGGGAGCATGATGAGCCCAGTGAGCCAAAAAACATGATCAGACAGCACAACCTTTGACATGTCAAGGACCCCTAAACTGATTCACAATAGGTCACGGATGACATTTGAAAATGCTTCCTTCAGGGACGACTATGTGAAAATAGTTTTATTGTTAGATGATCAAGACCAGAACAGCAGATAAGTCACTCATGTGACTTTTACTCACATTGGGCTCACTTCTTTAGTGAATGAAATAGTGAAAAGAAACTATTCCCCATTTTTCTGGGGACCCTTGGAAAGCCCCCGGACCCCCTGGTTGAGAAACACTGATCTAACCCACTTTATCTGGAGCTGCAACAGAATGTGAGCTCCAGTCAAAATGTATGGTAATATAAGTAAGGGATGGACAGCGAGCCGGTCATTGTTATAAAAACCCCAACAGGGCCCTGAGGGGGTTATTTCACAATAATGACCCACTAGCTGTACATTATCCTGCTCATTACACGGCTACTTAGTTAAGATATCAATAATTTGACACAAAACCGGTCCGACATCAGAAGTGCGCCCACAGTAACGGTCTGCTATAAAGAAATAGCAGCTCGCAGAACGGCATGATTGACCAATCAGAATCGAGTATGCAACACAGCCGTGTAATAAATGCTAATAATCTAATCCTAAACAAACAGTTTGTTTAAAAACCAGCATATTTATCGGACTGCTTGTGTTTCTTGCCACATCATTTTTGGCATTGCCAACAATTGACATGGATAGGACAATTTTAGCATACCTATAGGAATGACGGCCAAAGCTATGAAACTAAGACCCAGAAATGTCTCTTTAAGCTGTCGTCATGTTTTGAGTACTACAGGGATGACATATTTTTGTAGGCCATCCAGGAAGTTAGCATCCGAAAATAAACTCTGTGGCAAACACACGTTTATGATGAATATGTTTTATTCTGCAAGATAATCTTCGCAAATGAACACTGCTAATGATTTCTGAGGCACACAAGCAATCGTCAGAAGTAAAAAGGTAATGTTAGCCTATAAAACTACACCATGAATGGGAGTATAAACAATGAGCCTGTAACGGAGGATGAGTTGATGTTTCGTCGTCTCATTTAGCCACTTGTTAGCAACCACCTTCTTTAAGACACATAAAAGCTTCAAAATTCACAAGTGGGACATTAACGTATTATACATCATAGAACATAATGTTAAACCCACAGACTTTATTTCAGGCATCTAACTAAAAACCCATTCAAAAAGCCCATTGACTTCCAGACGAGGGAAACAGACCGACTCATGTCTGGGTTCTAGGACTCATTCAGCTCAGCTGTTTATTTGTCTAACTCAGGTATCACAGTAACGCAGAGCAAGTTATGGCATCATGTAAAGCTTAATCACAGGCGTGGGGCTGTGAAGAAGTGAAAGCAGACAGCTGAACCAAACATCCCTGTACATTTGTAGAGAATTAAACATCAGCATAAGTGAAGACAGCTGCTGTGATTATAGTCATTCATACCCGACGTAAAGCTAACAGCAGGCCTCAGCAAGATGCTGCAGGTGATTGCACACCATGCAGCATCAGTGTGTGTGTGTTTAGACTTAAATGGATATCTGTGAACACCACACACACACACACACACACACACACACACACACACACACACACACACACACACACACACAAAGAAGTTGCACCTACAGTATGTGCTGCTCTGTAATTTCAGATGGTAATTAAGTTGTTGCTTGTCAATGTGTGTGTGTGTGTGTGTGTGTGTGTGTGTGTGTGTGTGTGTGATGTGTGTGTATGTGTGTTTTCCAGTGAGCCCCAGTCTTTACATAATTAGCAGTCCAATTGAAGCAGAAGACGGAGGAGGAGGAAAGCTATTAAGTGAGAGGCTTCACAAATACTCAGGGAACAGAGAGAGTGGGGGACAGTCAAATCTGTTCAGCACACACACACACACACGCACACACACACACACACACACACACACACACACACACACGTGCACACACGTGCGCACACACACACACACACACACACACACACACACACTCTTTAGTCCTATTCAAACTCTCAA
The DNA here is from genome assembly GCA_947000775.1 of Pterois miles. Classification (NCBI taxonomy): domain Eukaryota; kingdom Metazoa; phylum Chordata; class Actinopteri; order Perciformes; family Scorpaenidae; genus Pterois; species Pterois miles. The sequence continues at coordinate 24,269,438 of CAMQGK010000634.1, read as the reverse complement.
AATCTGTTTCTTTCGTCTTCCCATTATTTACTTGCCTTGGCTGTAACTGTGTAGGATTATCTAATCTTTTTTTAGTCTTTGGGCCTTGACTGTCATTGTGGTGTTTCATGTGAAGGCTGTCAACCCGTCTCCCACACACAGACACACACACATTTTAGAGTCTGCTGTCAACAATCTTTAAAGTTCAAAAATCATATCCTCATCCTGACAGCAAGGATAAGGACATCGATAAAGGATCTTACAGGCACTAAGTGTGCCTTAGTCTCTTTTCTGTGTGTGTACATATACACAGTGTTGCCCTGTGTGTATGTGTGTGTACACACTGAGGCAGTAGGAAATGCCGGCACTCGACAGAAGAGGCTCTTGGCTGTGGACGTTATCCACAGTAATCCTCACCACGTGACTCACTCTGGAGACACACACACACACACACAAACGCACAAATTAAGCACTGCTACAACACAGAAACATCAGAACCACCAAAAATATCCCAACAGACTACACTTTTAAAGGCATACTCCAGTCCAATAATCCAAACCCCCTTGTGAAAGATAAACACTTAAATGAGACATTGAGCAACACATTTTAAATACATGGATACAGAATCTAATTTAACAGTGTATACATCAGCAAGGACTAATTAGTAGTCACACCACAACACTAACAGTAAGTGGTACAATTGATCTGAAGCAGAGGGACTTCAATTCCGCTCATTTCTGTTTAAACGTACTCTTTATGTATGCCAGACAGCCAATATTTCTATGTCCCTAAAGCACGAAACGACCTTAAAAGAGGGTTTTCATGGGCAGCTCATCGGACTGCTGAGTCAGTGTTTACTTAACCTTGTGCCGACATTAATAAATTGCACAGGTTGTTTTCAATGTCAAAATTTACGTTTCCTGTGGCAATCGTACTGTGGCCCTGAGAGCTCAACGCTCTGAAAATTAAGAAAACACAAATAGACACAACGCAAATGACGAAACATCTCCGCCAACCTGACGACACACAAAAAAAACCCCCAAACAATTTGACAACACTTGCACAGAATTTACAAAAAGCACTGCAAGATAAGGGAAACTGTTTCAAGGGGACAGTAAAAAGTGATGCAAATGGCGCTCGCTATTGCTGTTTATGGATAATGAAGTTATTGAAGTCATGATTCAGAAATGATTGCAGATATCTCCTGTAGCCTTTTGCTTATTATTAAACATATGAATCATACCATCACAATGATGGATAGCTGACTTCAATGATTTCACAAGCCATAAACCATGGCAACAACAACTGTGTCCCAGCCGTGTGCATCACTTTTTAGTGTCCCTTGGAAACACTTTCCGTTATATTGTGAGCTTCTTGCAGCACTTTTTCTAAATGCTGCACATGTGTCGTCAGATGGGTGAAGATGTTTCTTCACTTGCTTGTGTTGCATCTATTTGCGTGTGTTTTCTTAGAAGAAGAAGAAGAAGAAGAAAACAACCTTTATTAGTCCCACTAGGGGAAATTCAATTTTTACACTCTGTTGTTAACACTGTTGTAAACACACACATGCACAAACAGGACCCATATACATGCATCAATGAAGAGATGTCAGAGTGAGGGGGCTGCTCCTGACAAGAGCCCCGAGCAGTTGGGGGTTTGGTGCCTTGCTCAGGGGCACCTCGGCAGTGCCCAAGAGGTAAACTAGCACCTCTCCAGCTACCAGTTCACACTCAGTTCCTGGTCCATGTCGGGACTTGAACCGGTGACCCTCCGATTCCCAAGCCAACTTCCTACAGACTGAGCTACTGCCGCAAATATAGCAGTGAACAACTATTTGCTATGTACAGATATAGAGGAGTAATGTCTACCTGAGCAGAGAATGAAGTCGCTCTCCCACTGTGTGTGTTGTAATTCAAGCTATGTAGGTTGCATATCCGCGGCGGCCGCACATGCTTTTAGTGCATGCTTGTGCATGTAAGAGTGCCCCACTGGCTAGCTAACGGCCGCTGCTCTGCACTGCTCTGATATGGCGGTTACAGGTGATAACGCCATCACAACCGACGGCGCTGTTGCGGAAGCGTTGCACCGATCTTCTGGTTCCCCCGGGTTAACAGTGTAGCTCCATCAGCATTGTTGACGTTATTTTCACTGTTAGTGCTGATAGCACTGTTAGCTGCTGGCGACCTGCTTATCTATCGCCATATTGAGAGCCATGTGGAGGCAATAGAAATGCTCCTAATCTTAGCACCTTCAATTGGCAGCGCGTTAAGCTCTCAGGGTCACGGTACAATTTTGTTGTCACTACTACCAGCTGCAACAGCGACGCTGGTATTGTTTTCACCTTGTGAGCCTGCTTGTGTCATCATGGCAAAATGTGGTCCTGAAAACACCTACTATAGCGGGAACTACCAGAGAGGCGGTTTTGAGTACTTTCTGTCCATCTGCAATAGCGTCGCAACTGATGATGATGCTCTCACGAAACTTTACAAATGTGTTGCTGAAATCAAAATGGAGTAGTGCTACAAAGTTAATTCAAATTTTAGCAAAGTCGCAATATGACCGACCGTAAATTTTAAATCGCAGGAGGAGCAATAATTGTTTAATGCATCAAAAAACATTTTACATTAAATGTTGAAGGGCTGGCCTGCACATCGTAGTCTACAGACTATGAAAGAAAACATCTTTGGCTAGTATAGATCCCTGCAAGTGTCTCTGGCCAATGGCCATCTGATTGATGTAAATCTCAAACACAATTTCCTTTTAAGTTTGTTTTGGACTCCATCTGAACATTCTTGCTAAAAATGGCTGCCTAATGCTAGAAACAGGGTTGATAATAATGAAATGTGCCAATCGTAAAGCCAAAATGAGCTTAATAACTATGTAGCTTGTTATAAAAGTGTTAAATGTTGGAGCTATTAGCTATGGCTTCAGCCTACACAGTTCAGTCACTGGCACTGCTATGATGTTATTGACATTTATTCATTGTGGCTGTTTTTAGTTTTAAATGATATGTCACACAACATATGACAACTAAGACAAGTAAAATAATGTATAGCACTATGTCATAATTGTGGAATCCATGTGGTTTGATAACATGATCATGAATAAATGCAGTCTGTTTATTATGAGCCAGCTATTTTTTTTTCCACTACTTTATAATCTCCTCCTCTTGCTGACTTTCCCCTTTTCTCACTTTTTACTTCCTGTAATGGACACACACTGATTTGTAGAGAAACCCTAAAAAGTAAAACAAAATGCTCCGTCTCAACCCAGATTTAGCAAATAGTCCATACTAAGCACTTTGAAGAATAACATCCCCATCAGACAGTCAAACTCAGGAGGAGGTCAGCTCACTCGCAGGGATTAACAAGCATTCTGCCGTGCTCAACCTAAGTGGGCCGTGATGAATTTATCGGGACATCAAAAATCACAAGAGCTGGTGTAGCGTCAATATGAAACAGTAAGCGGTTTTGTGCTTCAGACATATTGAATAGGCTTTACACGGGGATGAGGTAAATCCGTAGAGCTTTATCAACATGTGACAGATAGAATCAGCATCTGAAACAAGCCTCTGCACATTCAATTTCAAGTATGATTTTGTAATGGACATCATACTGCACTGTTCATTCTGGCTGTATCTAGACCAGGAACAAGCCACCGAATCATCCCCATGGTGTTGTTGGATTAACTCCATCGCTGGTAAAAGCAGTCTCTCTCTCTGTGGTGGATTATTCAAAGCGAAGTGGCTGTATTAGACCTGAAGGATGCTGAAATTATGATTAATGACAGTTAGTGATGATTTATGGGAGTAAAACTCCTGCTCAGTGGGCAGCTACACAAAGGGTCACTCCGTCTGCAAAAATCACACATACAACCATTTGTAAAACCTGGACACCTGCTGTGTCAGTTGTGTGCATAGACTCTCTAAGAAGCAGAGGTGGATAAATTAAATGGTGTCACCTCTAATGTACACTCCTCAAAGACTGAGTGTCTGTATAACGGCAGCGTGCGGCCGCCAAAAGAAAAGCACTGTACCCTGCGACTTTTTGCAGAGCTTCAAAATCTCTGAACTTTTCAGAAAGGCGCCGAAGTCGTCATTGTCGCTGCCCTGGTAACCAAGTGAAGGAAGGAGAAGCTTGATCTAGCCATGTTCGCATTAAAAGCAAATGGACAAGGTTAGTCTATCATACAACGGTGGGTAGAGTACTGATACGCTGTCAAGATATTGTCATAGAAACAAAATCCAAACATAGTTTTTCAACAAAAAAGCACGCTCCCAGGCAGTTTTCTCCCGAAGAAAAACAGTACACAGACATGTGCCCTAATGGAGTTACATACAGGTTAAGGGTTGCCGTCTACTGGCAAAGGGTCACTTAGGTCAAACACAAGGGCACCTTGGGGGCACATGGACTGATCTTGTTTAGGACAAAAAGAGAAGCCTAATTTGGGGGGCACCTAGGCTGTGACTTTACAGCAAATGTAAAGAATGGAAGTGCCTCGTTAAGACTAGGGCTGTGTATTGGCAAGAATACAATACAATCAATTCACAGAATCAATCTATATTCACCTATCTTGAGGTCAGAAGACCTCTTTGAAAGTGGCCATGCCAGTTTTTCCTCTCCAAAATTTTGCACAACTTGCACAAACAGCCTTATGTAGCCTCCTTCACAACAAGCTAATATGACATGATCAGCACCAATGCATCCCCCATTCTAGTTTCATATGGTGCCAGTATTTTCACTATAGCTTTTAAACTGAGCCTGCTACAACCTCTGATATATCAGATAGCAGCCGGGCCCTACGGTGGGACCTCAGGTTTTTAAGAGGTTAATTATTTATTATCACAATACTCACGTCTATCAATACTTTCTTACACCCCAAGTTAAGACACAGACATATCTTGTTATAAAAGAAAGTTGCAATAAAGAACTCTTCAGCACTCAAAAGCACAAAGGGCAGGGTGGTCATTCCTCCCAACTTTTATTACAGTCTGTAATCTGGCAGTAGCAAATGTTTTCTGCATCTTCTACAGTACGGTGCTGTTGTGCTGCTGGATGTGTATTTATGAGAAAAGAGTTTGTTGATAAAGTAAGTGTGATTTATGGTCTTGCCCTTGCTGAATCTGCCTGACTTGACCGCGCGTTCAGTTGTTGTTGCATCAGGCGATGGTGGATGAAGATATATCAGTAAATCGACTCAATGCTACTGTTTGTTTTTAAGTATTTTTGTGAGCTTTTTGTATTTTTGTTAGAAAGCAATAGCATGGCTCAACAATAATTGGATTGTCCGATTGCCCAGGGCAAGTTAAATGCCACATGGGGCTGGTAGATCTCATGAAAACAGAATTAGACATAGTTTTGTCTGTTGACCGTTCTGAGGATTTCTGAGCTGAGGATGGATATCGCAAAAGATCGAGCCATGTCGTTTCCTTCCCTTCTCTGTTGAGAACTGCACATGCCCAGTATCAATCGGGAACTCGTGACAAAATGGCAGCAGGCTAAAAGACAAAGTTTACACGCTGAAATACAAGCGAGCATCTAAACTTTCAAAGACACTCTATAACAAAGATAACACATTTTGGACTCCGCCAGTGGTTTGAAATGATATACACTTCCTGTCTCCTAAGTGGCCATGGTCATGCTGTGCTCGCTTCACCTCGTTTGGAAGTATTGTGATTGTCATGTGGGTGGATGAAAGCAGATTGGATTATATTGCATAATGCATTTCTATTTTCTTTTGCAAACATTAGATATTTACACAGCTAACAGCCACATTCAGCATTATGAAAATTAGTTAGCTAATTGGTTGCTAGATCTCATTAGAGACAGAGAAGGGTCTCGAACAAAGTTAAATTTCTCTTAAATTTCTGAAAAATGCCCTTTTAGTGTCATAATGTTTGTAATATATGTGGCTTGTGAAAAAGTATTTATTTTGGTGACTGTGGGGTGAACGAATCAGTCATAAACTGTGTTCACATTCACCGCTCCCATTGGAGTTAACAGACTCAGGACCTAAAGGGACGGGGCAGTGGTGAAACCCATGTGACACAGATACAGGAAACTGTCTCAGTGTGCACCGTCTCCTTTCTGAACCGTCTCTGGTGGCGTTACAGAATGTGGGCGAAACTCCAACTAAGTATTTCGCAGTTTGCTGCACGTTTGAGAGCAAGGCGGATAAAACAGGGTCGTTTTTCAAAGGCATGTCAAATTTTTGAAAAACGTTGCTGGAGGGCCATGACTACAGCTGACACCATCTAGTTTGCATGGCAGCTGTTCTGTTCTTTGTCATTTGATAACCACTAAAAAATAAAACAATCTGTGAAAGGGACAAGTAAAAATTGACATTGCCCGGACCCTGAACGGGGCAATAGTTAATCATGATTAACTGCAAATTACACAGCTGTCAGTGTGTCAGTGTGCTGACTTGACTATGACTTGCTCCAAACTGCATGTGATTATCATAAAGTGGACATGTCTGTAAAGGGGAGACTTTCGTTACCCATAGAATCCATTTTCATCCACATATCTTGAGGTCAGAGGTCAAGGGACCCCTTTAATTTAGCGTAATAAAGTTTTGTTAATTAACATTTGTGTGAAGTTAGTATGACATGGTTGGTACCAATGGATTCCTTAGGTTTTCTAGTTTCATATGATACCAGTGTTTGTATACAGCAGAAATGTACAGTATGAGTGTTGGTGAGTGTCCGCTAAAACTGAAAGATCAATAGCGCAAGTTGGGTTAATGTGTTAAAGAAATTAATGGCGTTATAACAAATGTGCAGGAACGCGTTAGTATTGCGTTAACTTTGACAGCCCTAGAAAAAAAAAACCTTAACATTGAACCCTGAATAGAAGAGAGATGACGGGAAATGAGGCGAAAGAAAGAGATGGGGAATGACAGCAAATGTCACTGGCTGGACGCAAACTGGTGACAGTTCACATTTGGCCCATTAACCCCTTAGGCCATCGGGCGCTGCATGGTAGTGTGTTTCTGGGAGTTAGTGTGTTTGAGGGTGAGGAAAAACACCAGTACAATTTAACAAATGCTGAAGATTAAGGAGCTCATCAGATAAGCAGATTGTTGGGGAGTGCGTGTATATGTGCGACGCACAGTATCCTTGTAACTTGCAGGATTCAAAATATATGTAGATGTGGGGGAAGAGATGACGGTTTCCCTGTGGGTGTCTTTTTCTTTCCTTGTACCACGAGAACTTTGCTCTGCCTCATTTCCAGCAGCTCTGGCAATATGTTCAACAAAGGAAACAGCCTTGTGCTCCTGTAAAACTCTCCGAGTAAAACTCCTCCACATCTGGTACACTGAGCTGCACCTCCTGTTTAGTGTTTAAAACACTGAGTATGCAAATGCCTGGCGCTTAGTCCAACACAATGAGGGTTTGTGGTTAGATTGCATAAAAAGCACCGGTGTATGTTTAGCTGTGGGAAGCTTTAACTCATAAACTGCGGCGTGCACACCTGCATGTACAGCCGACCGGTGGACCGCAGCACCATCGGGGGGCAGCAAAGTCAAAGACAGCCAGCTGCTGATGACACCAGCTTTCTCATTTGACTTGCTGGGAGATGGAGCAGGGTGGAGATGAGATGGTGGTAACAGGAAATGAGAGGTAGAAAAAGAGAGGATCCCTGAAGGGGACAAAACACATTTCATATAATGTTGCAAGGCACACAAGTCAGGTGTCTCTTGATGCGTGAAAAGTCTGCTGGAAAAATGCATGCTATTTTATAAAACAAGCACATATAAAGTAAGCTGCTACCTCCAGTAAAGTAGTAGTCTGTATTCCCTCCCCTGTTTTCTCCATAAAGTCAGTTATTCTCTGGGAAACCTCCCCCCTGCTGCTGTGAAAGGTTCGGAGACTTGTCAATTTCTCAGATGGCCGAACACTGAAGGCTTGCTTTCCTCTAAGTGTTCTCTCTCTCTCTATCGCTAGCACTGTGTGTGAGTGAGCGGGAAAACCACGCAGAAAAGAAGAGGGAGAGTTTGCGTGCGAGAGCATGTTGGACGAGAAAGAAGAGAAACCAAAGAGAGAATGAAACGAGACACAGAAAGCAGGGGAAGATGGATGCAGCACATTCCCACCCTCCCTACTCTGCATAGTGTGCCACAATGAGAGTCAGGGTTTACATAACCCACCACAGCTCCTAAGCACACATATAATTACAAATGGGGATTAGGGAGCAACAGCATAATGTTCTGAGCAGCGAAAAAAACAGAAACGAACAGATCGTTTTAAAGTGCAGCAGAATCTGTTCTTCCCCCGGGTAAACATCGTCGAACAAATGTCTGCCTCTCCAACGCTGCCTCTCTGGTATTTTCAACAATTCAGTCAACAGTTTTCCTTCTCCCTCTCCACCTCCATCTATCCACTACATCAGCCTTTTCTTGTTCCTTTTCCTTTTCACGCACTGTGTGAATCTGTGGACCGTCAGACACTACTGGCATACTGTTCCGGCGCAAGAGGACGACTGTCAGCTCGCTACGAGTCTGTCTTCTGGCGCCCGAGGCAGGGAACACCAACTCAAATCTCCTCGGTGGGAGAGGAGACGAGAGGGCACTTCGCTCTGTATTTCTTCTGCATGTGTTCAGGGAAATGTATTACCACAGCTGGCATCCACGAGAATTAAAATTCAATCTACGTGACCTCCAATCACTTAGGACCTTCTCCCTGCAAAAACCATCATCTCAGCAAATGGAGAGAGAGAGAGAATAATAAGATAGTGAAATCAGGATGAATTTATTTCAGGGTGGGAAAAAAAACCTTGCCCGAGTCACGGTGCAGGATTGCGCCCGCAGCCGAACCACAGAACTCAAAAAAACCACGCTTGATAAATGGGAAGATACCAAACTCATTATTCTACTCAATTCAACAATTTTCCTACGGAGGGAAGCAGATAAGGGTTAAAAGACAAATGGAACAAAGCTGAGAAGAGGAGTGAATAGAAGAGGGCTGTTTTTCCTTGTTGGGAATGGGAAATATATATATATATTTTTTTTAAAAATGCAAGCAGGGGCATTTTCTACACCCGGCACAATACATGTTTCAGCTTCAAATGGAATCGGATTAATTTAGCATGCTTCCCTAGGCTGCAAAACTGCAAAACAATTTGAACACACACACACATGAAGGCACAGAATCTCAGTAGTTAGGCTTAGGTTCAGTGTGTAGCTGTATAAAGAAATAATAAATAAAAAAGAAAGTCATGTAAGATCAAAACAAAAAGTTTGATCAGGACAACACATTCACTAAACCGCCCAGACTACAACATTTTATTCAGTTCTAAAATGCATTATGCAAAGTTTAACAATCTGGTGCATTTTAGCATCATTTGGACACGTGCTCTCCGGTGCACCTCAGTACTAAACTGAAGGCCTTCGCTTTACACCGGTGACTCGAAGCAGGCATCTGTACCATCTGCAGTATCTGGCTAGAGTGATGCTGCACATCATCAAGCCAATATGCACGGCAGATTCAATCTTATACAACCAGCATCAGTGTTGTACAATAAACACAGAACCCCCCGTACTTATGTGCACATCAAACGTGACCTTTTGATGAATTATTCTACACAACACACATGTTGGAGATGGACCCACTGAACACACAAAAAGTTGTGAAACACTCAAAACTTCTTGCTCTACATAGTTCCCTCGGAAGGACGGTCCGACGTGGAGGAATTATGTTTCCGGGTTGTCTGGATCTTTCTCGTGAGCAGGATATCTCAGGAATACTTGGAGCGAATTTCTTAGAATTTGGCACAAACCTCCACCTGGACTCAAGGATGAACATATTTAATGTATATAACAGATTTTGGTGGCCAAAGATCACTGTGACTTTACATCCATCCCATTGAAAGTGATATCTCAGGAACACCTTGTTATCTATAAAACAGTTAGTGGCTGTGGTGAGCAACATGATGTGATAGAGATTGTCCGGGTTCAGAACTAAAGTTTAGGAAAACACTACATAGGATTCCCAAACTATCAGTGGTTCATGGTCACGTGTTCTCACTCCCAACTGGTCACATACGGATGGCTGGACCGTAGTCCAATAGACTTCAACATGTGGTTAACGTTATGTTCCATAAGTATGTTAGGTTACTGCTTGGTTAGGTTTAGGAAAAGACATAATTTAATATAAGTAAGTGAGTACATTACATGGTCTACGTTTCATACGTGACGTAATATGTGTCATAATGCATTATGTGAAGTAATATGTTATGTGACTTAAGTATGTTATGTAAGTACATACATGACTTAAAATAAGTCAGTGTTGCATTTTGGATTTACACGGGACATTAACAGCTGTTTCCTTGGTGAAAGCCCTGTGTTTGTTACATACGTGACGTAATACGTTACGTGACATAATACTTTACTGGTGTTTGTATTTGGAGTCAGAGTGAGTGTCCCTCCATCTCGTGAGGATCTTTGGCTGTATGGTTGTGTTTTTTGTGAGTGACTGTCTTTGTCTGTTGAGGATCTTTGTTTTCTCATTTAGGTGCTCTCTCTCTGATTGGCTCGAGGTGTGGGTTTGATCTGGGGTGTGTTGGCTGTTGATTGGTTCATCCATCATCTCTGCAGTTTAAAATGCTCTGGTGCCCAGCAGTCCAGTGAGGGCGAACTACAGCAGACTCGTTCTGTCCTCGGCCTCTATACCTTGTACGTAAACCTGTGACTTTGTGTACAATTAGTACTCTTAGTGCTCTGGTTGGCTTGTGTAACTGTGTGACTTGTGGTGGCGTTTTTCTTTGTTTAAAACGGCCATCGATTGGAAGGGGTGAACTGCAGTTTTTCTGTTATTAACTTCTCCTGTTTTTCTGCTGTATCCTAGGAAGCCAGCTTCAGAAACTGTCTTTTTGTTTGCTTGCTTTTTAGTTCAAGGTTAGTCAGTTTGTTGAGAAGACAGATTTGTTTGTTGCTTTGGCCTTTGTTCACCCTGAGTAATAATATGTTACCTGACGTGATACTTATGTAATGTGATACGTTACCTGACGTGATACTTTACATCATTTAAAATAAGTCAACATTGAGTGATGGTTATACATGACACAGACAGTGGTCTCCTGGGTGAAAGTCCTAAGTTTGTTTTACCCAACCATCAACCCCGACCTCTTCCCCTATCCTTTGCTGCTCTATATACTATATCATAATCATACCATCATAATTACTAATAATTACCACAAGAGGCAGCCCTATAATTTATAAAAACAGATTAAAAAGACTTTTAAGATGACAAAATAAAATGACCTAAAATTACTATTTGTACACCAATTACTCACTCTGTGGTACTTTGAATTCTTGAATGGAGAATCAAAGAATGAGCAACAAAAAGTCCTGATATAATTCAGTTTTGTGTGTATTTTTTATTATCCATTCATTGTGGAGGTATGCGAGAAAAACAACATTTTCTCCAACAACACAAGGCAACACAGGGTGAATGGTTGATATACAGCACAATGGTCATTCTGTGGGTGAAGTGTTCCTTTAATGTGTTAAACTGGTGAAGTACATGAAGCCAAGACGCGACTAAGTTTTTAAATCATAGTATGATAGAGCTTGAGAGCAAGTAGTGCTTTTATGATTGTAAGAAAATAAAGAACTCCTATCAATTAGTGAATATCTACGGCTCTGTCTCCAAGGTCACATATAATATTTCTGTTCGGCAAGATGAGTTGAAACATGCAGGATCAGGCTCCCGTCTGACAATTTAGTTTGAATAAAAGAACATCACTTCAAGGTTGATAGCCGTGCAGCTGTCGTAAGTACACGCTGCACAGCCACTCACCTTTCAGCGTTCTTTCTTTTTTTTTTCCATCTTAGCTGTAGGCATTTGGAGAAAGCCATTGTTGCTGAGAGAGATAGAATAAGATGTACGACTGGAGGCTTCCAGATACTTTTCCTGTGTTATCATAAAATGGATATCCATCCAGAGTAGGAGGTGTGAGGAAGACTTTAGAAGCTGAGGAATCATGATAAAGCATCCGCCGCTGCCCTTAGCTCTGTCACTTGGAGTGAAAATGGTTTCATCTTCCTCTTCCCTCACTACACCAGACAGCTGAATTTGTAGAAAACAACCACGTTTTGCATTTGTGCTCCCTTTCCTTATAAAGAAAGGATGATAGTTAAAATAAAAATAATCCACCACGCATCTATGACCTTTCCCATCCTCGCCCTGCCGACCACGCTGTAACTCCGTCTCACCTTCGCCTTTCTCTCGCCCTTGTCTTTTTCCCAGCCCGGCTTCTCACCGTTAACGGGTGATAAGCACCTTTTGCTGGGACATTTATCTCCGCAGACAGAGAAAATGACACTTCAAGGTCTGGCCTGACTAACAGGCCAGTGCTCGCATACATACACAGGACAAAGGGGAGGGGGAGAGAGTGTAAAATGGAGGATGGGAAAGAAGAGGAAAATGGAGAAAGGAGAATGTGGCTGCAAATACAAAAGGGGAGTGGATTATAGAAGGGGACGGCAAATTAAGAGTGGAGACAGATGAGGGCGAAGAATTAGCTGGAGAAGAATGGCTGAGCAATCAGCCTTATAACTTCAAAGCATGTGATATATACTGTAGATATCTGACAGTGGCATGTGTTACTGTCATGAAGCACTTTTTCTTTACTCCTGGCTACAAAAATCACAGCTAACCTACGTACACTGATATATATATGGATCTTAATTTGATTCAATTGAAAATACATGTGATTTATTTTGTTAGGCTTTATTTCCTTTTTGCTTTAAACTATATAGTGAGAGGTTGTGACACACGCACCGCCTGACAGTAAAAGCTCACTGGCTGTGGATGTGGTAACTGACTCGCATAATTCAGCTCATGATGCCTCTGTGGGGCACTGCAGGTGGTCGATTTGAAGCATCAGCAGCAGCCACACCTGCACTTCACCATTACGACTAATGTCATTATATCACACTCATTTTAGAATGACAATAATACGTCTAGGACTGTTGGTGACCAGCGAGACAATGACACTTCATCATTTATCTATTCACTGTATAAGTAGGCCACAAGATAAATCACCTGTCTTGTTTTCTCCACACTGGAAATGTGTGCTTCCTGCTTTGGGGGTGTAACTAACAAGTCGTATGATTGACAAGCCTATAGAAAAACATACATAAGAATATGTCACCATATATCAAGCTGAGTGATTAATATAGTATATTTCTCATGGGGAAAAAAAGTGATATATTCTTGCTTCCTTATGTCTTGAAAGGTGTCAGCCAAATAATCTGTGGCGTCACAGTGACTGATAAGTTTAGCATAGATGTGTCAAGGAGCTCCGACACGGTGCTTGAACTTTTTAGTGCATGCCGAATCCCCCAGAATAGAGGGGACTTTCAGGGGTTACGGTAATGAAATGGTGATGTCTAAGCCAGGTATTACAGTCACAGAGCGTTGCCGATAATGTCTACGGTGTCTAACATGTTGGACCTTTATCCAGTCATAATCAACCATTGTGTAAAATTGATCTGACGGGCTCTATTTCCATGAACCCAGCGGCACAGTTCGGCCCTGCCCTTGGTAAATGACCCCACATGTCAAACTATGACGCTCCATGTACCTCTCTTGTAATCTCCACGGTAACAGAGTTTAGTTTACTTACAATTCATTCATATTCCTTAGCTTCTTACCCTTCAAATGAGACCATATATATGCACATAAGCCTTACAGATGAAGGACTGATCCTGATTAATTAGCATTTTAGGTGTATTTTCTGAGGAACAGGGCTAGGGCTCAGGAGGTTAGTAAAAAAAAAAAAAAAAAAGAAATACCAACAATAACCTCCCATAATGATGCCTGACACTTAAAATAACAATTTGAGCCTTTCAGTGGGAGAAACAAGTACTTTTATTGGACGTAACTTTACAGTGATGCTGCTCACTTGCCCTGCAGCTTGTTTTGTGGCTGTCGGTTACAGCGTTCTGCTTCAAGACTGGATCAATTTCACAAATTGTTGTCACCATTAGTCACTTAGACATAACAACATGGGAAAATGGGGTCCAGCTTGAAAATCCTTGAAGAAAATGTTGCTGTTTTTAATTAATTACAGAGAAAATATGACGGCAATACATCATATGTACTGAATAAGATCCGTGTACAAAATACAGCGCACGTACAGGGTCTGGTTTGACGTGTGGAGTGAAAATCATACGTGGCGTCAGTAATTGACGGTCGCTCGGTACCTGACCTTAAGAAATTATCTGCACAAAGGCAGCCTCGCAGCTCTGCAAGGGCTATTATGGGGCTCAAGGATTACGGGAGACTTTGAGGCAGATCAAGTCCCTCCTCCCTATGGGTGGAAAAGGCATTTAGACAAGCATTCAAATTATGCCACTCTAACACTGTTGAAACCAGCTTTTAGCATATCTGAGGAACCGGCCTCATCTGAATACAAATGGGTTTGGAAAATATTTTTAAAATGCTTAATAGGTTATCAAAGTGGGTGCAGAGATGGTGCACTGGGAGGTCCCGTAGATTTACAACTCCTTATATTTCTGCCTTTATTCTCATAATAACTCCATACTTCCATATAATCATAAGAATGGACTCATAATAGAGCACAACACAATGCACAATAATTGCAGCTGTTAAATATGAGTAAATCATAGCCTGCATGCGAATGACACACTGCAGCACATATATTGAAATAAGATATAAATAATATATTGAAGTAAGGTGCTGTGGTGTTATTATCCTTTATGGTTATATACATACAACTAGGTTATGATGTTCTCTCTTTCAAATTTATGATATAATTTCTATTGTCCTTTGCAGCAGGAAAATTATATCTGCCACGTATTATTATCTGCATTTTCTTTGAAAAAGCACAGCATTTTTTACCTTTCATGCACAACCCGAATATAAAGTGGACCAATATTACGGGTTACATGGTTCCATGTAGAAAGGCGGCGAGCATCAATGTCATCCTATCTCTGTTCTGCCATTACTACCTGTGATTAAACTGTAAAAGTCAGGCGGCAACCTATTATTTCGCTGCCACCGCGAACGTCGAGCGAAATGAGCAAGTAATTGCACGGCGCGTGTGTGTTCCGGCGTTTCTACCTTTGTGAGAACCGATGTGATTGATGTGATTAAGACGTGTATGACTTTAGACAGAAATTTAATGACGCAAAAAAAAAAAAAAAAAACTTGTCATGCTAGCACGATGAGTCTGACCTATTTCAAAATCCTAATGCTCAATCAATCAATCATATAAATAATTATAACTTAAACACCCAGGGGTCTCTTGCACTTTCAGGGGTCTGCAAAATAATTTGCTATAAATTATAAAATTCTGCTGCATCATTAAAAAGTGCATATCTACAGGCGGGGATCATTTCTACTAAAAAAACAAGCATCTCGTGTCCAGCACTCCCACCCAGGTTAGTTTTGGACCAACTGAAACTCTGATATTATTGTTACACAGCAATAAGTTTATTATTTTGCAGCTGAAGCACTTATTGAAAGTCACCTAATTATCTGGATTGGATTGATCATGCTGCTGTTCATTTTCTGAAAACTTCAATAAGTTGAAATTTGGGCTATAAATGCTTTCAAGTTGAGTCCAAATGCAATTGGAATAAAATCGCCTAGTTTAAAAGGTATATAAGTGGTATTAACATTCTATAATCTCGAAAATTTCCCTGCTGTGTGACTAATAGAGGGCTCCAGGGATGAAGTATTTTTTTAGGCCAACCAGGAAGTTAGCATCACCCTGGATCCCTTCACAAAAGCCATTGGGACTTTTCCATTGGGTTTTGGATTATTGCAGAAAATAAGCTCTCTTTCAAACACATATTTATAATACTTACACATTTGGTTCAGCATGATAATCTTCGCAAATAAACACCACTTTTATGATTTGAAAAGCTAACGTGTAAGCGAACTACACCACAGTTGTTTGAGTGCGAGTGTACACAACCAGGCAGCAAAGGCGCACAAGTCGGTGTGATGACGTTTAGCTGTCTCATTTAGCCACTTTTTGAAGACGCATAAAGAATTCAAAATTCACGAGCGGGGTATTTTCTGGTTTATTTTATATTTTAGAGCAAAATGTTAAAATCTCTTAATCATGTGTTAACCACAGACCTTATTTCAGGCATCTAACCAAAAATACATTCAAAAAAAGCCACTGACATCCAGACGAGAGAACCAGAAGTGCTAAAATATTATCCTGCTGCACTCCGTTAATGATTATATGATATGATATATACAAATATGTTTCTCTTCATCACTATGAGACTGTGAAAGAATTATTTAGCTTGAACATTTTTCAAATACAACTACTATACCATATAAGAGTACAAATGGTAGTAAGCATAATCAGTGCTACAACTAAGATGGGGCCCCAAAAAGACTGAGAACACCTGCTTTAAGCAATGCATTGCCTCCAGATAAAACAGAGGATGTCACCACTGATGTGCGGTGGACACACTTCCAGCCATCAGCTCACGCCCAGAGCCATCATTACTCCTGTCCAGTGACAGTAGGGAAAACACAACCACTTACTGTACTTGGGCGGTGGTATCTTGTCAGTGAAAATGCAATATGCATTAGACAGAATCCAATCTGTCCCCAGTGGATTTGTGTGTGTTTGTGAGTGTAGATGCAGCAGAAAGACAGAAAGAGGAGAGTCTCAGTGGGATCGCCTGGCGCTGGGCTGGCACGCCGTCAGACAAACGCACTTCATTACAGGCCTATTTACTTGATTAACTGGGCTACTTTATCAGCTGCACAGCACTTTGCAACATACGACTGTCAGCAGCACCCCAGCTCCCCTAAACCCCCCCCCCCACACACACACACACACACACACAAATAGACCCACACACGGTTTACAAACACAAAGCCTGACTCACTTACTTACTGTTTGAATGAATGGCTGGCTGGCCCGCTCAATCGAGGCATGAATTCTGTCTCTTGGCAGAGTCAGCGGACGACATCAAATACACCCCCCCCCCCACCCCTCCGTAGTCTTGAATTAATGTCACCTCTTGCAAGTCGGACTCAAATACGACCTGAATAATCTGTTGTACTTGAGTTTTCCTTATGGGGAATAACATTTTGGTAACCCTTTCATGTAATGGAATGTACGAATCAAAAGGGAGTAAAGCCTGGAGCTGTCCTCCCAAAGACGAGCGAGAGGACAAAGCCCATCCTGAAACATTATCATTACAGGAGGGTAATGATTTCCTTTCTCTTTGCTTTCTGCGGATCTCACTGCAGGCTATTTGAGGAAAAAAATCATTTTCCAGCATCACTTTTTAGACACTGAACTAAACTTGTATGCCTGAGTCAACCTGATTAGACATTAGTGCTAAGATACAAAAATAACCTCACACTTAAGCAACGACTACAGCTGGTGCAGCAGAGAGCAATAAAAACAGGTTACAAAATTAAAGATATTACATTCCACAAGCCTTATCATTTGGGTGTGTAAAGGCAACCATGTTCCCTAAAACCATGCTAATACACGTAAACTGCGTTTTATTTCAAGCAAGCAGCTTGTTTCCACTCTGCGCCGTGTGTGCCTGTTGGCGATGCACCGAGCCAAGCCGCCCTATCTGAATTCAGATCACAGGCAGACGGGTTTTTGGCAGAGGCTGCGCTCGCGGTCACGACCCAGACGAGAGGGGTCTGTCAGGGCCAGGGCCCGGCATCACACACCTGCACGGGGCCTTGGCACTGCCCGGCTGGTACCAACACACAAACTGAAGCGTAAAAAGAAAAGAAATAAAGCATCCTCAATCATGTGAATAGTTGCAAATATATAGAAGGTGCAGACAGAAACATATGGTGCACAAAAATAGCGGATGATGATATTCATTGCTTTTAATACATCATATTCGGTATGTGCACACACACATACGCACACACTGTGGCTGGCTCCCATGCTGACACTACATCTGTTTGTGTGATACCACGGCAGACCTCTGATCACAGGTGCTGTCGCGTCTCATGGGCTGGGTTAAAGAAGACATGCCAAATAGAGGGAGTAGAGGGAGTATGTGAGAGAGAGAGAGAGAGAGAGAGAGAGAGAGAGAGAGAGAGAGAGAGAGGGGGGGGGATCAACAGGGAGATGCAGACAAGTAAAAGAAAGGCAGAGATTTGAAGACAGCAAATGAAAAGGAGACAGAGTAAAAGTAAGAAAAAAACAAAACAGAGACACATTTCTGTGAGATAAAAGACAGGAATCATCTGTATACTAAACCTGGCACAGAAACCAGGTGGAAAACAGAGCAGACAGGAGCGCTGGAGTCTGTTAGTTGTCGCCTGGTACGATCTTTGATCTCGTCAAACAGTCTAAAATATCTGTCGGGTTGTATTTTCGTTCTGGTAAACAGAGCAAGGAAATTGCTAGCTGTTTTAGCTCCCAGTGGAAAAGAAGAAATTACACAGAGCAATGTGCTCCATTCAATACAAATATGATGAAATTATCCTGAGACTTTCATTTTCTGATGATTCCTCTATTTGAGCTCCAAAAATATCATTAGCCCAAAATGTGTGCAAACCACTTCCACGCGGCCTGGGTTCTCTGACGTTATATAAATCCACAATGGTACATGAGGAGTTTCTCTTACTTTAATACTTTAGTAAAGTGGGATTAACTACAATATGCTGTTCTGTGAGTATAGAATATTTCATATGTCTGCACCTATTGTAAAATTCTTCATTATAAAAAAATAATGGAGCTGTTTCAAAGTCATTCAACATTTCATTACACTGTCTTTGAACGAGCACAAATTCAATCATACAAATGTATGAAACAACCTTTAATATAACCTTCTTTTAAATGAAAAATACTATGTTTTTTAAAATAACTGCTTCAAAAGCCTTTTCAGCTGCTATACAACTACCTAATAAATGAAAGGCCCGTTTCAGTACTTACACAGCCCTACAAAAATATTCGTTTTGTGAAGTATGGAAGTGTAAAAGCAACTGGAAACATAAGCAGCATTGCTCGTTGCCTTGAGTGGGCCGCCCATACGTTTAACAATAAGTATATTTGGCAATCCATTTCAGCATTTTTCATTTTTATTTTTTTATTCGTCCGAGAGAACAGCGCCATCCGAGATTGATCAACTAGTGGACTAGTAGTGGATGGAGCGCCCAGTGTTTCTGGCTCAGCCTCAGCTCTCTGGGCTGGGCAGACCCAAGGTAAAGTTGCAGGATTACGATGCGTTGGCACCGGGGTGCTGCTGCACTCTGCTCACCCAGAACTGATTTGTCACCCTTCGTTGGACTGACAGGCTTCTGGTGACACATTACGCACACATGAGGTTTGTTCTCATCCAGACCGCAGTGATTGTTTTAAGTCATTGCTTCACTGCTTCATTTTGGACTTTTTTGTTGCCGATCTTTCTCTGAGACAGTTTAACACTCCCACACGGCGTGTTGTGTCCAGACAGTGTCTTCTATGAATCACCAGCTGGTTACTGTTGTCCGAGACCGTCCGCAAATAACCAACACAACATTTAGCTGGCACACAAGTGATCCAACACAACAGACTGCCGATTTTGCAGATGGAAAATGTTCAGCCAATAAATCAATGCATCTCTAGAATATTTTTGGTATAAGTACTTTACTAATCAATTACGTCTGAGCATTTATTTAAAGGTGATAAACTCGATATTCAGAGAATTTCTATTGTCCCCTCTTGGCTCCCAACATGGCAACTGCGGAGCCGGCGGCTCACAGCTATCAGTGCTAACACTGCAATCAATGGTGACAGAGTTAGCAGCGTTAACCTGGAGGGGAACCTGAAGGTGGGGCTACGCTTCCGTGACTGATGGCGCCATCAGCTGTAACCACCATATGAGAACGCTAGCCAATGGGGCACGCTCGCATGCATGAACGTGCAATAAACCCACCCATGGCCGGTCCGGCTATGTACACAAAACAAGGAGAAGCTCAGATTACAACACACAGAGTGAGTGACTTCAATCTCTGCTCAGGTAGACATTACTGCTCTATATCTTTACATAGCAAACAGCTATTTGTTGCTCTATTCATGCTCTGGATGTATCACAGAAAACCTTTAAAATCAAGTGTTATGGTATAATACTGAGACCACAAGTCTCACCATTTAAAGTCTCTAAATTTTACTTTACTTTCTACGACTTTTTTCGTATTTTATTTATTGAGCAGTTCATTTATAGTTCCTGCATTTTGTTTTTCCACCAACATGTATGTTCTTTTCAAAGCGTCCTCTACAAGGCCAGGAATAAAAATCCTTATTTTGTTGGCTTAAAAGTAATCAAATGTGTATATACTCTGTATAGTCTGAACTGAAATAAGCCAATTAAATAATGTGTAATTAGTAATTTTAGAATGTAAACTCCCTCAAATCTGCTAAAACATCTCAACATCTCTAACCAACATCTCAGAAATGACCTTTAGTGGTAGCTACAGGTCTGGTAACATTTAAACTGAATAGTACAAATATGCAATCTAAAAAGTCTAAATCAAACATGGAGGCTGCAGTAGAGTAGCCCATTACTTCCTCAATAATACATGTGACAATTTTTCTATTTTTTTCCTAAATCACTTTCGCAGTTGGAAAGTTGTCTTTGGCACACAGGAAGTGACGAAACAAACCTTAAAATAAAAAGCTTTCTCCTGGTCTTGGTGCTGAACACAGCCGTTTATCGCAGTTATAACAGTTTATAATGATCACTTTTTGTTGACATTGTTGATATACTGTATGTTAAAATGTAATGGTCACTGCCACCGTCTATGACAGTGTCAAAAAGAACCACAACACTATAGGCATCTTAAAAAAAGACTCTATGGCAGAGGACTAGTATTGGATTGCACTGGATGTGTACCTAATAAAGTGGGTACTTACTGATGTATTGTGATAAATACATTTGAGTCACCAAATAGTATTTTGAACAATATATTTTAGCATAAGATTACCAGCAAAGGATAATGATTGCAATGTAAATGCATAACCTTTGTTATGCTCCCAGGGAGAGCGCTGATCTCTATCATTTCACCCATGTCTCATCATACAAGCACAATTCTCTGTTGTACCGTATAGTGTGCTTGATAAGATCAATAGTAAGCGCCATGTGTGAATACAGCTCAGTGGCTGTTTGATATTGTCACTAGGGAGCAGCGGCAGGTTTAAAAGCATGGAAGAGACGGAAAATGAACCACTCCACCAGCAGGACTAATACAGTTCCATCGCTCCAAAGTATTGCACATTCATTTTGAAAAAAGAAAAGAAAATATGTCGTTTTAAGTCCGACATTTCAAATCAAAGTGACTTCGTGTCAAGGGCGACCGCTTTCGAAGCAGGCGAGAATTAGCTTCAACAATGTTCGACTCTGAACCGTAATATGAGTAATGAGCAGAGTATGTAGAAGCTAATGGAATCAGATTAATTTGTAAATTCAGTTTGCCAACATCTAGACCTTGTGCTATTTGCAGATGATGTTGTCGCCCCGGTTTAATCAGACAGTGACCTCACGTGTGCAGATTGCGGCTGAGGGTCAAACAGTCAGAACGAGGGCAGGGAAAAAGGTGGTGCTGATATAAAGCAGGCTTTTTATGGTGCTGTAGCAGAAGGGGAACGGCACTGAGGGCCGTTTTCACTGTGGTGTCGCAGAGGGAGCTGCAAATCAAAGCTCTCACTGTGGTGGTTGCACACTTTGGGTAGCGACCAGGAAAAAAAAAAAAAGATCGCTGACACAAGCAGCCCGAGATGATATTCCTCCACAGGGTGGCCGGCCTCGCGCTACGTGAGAAAGAGAGCAGTACAGCAAACTGAGAGGGCTCCGGTATTGAGCTGCTGTGCCTTTGCTCTGACAGGAGCTCTAGCTGAGGTGGTTCAGGCTGTTCAGACCCAGAACACACAGGAAGGATTTCTGATCTGGGGAAGATGAACGGGGAAGAACATCTAGGCTGCTCTGTCCACACTGTTATCACAGATAACAGAAATGATGAAAAACATAGAAGCTAGAAACTATAGCCTTTTATGCCAATAGCTCTCATTACTGATAAACAGATCTATCTAATCATGAGTGCCAGAGTACTTCTGATACTTTAAGTACAATGTGCTGACAATATGCCACCTTTTACATGGATGTTGGTGTTCCTGTTGTTCCACAGTGTTCAGGTATGCACCGATTACATTGCCCATGCCAAACTGAAAGTTAGTGTGTCTGCTCTGTACTTAGTCTGAGCACAGAGCAGCAGGAGTCAGGTTCCACACCCACGGGACGAGAGAGAGTTGACAGACAAGACGATGGTGCCTATTTGGAAATATTTTAGATTTAAACCCGATGCTATAAAGCAGAGGTGGGCACTTATTTTTCCTGGGGGGGCCATATGAGAAACCCAAATTGTTGCTGGGGGCCAAACAAATATTGTCAGAAGTAACCTCTATTTTATCACTATAGAAAACATACTGGGCACTTATTTTTCAGCATTTATTATACTGAAAATCACTCTGAACAGCATGTTATTAAGAAAATTACATTATAAACAAGAGTCTATGAACCGTACAGGACTGGCTGTTTAGGGTAGTAATGTTTCCATTAACAAACTTAACATTTAGCTTAACATTAACACTTAATTTAACATTTAACATGAACATTTACATTTAACATTTAACTTAACACTAACACTTACGTTTCCTTCTTTCTTTGCATGCAGCTTTGTAAAAAGTCCTTGTTGCTTTTGTATCTCAGCTAGCAGCCCCTCGGCTGTCCTCTCCTTCTCATCTCCAGATTCTGAATTTTTCTGCTTGTTTTGTCTCAAAGTGACGGTTCAAGCGGTATTCTTTGAATACAGCCACATTTGTTGCAAACTAAGCACACAGCTTTACCGCCAACCTCTAAGAAAAAATACAAAGCAGTCCAGGACTTATTATAGACGTGTTGCTGGAGAGACTCGGCCTGTGGACTAGGACTGGGCCGTCTTTGGGTACTTTGGGACAGGAAGGGGTCCACAGCAGCACCACATACCTGCTTTCACATCAGAGTCTCCAAAAGTCTCCAATAATACCATAAAAAGTCACTAGATTTGTTGCTAGTCGCTTTTTTGAAAATAATTCACTAGAGGGGTCTGAAAACTTGCTCAATATAGCGACAAAGTTGTTAAGTTGGGAACACTGCCGCCTCAGCAGGTGATGCTTCTTCAAACTTCACTCACATCAATTTACATCAATGTCACGTGTGACAGGAAGAAGCACACTAACAATACACAAGCATTTCAAAACAAAAGCTGTTTTCTTTACTGTTTTTTTTTAGCTTTAAGTAAAATTGTGTGGTTTGTCTGAGACTTCCCTGGCTTGGCAGAACCATCATAAGGACCGGTTCCGGCCTGCGGGCCGTATCTTGCACAGGTCTGCTATAAAGGAACCGTAATGTCAATGAGGTAATCGCCATGATGAGGATGGAGTGGAGCGGTGTGTGCTGCAGCAGCGCTGGGTGAAAACCTGAGGTCCCGCAGTGAAAGCTTGACCGGAGATGCCAGACACAGTCATCCAACTAAGCATCATCTTTTCTTGTAAAATATAAAATGTCCCGAAACGCCAGTGTTTCACAAGTTTATTAACCGGTGGGAAAATTTCCTCACCGTAACATCCGTAGTGGACATAAAAGTTGAAGAAATAAAATTCCTCAGAGCGTGTTATATTGGCCCAGAAAGCAGAGTTCTTGTAGGACGTGGAGCAGTGCCGGCAGTGCCTACATGTACCAAGATGCTTGATCTTCTGAAACCTAAAGGTCTCCACCAGCTATATCCTCCTGCACAGCTAATGCAGCCACAGCCTTGGCCCTTCTCCGCTGCATTTCCTCGGCTGTATACTCTGACTCGAATAAATATCAGCCTTGTACATAGCATCCACTGCGCTCATGTTTTGGGATGCCGTTGGAAACGTGGCCAGTTTGCAACAGCTGTGTTTTTGAATGCCATGTAGAGCAAGTGCTCTTCCTGACTACCCAGAGGTGGAGACTTGAAATCTAAGCAGAAATTGGCTGTAGTTTTTCCTCAGTGGAAGAAGAATCATTGAAGTGCCCCTGATTATTTAAAAAACTGCTTTGGATTAATTTTCGGACCATCCACAATTTTCAACACTACCTCAATTTGTAGCAGCACACCACCAAAAAAGTAAACTGACTAGGAGGACTTCAGCTTGTTTTTCAACCAGGAAACTTAAATGCCGAGGCATGTATTCAGCCATGACATCATCAGCACATTTTACCACACCTCAAGTCTCGGTGTGTGAAATAAAAATCAAGTGCTGAACAGGCTGAAGCTTTGTTCTGCGGCTGCAGAACTGCAGGGCAGGCCTGCGGCCCCTTGGGTTATCGGCCAGCGGCAACAGCACTCACTGAATGCAGAGATACGACCGCTCGGAGACCGATGTGTGGGAGGCAGCTGAGCAGGACAGAAGAAGAAGAATAACGAGAGTGTATGGAGCTTGAGGAACACGACTTAATGTTTTCTTCTTGTGGTTAGAAGGTCAGTGAGGCATATTGGCTCAGTTTTAGTGTTTCTTAGGCGGTACGCAATTGCCTTTGTCCCATTTGCGCTGATGCAAAATCATGGGAGCGCTACTAAAATAGATAGCAGCAGTCCAGCTAAGATGAGGTTAACTCGATCAGACAGCCCCAGCTTCCTAACTGGGTTCCCACTGGAAGTTTAGCACACTTTCACAACATGTACTCTACATTGCATACGTACTACGAGTTTAATTATTAAAATGGTACATGAACAACACAGGAGAGATGTGCTTCTGTTTACAACACTGATCTTTCTCAATGTACGGTACATGTTGATCCGTATACTTCTTTAATCATTAACAACACATTATCACCCGCCAGCCTACTACAGTCACACTTACTGCCGGTTGTAACAACCTACTCTCCAGACACTCATTATTCTTCCTACAAGTACGTTCCCTCACACACCTCGAGTTCTTAGAAAAGTGCTGAAAGTCGTCTACTGAACCCCTAAAAATCTCTGTAAAATGGTGAAAAAGTGAAGGACTATCTGAACAATAGTCTGATGACATACTCTCCCACAGTGTCCCTATCTCCGCCGCCTCATAAAAGCTTAATGCATCCAAGCTCTTAAAATCCAGACAAGGAGAA
This sequence comes from Pterois miles, assembly GCA_947000775.1. NCBI lineage: Eukaryota > Metazoa > Chordata > Actinopteri > Perciformes > Scorpaenidae > Pterois > Pterois miles. Next base: position 24,244,328 of record CAMQGK010000634.1, on the reverse strand, counting down.
GTTCAATTTCACTGCAGAACCTTCCCCAACCAAAAAAAGCTTCGCCTTTCCAAAGCCACTTGGCAGAAAAGTGAAATCCTATTAAATCTTTCAACAAAGCGTCCATAAATATTGTGGGGGAAGTGTCCCAAGTCACACTTCCACCTGTCTGCCATAACAGAGCACTGTCCACTTAGCTTGGAAAAGCTATTGTTAGCAGACGGTGGCTACATCACTGCCACTTCACAATAGGGTCACCAGGTGTCCCACTTTACAGGGGACTGCACCAAACTTTTATTCTTTGTGCCACGTCCAACATATTGAGACTATGTACCACATTTTCACTGGCTCTAGTTTTCAAAAGCCAAGCCACTGCAGGATAGATGTTTTTTTTAAATCTGAATTTTATCACACGGCTGTTTGCTGCGTCAAGTACACATTTTACCGTCTTTGCTACGCTACGCCCCACGGAGACGGTGCCAGAAAGTTACAAGCTATGCAGATTTCAGCGGAATATGATGGAAACTAACACAAAGAAAAGCAAAAGCAGCCACAACAAAGACTGTGAAACCACTTAGAAACGTTTATAAGCCAGTGGAAGGCGATTCTTAGAGTTTTTTGTGAAATTTGCCAGTTATTTTTCAATTTCATACACATAGATTTGACATGAATCTGCACAGTTTGTGTGAGTCACACTCTAAAGAGGTATGTCGATCTTTGAATGCATTCGGGCAAAGCATAGAAATGTTACAAGATAAGGGGCAGAATAGAAATGTTTACTATGTAAGCTACATAGACATTACCGTATTTTTCACACTATAAGGCGCACCGGATTATCAGGCGCATTAAGCAAAACAAAGCGGTCAGATAAGTCAAACTTTATTCAGTTCATTTAATAACTCAATAACTTCAATAACTCTCAACATTTTTCAGTTGTAACACATGAAATACAAAACTCACTTTTCAGTTCATTCCTCCTCCACAAATGCATCAAATCCTTCACCATCAGTGTCTGAGTTAAACAGTTGGGCGATTTTAAGTGCGCCTTATAGTGCGAAAAATAAGGTATATCAAAATTGTAGACTACCTCTCAGCATTGGTCACATGTCCCACACAATCTCACAAAAACATACTCTTTGTCCCACATTTGGTTCGCTGGGATCTGGCCACACTACTTCACAACCATCTTTAGGATATGAGAAAAGAAACCATTCATAACTTCTGCCAACATTTAGCATCCTGTAGCCTCCACAGACATATTGATAGAAAGTGAAACAGCACTATTCCACAGGCACACTGACCAAATAGATTTCTTAGCATGTAAAGGGAGTACAGCTGCTGTACTCTCTTTAAAAAGCCTTTTACTAAAAAATCAATAAGCCTTCTGACAAACCCAATAAGGTTTTAAAATGATCGCTATAAGAGAGAGAGAACACATTCACCACATAGGGATTAACGACTGGAAAGAAGGCTCACCTCTCTCACAGGTACTATCCCAGAAGCCGGTTCCAGTGCAGTCGCAGACGAAGCGGTTCCATCCCTCCTTGCACATACCGCTGTTCTTGCAGGGGCTGCTGTCGCACTGTTTTCCCGTCACTTTACTGCACGACGACTTGATGCCGGTCACATTCTGGGACTGAGCTATCTGCCGGATGTCCTTGCTGCGGCCGTCGATGAACAGATCCCGCACGCAGCCCACGTAGCCGTAGTTCAGCATGGCGGTCCAGAGCTCAGTGGGGAGCACCAGGCCCACCCGGCTGTCAGGCAGACCACCCAGATAAAGGTCCCCCTCCAGGTCCAGGATCTCATTCTCCCCGCTGGCTGTGAAAGGTGTCCGGCGGCTGTTTAC